>OY974083.1:37757436-38272436 GCA_963854165.1 Sylvicola cinctus | reverse complement strand
AAAGTGATTTTAGACAAAAAATATTTAGGCCTTTAAAAATAATAAATATTACCCAGGAATGTTTAAATCATCTGCTTTATCGTTAAATCGTACAATTAAGCATAGTACTTCAGCGTATAAATAAAAAAGTTTATAAAATTTCGGTATGAGCCAAAAATTTGACCTTGAAAAATTAGTTGCATGTATTAAAAAAACTACATCGCAGGGAGAGCGAGGTGTGAATTTATATACGACGATTTGACCTTGAAATTTCTGAGTTTGACCTTGATTTTTGTCCAAAATTGGTAATTTTATTGAGATTAGCAAAAATGGAGAACATCATACAAAGAAAACACCTCAAATATAATGATTTGTATATTATTGATAAGACTTAAGTTTTTTTTTTGTTTTTTTTTTTGTTGAGCGACTATTGTACGTGTGTGTGTTTGTGTGTTTTTTTTCTGTTTTTGCTTTCTGGACATCATCTGCGCGCAGATCTGTCACTTTCAACCCTAGCTCCAATATGTGTTGTTGTTGTTTGCGTTTGTTAGCCTGTTTCAATCGTGTTACAAGATGTCATGCAATTTATGACATCATTTTTAATGTGTTGCATGTGATGCCAGGAGTGAATGTACAATGATTAATATGCGCAATCGGATCAGGGTTTTTATTTATTTTTGTTATGCCATCATTAAATCGCAGCACGCTTTTTGTGTAAGTTTTTAATTTCTCGTTTTATTCGGTAGTAATTAATTAAGTGTTATGGAAATTAAAAAGCAAATTCAAATGATTTTGGAATTAAGATTTTTCTTGTATGCTTTGTTATTAGTTAATTAATTTGACTTAACTTAAGTCGAATTTGGAAGAATGATTCTATAAACCAAAAATTATTTTTTAATTATTGTCGCACATATTTTAATAAAACTGAAAAACTAGACATTTAATTTCAAAATCCATTGTCCTTGAAAATAACTGCTTCACAAAATTAAGTTTTGTTATTTACATATATTATATACTGGCTTTAATAAATCTAATTACACATCAGATACATATTATATATATGTAATTGATTTCGAATTTAAAGACCTTAAAAAAAATCCCACGGGATAATTGACTATTCAATTCGAAATTAAAAATCCCGAAATGACCGGTATTATTTCAATTAATAAGTATACCCCGAATCAAATATCCCCAAAAGCTGATATAAACAAAACTGTTATACAACATTGATTCCACCGCAGCGAACTTAATTAAATTGTGTATTTGATTAATTGTGGATCATAAAAAAATTGTGCTACAATTAAAATACCACGTTTTGGTACAGTTCGTTCAAAAATCGAATAATTCTATGAGACAAATTTTTCTTCCAATGATGAAAATTGTTACAGCGATTGAAAATGAATAAATCTTATATTTTAAGGGCGCTATATCAAAAAATATACTTTTTAAAACAAAATATTAATTTACTTACATTAAAATTTCGATCCTTTATTCCATTGAACACATAGATGAACACTTAATTAACACTTAATTAACACTTTATTCTAATGAATTAGTTTTTTTTTCATAATATTTCAACAAATTATCACTATTTTCATAATAAAAGGCCATATATTGATGATTTTTCATCAAATTTTCACTTTCCAAATCACTTAATGCCTTTGAAAGCACCTTTTTTCAACTTAAAAATACCTTAACAACTAACACTTGAAAGCACTTGTTATAAAACTCTTTGTGGTATTCAGAAATTCATCACAATCTTCTTGATACGTAAAGAAAAGGCCATATATTGATGAATTTTCAACTAATTTTCACTTTTAAAATCACTAAGTGCCATTATAACCACATTTCTTCGTCACACTTACAAAGTACCCAAAGGAAAATTAATAGCGATTAAAAATAAGCAACGACGACAAAATTAAAAAACACAACGACATCCAAAAGAAAATTATAAAAGCTGCCTTGAAACTACCCGACTTACTGTTCGCGCCCGATTTTAATTATTACCGCCCGGACAAAAGTTCAAATGAAACTGATGGAAACATTTTAATGCAGAAGAAATTTGGGACTTATTTCATCTATTAACATATATTTTAATAATTTGCAAAAAAAGTGATCTCTTTCTAACGCACTCGCATTAATCCTACCACAGAGATTTTATAAAATTGTCAGCGAGGCGTAATAATTTTACATTAATTGCGGCCACCTGCACTGTACGCATCAATGTAGTGGTGGTCAGAAATGTAAAATACAGAAATTGAAAATGAGATGAGATCACGTGATCAGTGATCAAGCATTCTCCTAAAAAAATTATTTTGTTACACGTAATTGTGTTAGTAAAATAGCTCACCACAATTAATTTCTTTTCTCCCTTTCCATCCAGCACGGTAATTGCACCTGATATTAAATGGGAGAGATGAAATGACAAAGCGGGATGAAAAATTACCGTTAATTGTGTAACACCGCATTCGAAAATGAAAAGTTTTTGTACAGGAAATGATTAGCATTACAATGTTTTCATTTAAAATTGAAAACCTCATGAAAATTTTAAGGAATCCTGCAATGTTCAAAACCAACATCTTATGATTTTAATAAATATTTTGTTCACTTTTGACCGGAAAAAATCCGAATGTAAAATTCTTTTGACGCTCAACAACATTTTTATGTACCAATTTTGATGAGAAAATTCTTTTAATATTCTTATAATAGCTTTTATGTTCCAAATTAAATTTAAAATTTATTTTATTTTAATAGAAAATATTTTCATATAGACCTTGAAAAATTTAACGATATTAATGCCTTAATAGATTTAAAATTAAACTGATTTTTTAAGAAATTAGTATTATTTCACAAGGAATTGTAAGAAAACAACAATAATCTTTATAATAATAGGTTGTATGACCTTGGAATGTTCAGCAAAAATATAAATTCTTTTAAAATCTACAAATCTGTAGTATATTATATGTTGATAAAGTGTAAAACGCACGAGATATTAGATATTTCCGGTTTTATCCTTTTTAGTTTTTATTTTATAATTCAAAAACCCGATTGAATGTGTAATTGCAATGTACCACAATTATGTGGAGAATGATTTCATAGATCACATTTGAAAAACTTGGCGAATTTAAATATCATCTTAAAGGAAAATTTTGCAAAACCGCAGTTTTTTGGCAATATCTTGACCGTAAGAGTGATTTCGACCTTGAAACTTCATGTAACTCTTGGATTTTAGGACTTACATATTATATATAAATTTGATGCATTTCAATAAAGCCGTTTAAGAAATATACGTATTTTAAATATTTTGAGAAATTGAAATTTTTTACACTCAAATTGCCAAAATCTGAGGAGATTTCACTAGTGATTTCTATTCAGAATTTGGATAATTCTTTGGCAAAAAAAAAACTTTTTTTTAGGAACACATACAAAATGTTTTACTAATTAAACTACAACTATTTTTGGTATTTTTGTGATTAATTTTTTTTTAATGATTTTTAGTAAAAATGCTGTTAAAAAGTAAAAAAATGATACCACCTGGTACAATACATCAACAAATCATTGTGATTTCATATAATTGTCTCTTTCCTCTTGCGTGTGGGTGTGGGTGTGCCTTGTGGACCACACCAATATTTAGCCTTGGAATATGAATCTATTAAGCAACTGTTAAAAAATCCTCACGCATACTATTTAGATGTAATTATGTATTTTGTAAAATACATAGGCGGTTTTTACAGGAATGCTATTACTTTTATTTCATATTTTCAGGGAAACAATTAATGAAGAACATATTATTTGTGTAGGTGAGGAAGCACGGATTAAATGAAATTGTCAGCCAGGGATCACGTGATCATAGCGTGTGCGTAGTATTTTATTGTGCACTTGTTAATGTTAACAATTAATGCAAATTGCAGAGGTCTCAAACAATTTTAGGCGGAAGAGAATGATTTGAATTTATTTTATTTTCAGCATCAATTTAGTATAATTGTATGAACTGAAATTTTAATAAAGCTTTTCGGAGATATGAAAAATTTGACCTTGAAATTTCTTAATTTTGACCTTGATTTTTGTCCAAAATTGGTACTTTTATTGAGATTATCAATAATGTAGAACATAAACAAACCTAAAACACATAGTATTTGAATTAAACATTTTCATTATAAAAATATGACCTTGAGTTTTCAAAATTTGACCTTGAAATGTTCAGCAAGTTTTCTTATTTTATTTATTCCTACAATAATGTGAAAAAAAAATTTCAAAAATATTTAGGGTTTCTGAGATACGTGCGCCGTACGCCGTACGTCGAACCTTCAAATTTCCGATTTCGACCTTGAAACGTTCAGCAAGTTTTTTTGTCTCATTTAAGCCTGCAATAATGTGAAAAAAAAAATTAAAAAATATTAAAGGTTGCTGAGATATAAAAAAATTTGACCTTGAATTTTTCGATTTTGACCTTGTGTCAATGTTTCGCAAATTTTCTTATCTGATTTTATCCTACAATAATCTGAAAGAATTTTTTTGATATTATGCAAGGTGGCTGAGATAGAAAAGTGGGGTTTGTCCTTGTCCACCCCCTTTTTCGCCAGAAGGAGCATCTAGCGGGATATAGGATATATGCAGTTTTGTTTAAGATACCTTGAAGATTAATTGTTGTGGAAATGAAAAAAATCGTAGGACCCATTTTTGAGCCCCTATACGAAAAAAAATTATTTTGTCAATAACTTGACCTTGAAGGATCTGACCTCGAAAAATCCAAGATCCTATTCTTATATTTTTGTTTAATAGTTTATAAAAAAATTTCATACAAATCGGTCCAGTAGTTTAGAAATTTTTTTTTTTCGACCATTTTTCCATAGTACGGCGTACGGGGATGTTTCTGGTCGTGAAAAAAAATAGAAACCAAATCAGACATCAAAACACTTAATACCAAAAAATTCCTTTAATGGAGTTAAATGCTCAAAAAAAGAGCAAAAAAAAAAAAAAATTCAATATTCGATGTCCGTTTTTTTTTTTATCGTAACTATTTATTTCTTTATTAATTTATTTTGTCTAATAGTCTTATATATGTTTTTTTTTTTTTCATGTCAAAATAGGTCTAAAAAGTTTTGTTTATAGCATTAAGTTGAACCTTAAGTAAATGTACAAACAAACCAAAACATGTATGGGATTATTTATTGTGTTGAAATATCATATATGTATTAAATTTGAATTTAAAAAAAAAAAAAAAACGGCGTACGGCGTACGGCACACGGCGTACGGCGTACGGACGTACTTTTGCACATTTTTTCTAGACCACTTTTTTGGACTCAGGTGGTGTCAAAACGAGTTTCTGCATCATCAACTTTTTTCCGAAAAAAGTCGGATTACAAATATTTCTATATGCCCTTGGGGTCGTATATAAATTAAAAAGAAGCTGTTTAGCTTTCTCTTATGTAGAAATAATCAAAAAGCTGTTTTTATAATTGTTTTTTTTTTGTCATCAGGGAGAAGTTGTGAGACCTGCATCACCGATTATAAAAATTATATTGGAGAAAACACTACAACAATGGATTTAAAAAATATCAGTAGATAGATGGTCTTCCCTCACTGTTTCCGTTGCATCAACTATATAAAATTTTCAGCATGTAGAAAAAATCTCTATAGGATAAAGGATTAGGAACCAAACTAATTTATTAGGGAAAACTCACTCGTGTTAATTGGTATACGTATATTATATATTTTCATTGTCAACTACATTCATTATTAATTACATTTATGATTCAAAATCGAGAGCATATAAATAGTTGTGTTCGTTTATTAATGCATTAACAATAATTTGCTTCTCTGAATCGACACGGAAACTTTTCCACATTATGTTTAGTTTTAACATGTAACTATAATTTAAACACACTCCAACAACCAAAACCATTTGTTTCGTCAAAGCATCAACTGTTAAAAGTGATTGGTTTGCTTATTTCTTTCGATTCAAAAAGCGGTTATGTGAAGTGGTTGTACTTAAAATAATTGCTTTGGAAGACTTTTGTGACTTCATTGTCATAACGTTTTAATAATTAAAATTATAATTCTTTTATTTAATTATTTATAATATACACATATTTGGTATAGTTTTCTTTTATAATTTAAATTTATTTGGATACACATTTTGTAACAGCTATTTTTGTTAGTAATTTTTGAACTCAAGTTATTAATTAAGCGTTTCGTCGTCGTCTCGGTTGTCACAATTAAACCTGAACGTCTAAATTCATCTAATAATATATTTTTAATTGAATAGTGGCATCGTTTTTTGTTTTTTATTTACATCTTATATTAGTCTCTAAGAGTTTTTTTTTACACATGATAGTATTATGTAGATAAAGAAAAGTTTAAACAATAAAAATACAAAAATTAGAAGACGAGAGTGCAGTGAATTTAACATGAGATTTTATGAGATAATTTAAAAGTATATAGGTGGAAGAAGTTATTAAAAATAAGGTAGATCATTAAATAAAATTTACATTTAAAAGAATAATAAATAGTGCAGTTAGAACAAAATATAAATATTTCGAATTTTTATCAACAATATAATATACTTAGGTTTAGTTAGACAATTCAGAGTGGTGACCGAAATTGAATAAGGTCATGCCACTACTGAAATACATATCTTAAATGGTTATTGCAAGCTACACATAGACGAATGATCTACACAGAGAACATTGCGATTTTTTTACAACTCATGTTTTATTTGTTTTATTTTAACATATTATAGGAATCAGACATTTACATATATATTTTAGGTCTGGTAATTTTTGTCACTGTGTTATACATATTCATTTATATTTAGGTAGGTACACATAACATAATATTCAATATACGATACATTTTGTTTTATTTTCCGCAACACAACTGAGTCTCCATAAGTTACTTAAAATAAAGAGGAAAAATATTATAATGCAAATTTTAATTAAAAACAATTTCAGTTCACTTTGGCTTTAGTTTTTACCTCTAATAATATCATTCTTTTCCGTTTAAGTATTTTCTCTTAAGACACTATACCTTTTTCACAAAAATCAGTTTTACTTGTATGGCCTTTCAATTAAGTTTTAGCAGTTTGGCTATTGTTAGCTTATACATTTTATTTTTCAAAAGATTGATTTATTTTTATATTATCGTTACACGTTCAAAAATTTTAAATATTTTATTACAATAATTCACATCATTGCAATTCATATGGCATATTAACTGTGCGTTTATATTTAACAAATAATTTGTAAACCAAATAAACTTCATTTTAAAAATCAGAATTAAACAATTTAAATTAACAAAAATATTTTGGCACAACCAATTTTGTAATAATAATAATTTATAGCTCCTGTAAATATTTTTTACATAAGGTGGTTTTAATATAAAAGAAGTTTGATATTTTTTATAAAGAAAGATTCAAGAAATAATAATTTTTGATTGTGCCAACTTCACAGAGATCTTCAATAAAAACAAATGCATTTTTTAAACAACATTCAACAGGCAGATAAAACATTTTTATTTAATATAACATTTGCTTTAAATTACTTTTGCGATTTAATCATTATATTTCTTAAAATATTATATTTTATATTCTGTAATGTGGAACTGAATTAACAACATAATTCATTTTTGCTTGCGTAAATATTTTCTATACATTTTATGCGTATTTGTCATAATAATTTGATATATATTTAATTGAAAATTGGCTTTTAAAGCTTATAAATAAATAGTAGTTTTCAACAGAAATAATTGCATTTGTCGTTTAGCTTAATATTTTTGCGCAATGATATGCTCAAAATATTAAAATCCAAGTAACTCTTTGAAAGTTTTTTTTATGATATGTTCCTTCAAAATGATAATCCTTGGTACAATCTTCCGCCTCCTTTTTCTAACACTTTTCATTCGTTTATGTTGATTTAAATTTAAAATTAGCAAGTTGCAATCAGTTTCCCAAAAAACGCAAAGTATTCTCACAGAAAAGAGCTTAACAATAATTAATATGTGCTCTAAATAGGTGCGATGTTGTAGTATTTATTTAGTTATGCAATTCCATTAAACAACATTTGCTCTTTCTATCCTTAAAAGTAATGATAATCATGCGGTGGGAGAATTGTTGAAAATGTGCATGTGATGGATTTTATGAGTGCAGGATGACAAAATGAGAAATGAGAAACCCATAAATGTTCAAGTTAGAGAATTCGAAATATTTTCTTTTACATTTGAATTTTACGCGATTTTTAAGAAACTGACTCTAACTATATTCAATTTTTCGATTATGGATTTGTAGCAATTATAAGTGAGTCGCCCTTTCAACACCCTATAGATGAATGATTAAAAACAATTGCTAATCAATTTACAAATCTTGTCCCAGACGATCAATTTCATCCAACATAAAATCGACGTCCCTCTCGGTGACTGCAGCTGATGAAATAATCGAGCGGAAGAAATTGGGACGACGATCATCTGGCTGATAACCGACCATCAATGTTCCCGACTGCATCATGCGGCCTTTGATTATTGGGCACAGCTTTATAAGTGCAAAATATAAAAATTGTTATTTAATATGAGAAATTTCACTTCTGATTTTAATAATTGCATTATTTTACCTTTCCCAATTCAATCTCCCGATTACTATCATGATGAATGCCACGCAGTCTCTTTGGCACATACCAAAACGACACATTCACACACTCGGGCTCCATAATTAAGTAGAATTTCTCCGATTGTTGCCTAATTCGCAGTACTTGGTACGCTGTTAAATCCATGAGTCTGTCCATGTGTTGGCCGAAGCCTTCGGTTCCCTTGGCACGCCATTGCAGCCACAGCTTGAAAATATCATTGTGGCGGCCACATTGAATTACTTTGTCGCCAGTATCATAGCTGATGTCATACAATTTGTCAGTCATGAATAAATATTCAGCAGACATTTGATTGCAGCTGATTAGAAGGCCCTGAAAATAATTAATTTTGATATTGCAGTTAATTTAAAATAAAATAAAACAACAATCAATAAATAAGGCAAGAAATAAATCGATCAGTTTTTTAAAAGTTTCTTTTGTAATACGTTAACATTCAAAACTTCAATGCTCATTCGACTGATTACCAAATTACATGTAAAATCTGCGAAAATTCCCATGAATGCATGATGGAAAAAGTAATGTTGCCCAAAAAGCGACAACAAATATAGGGGTGCTTTTAGAATACACAGTTTGCCACTTATCGTTTAATGTTTGAGTTTGTTAAAAGTTTCTAAAGTGTGAGTACCGCCGAGAACTCATAATCGAAAGTATTTGTTTTAGAATTACCGAATGAAAATATAGAATGGTATTTTTCGATTAAATGACAAAAAAGGCATTAACATTTTATAAATTTAATATTTAAACAAAAGAAAACCAAGCTATTTTATGTTGAAAACAATTTAAAGAATCCTTAAAAAAGTTTATGCAACTCTATTCTGAACATTTATTACAGTCACTACATAACATTCATCCCCTCGAGGCAACAGCTAAACATTAAAACTCGATGTCACGCTTGTGAAGTGAATTTTACAAACGATTTATTTCAAATTTAATTTAAGTTGAAACTTTTTAACACATTGTGTTTAAAAAAAATTCTTAACATTCTGTACAACAGAAAATGAATACTATGCCTTTGAATTGTAGGGGATGAAACTATTACGTTTGACTATATTCTCTGCATTTTAGCATCATTCATCGGGAAAAGTAATTCCGGAGGAATTTTAATTAAAACTTGGTTGGGCACGGGGTTGTTTTACCCTAAAAAATGATATTGAAAGATTGTATTAATTTGTAACAGCTGAGACCAGATGGAGAGTGGCTAAAGAAGTTCAAAAAAATCAATGAACATAAGCATTATGTTTAAGTTTGGCACTTTTTCAACATGGAGGTAAATTGAGCAATACAAGTAACATTGCAGTGGTTTAATGTACAAAATATTTTGAATTCAATTTAAAAAAATATTCAAATAAATTACTCACATCTTCTTTAAAGTGAATTGTGGAGCATTGCAAAAGAGCCCCCATCAGTTTGTGTGGATTCCAAGTAACAGAATCTGACCTGCAAAAATAAATTACCATGAATCAAAATAATAATAATTCCAATTAAACACAATTTGTGGCTAATTTTCATTCAATTTGGATTATTTTCCCCTACATAGCAAAAATTACAATGTTAAAGTACCCCTCAATAAAAGCCCTTTATAAATAGCACAGCATAAAACGCAGCATGCATCTGGGACATGTCTAAACACCCTTCTGAAAGTAAACTGTTTATCGTGAATATTACAACCACCGAGATGCCTCCCAGGGGACTGTTTAAATCCGCATTGAATGATGAAGGTATATACACGTCCAAATTGACTAAGAAGTGACACCCAATATTTTTCAATTATTTAGACTCGTGAAATATGCTTCTGGTGTTCAGAAAGACAATATTATAAAGATTACGTAATAGACAATATGCAAAGTGTATCAAGTGTATTGCAGCGTAAAGGTTTTGCGCATTTTCGTTATCGCTATTTATTCAGTCTGTTGCCATTTGCATTTTTAATGTTTATAATGTGCACCAGATAAAAGCACCATTTTAATAACAAACACTGCTTTGTTTGAATAAGTGTTTTATTCTCACTCAGTAATATCACGTTGTGTGTCTTTTTAAAGTCAAAATATGCTTTAAATACAAATAATCCCGCCATTTCCAATTAAAGCAAATGGAAATTAAAATTGCAAAAGTGCAGCGATGATTTTTCTTTTTCAGTATTTTACAAAACTGTACAACGTTCACACAACGCTGGTTTAATTGTAAAAGTTCTCATGGCATTCAAAATTGTGCTTTAAATATAAAGGGTGATCCCATTGGAGGTAAATTTTCCAAGAGGGTTATTATTATTCTCATGTATTGTCTTGCCTGTATAAATTTTATGTTTGGTATTCATTATTATAGAGCTGTTATGGTGCTCTCTAATGGGCAATGACCGTTGAATTTTTGCTGCCTAAAATAAAAAAAACCGGTGTAGCTGACTGGATTCGACATTTTATTTTATTTAAATCTTAGGAAGCTCTTATTGGATCACCCTTTTAATAGGCCCGATACAGGGCACGCGCTTTAAAAGAAATCTGTAAAGTACAGGTGTTGAATGCTCTGCAGAGGATTATGGAGTCAATCCTTTAATGTGTGTCTCTTATATACAAAAAAGGATTTCTACCCCTATGTGTGCATTCCTCATATTTTATCAATGTTTGTTCATTTGGTAACGGAATTGTTGTCAGTATAGGGGTTGGAATATGGGCACAGAGACTTAATGGTTTTGAAAACTGAATTCTCCCTAATCTGTTGTGCCAAGTTTATCCATGCCACAAAACTTTATTGTTTAAACTGTTCCGAATTTGCATATTTTGAAAACAACTAATTGGATTTTTATTTTTTAATCTTTTTTGTAAAGTTACTCGATGTATTTTGCTGCAGTTATTGTTTACCGAAAATGCCAAAATGTTCTGATGAGTTTTATTTTTATCTTACCTCATCTATCATACATTATTTAAAGGCGTATAGCATTGAATTGTCGCATAATCCCTATCAATTGCCTATTCACATTGATTAAGTGCACTTTAAATGCATTTTGGGGAGTATTTATATGCCCTTATTATATGTTGTATTGAAAGTGGGTTGTTCGTTGCAGCATTCATGCTCGTATAACATTTATAGTGTGCTCAGGTTGATGGATTCCATGGGATTTAAGGAATACCAATTGCGCTCAACCACTTTCCATTAAAGAATTACGCACTCCCCTATGAGTGCAGTAATCAAAACGAGTTTAAAATTTCCCTTTCACAGAATTCATGCATTGATCCGAAGTAGAAATAAACTACCCTCTTACCACAGGGATTACGCCACTTTTTAAGTTAAATGAATAAACAAAAAAAAGTAATTCATTTCAAAACAGCTTCACCAAGATGGAATAGTATTTTGTGTAAAGGAATTAGAGACGAAGATGTATTACCCTGAGCGGTTGGTAATGTTCTGTGGCTTTTATGTACATGGCTTTTTATAAATTGAAGCCGTGGTTGCGTTATATTTTGAAAAATAGGGCAAACAATTTAAAAACTGCACTTTATTTAGAATGAATTAATTAAACCCGCGCAATGTGTTCTCGTATTTTATTTCCAGCCATTTAATGTCAATATAAATCCTTTAAACCAACTATTAGCGGCAACTGAATCCGATGGATATTGCACACGATTTAAATTAATAACACATGGGCACAAAACCTTAATTACAAATTTATGTAGCAAATTAATTGAAGTATAATCCATGGTTTTATAGTGAATTGGCAGAAATTTGTGCTTAACAAAACCACCTCTTTAGGGCTTCCACCCACATTGTGACAAATTAATGGAAAACAATGGACAATGGAGCTATGCATATAAAGTCAAATGCCATTAAGAGCACGCGCTTATAAAAGGGGCAGTCATTGCTTTATTCTTAAAATTAATGATTCCACTTTACTTTCGTACAATAAAAAAGTGAACCATTAAATCATTCACACTCATTGTCCCTTCAAATACAGACGCACTAGGAATGACGTGTGATTATTAATTATATTACAGTTGAATGTTTGAGGTGTTGAGAGGGTTAATAAAAATTTGTCTAACAAGGAATGCAATTAGCTGCAAAAATTGTGTATCTTTAAAAAAAATCGTAATTTTAGATAGGAATTAAAAACAACACCAATTTTTTAACAGAATAGCCCAATAATTTTTGCAATATTTTAAGCCACATCTTGCTTAAATTCAGTTTAAAAGAATTACAACAAATTATTATTAGAAACTTACCGCTCAATTCCACTCAAAGCGTGCCGATGTTTACGCGACATTAATAAACCACCACCCCAAGCAGCATCCACATGCATCCACAAGCCATACTTTTGGCAAATATCAGCAATGTCATTTAAGGGATCGAATGCACCCAACACAGTTGTACCGGCAGTAGCTGATACAAAAAATGGAATCTGTCCGCGACCCTTTCGCTCTACAATCATTCGTTCCAATTCGGTTGAAATAAGACGACCATTTGCGTCAGATGGCACCACCACACAGTTATCGGTTCCCAAACCACAAACAGCAGCACACGACTTTACTGAATAATGACTTTGGTCTACATGACAAAAAAAAATTAAACAAATATATATTTAATATTCCTAATAATCCTTAATACATACCCGAAGTGAACATGACCAAATCGCCAGGCAACGCACGAGCACCATGCTCTTTAAATGCTGGAAACATTTTGTGGCGAGCCGCCAAAAATGCGTACAAATTCGAGATGGAGCCGCCTGGAGCCAAAATAGAGTCACCAGTATTCCAGCCGATAATCTCTCGCATCTTGCCGAGCACTACTTTTTCCATCAAAATGAATACGGGAGCAATCTCGTACGTGAACATGTTCGTGTTGGCTGTTGCAGTAAGCCACTCGCCGGCCATGGAAACCAAATCCAAGCCACATGATAGTTGATTGAAGAAATGAGGATGACCTGAAATTATGAAGTAGTATTTGAGTTCACTTCTTTGTTCCCCAAAGTGCATATTGGGTCATTAATAAGGCTCAGCATTATTTTGTTATTGAGATATTACTGGGAGCAAGTTTAAATCCTGCTTACGGAATGTTATTGAATGTTGTAAAAATAAATGTACCCTTCAATAGAACCATAAGGGGAATGAAGCTGTAGTCGGAAACGAATGGGAACTAAATGTCCTGGAATAATCCTTGCGAGATTTAAGTGAATAGTACATGCTGCAGTGTGGGAGTTGGGAAGCCTTTAATCTTGTGTCAGTATTTGACGTCTTCATCATCTATTTCGGGATGTTAAAGGATCAGATGATTTTAATAGGGTTTTCTGTAGGGTAATGGAAACTGGGTTCATAATACGAGTACATGAATGGTTATTAATTGCGAAGAGGAATCATTGTTTCGTATTATAGCACTTCAATGAAGAAACATACTCAAACTTAATTTGAAATTATTTGTTTGAGAAGCATTCCTGAAAGTTTAAAAAAAATGGGTTAAGAACTTTCGTTTACCAGTACATGACCTTACAAGGATTAAAACGGAATTCACTGCACTTCTGCAGTGAAAACAATTCATTGTAAACTTTTGATTAAAAAAAAACTGGAGTGAAAATTAATATCTCCACAGTGGTAGGAGTAGGAATTTTGAAATTGTTCACGTGTAATACACGGAGAAACAAGTGAGGGACGTTATGACAAAGGGAGACAGGCTGGCTTTGATAGAAGAACTCTAATCAAAATCCGTTGTTATTTTCTGATTCGGTGCACTGATCCATTCGAAATGCTCTTTCCTCTCGTCCTGCCTCATTCAATTTTAAGTAAAATTCACATTATATGTTTACTAAACAACATACCCTCTGACAGAATGCTTTTGCAGCACGCCTAAACATTGCTTCACTCGACCCATCCCAAGACGCACTCCTGCTCCGTTTGTTTGTATCCTGTATTTTTGTGCAACATTTTGGAATGACGTTTATGTGTTTCGTATTATATCGAGACGAGAGGGATCATTGAAATAAAAGGGGGATTGTAAGCGTACATAAAATGTGCGACATGTACGAGGCGAACTCATTTTCTAGCAGGGCGCACAGCATCCGGGTTGACATTTTGAAAACATCTCAAATTCCGGAGAGATAAGGAGAGAGGCAAACAGACGGTTTCTGCAAAGGAAATTGCACAAGTGTGCGCCTCTTCTTTTGCGCTTGATAACTAAAGGCATTATGCTGTCGGTTGATTGAAGCCCCTTCACATCTGTGGGTGTTTTTAATTCACCGACTTATGGCACCAATGCCACGACGTCCACGAGCTGCTGTTGTTGGATTAAATGATGGCAATTAAGGAGGACTCAATGCTTTAGTTCCATTCAAATTGTACTTGTAAGAAGTTTTCTGAACTTGAATCCACAATTAATTGGGCTCTTATTGAAGAATATTATAGGGGTTAAAATAAAGGACACAAATCTATCAATTTACGATTAGTTTATTGTTGATTGCCTTTGGATTATTCTCAGGAAACGATTTTCTACTTCACTGGGTTTTGTGTTTGACGTTATAACTATATTGAGAATGATGTGAAATAACTGAGATATTCAATATCAAGGTATTGTTTTATCACGTTTAAATTTAATTTATTTTCAGTTTATAAATGTGGTCAAAAAAGGCACAGAAATTTTTTACAAAAATTCAAGCGATTCTGTTTTATATGCAAACTAGAAACCTCTAAGTAATTTTCTTCTTAATTTTTTCAAGATATAAATAAATTACATCATCGTTTTTACAAGATACACACTTGTAAAACAAACCGAAATCAAAAATTCCCACAAGTATTAATATTCCACACATAAGAGCCCACAGCCTACAAATGTCAAAACAAGCTATTTGAATCAATTCACATTGTACAATCTACAGCCAACATTTCCGATGCTATACCATTCCTCATTCCACACCACTTCTGGTCACGTGGCCAAGATTAGATTAAAACCAACATCCACAAGACGCACTTTGTGTGACATGAATAGACTCTGAATACCGTAGGGGAAACTTGCAGCCGCTGGAATGAGATTTTCCAACGAAAAGGCACAACAAGGGCGGCATTACTGAATAGAGCTGCAAATGATATTCACACCAAACAAGAAGAGTTTGAATGAGCCCATTTTGATTGATTGCGGGCTGCGGTTTTTATTGCCTCATTTGTGCTCATTTTAATTTTCATATCATCACAAAAGGATGGTGATAAGGGTACTTGTGTGTAAGGTAATTGAATTTCTTAAATATTTAGGAGTTATATGAAGAATGAAGGATAAATCTCAAAGTAGTTGCTATTTTTACTTTTACTAACCTGTCTTCACTTGGTATTTCATTGTGGTAGCGCAATCTTGTACCAACTGCTGAAGTGGTAAGCCATGTTCTGGCACTTCCAAGTCAAGCAACCGTTTCATGTCCTCAGGATGGTGAAATTCCAGGACTTTTTCGTTCCGATCGTTCGAGGCTTTGACATAATCCATCAACACTTCAATGATTTTCATCAAGAATTCGCGTGTCTCCGGGCCGGATGTGGTAACGTAGGGTAGAATGTCTGTAAGGAAAACAAATTTGAATTTACTATATATTTTTAAAAATTAATTATTTGGTACTTAAGTACTTTGTTTTTAAACTAATGCTGTTACCCAAATTTTAAATCATTGAACAAACTTTGACTGTCGCAATGGTATGGACCATCATTCGAATAACGATAAAATAAAATTAAAAACATCCCTCTTCAATCCCATTTAGCAGTTATTGTTATATAGCTGTTATTTTGGTCTTTACATAAAGTGTAAAATCTAAATAAAAAAGAATTTAAGACAATTCACAACAAATATATATTGTTTTTATTGATTTTCGCTAAATTTCCTAAAACGATTTAATTTTAAAATAACATTTAATATACGAGTGCTGTCAGTAAAATATGCTGTAAAATTCCAGCCACAACAAACAAAATATGACTAACCATTTCTAAAACATTTTATCCCAAATACTTAAGAAAATTTATAGCAAAAGTGCGATGAGTGTTTTTGATCGAAAATCAATTTCCCTTTTTTATTTATTTTTGGCTTTTATGTGTAGTTATCGATGTTAGCCGGATTATTGCGATAAAAATGAAAATATGATGGCAAAAAATGGCCTTTTTTATCGGCGCTCTAAAATTCCACGGGGGAATTCCATTGTCCAAAAACCCATTGGTATCATAACAGTATATCAACAGAAAAAATTGATTTGAGTAGAAATTGATTTAAGTAATATTAATGTTTCTATAAAAAATTGTAAGACTTTGTGTTTTTTATTCAATATTTGTTATTAATAAAAAAATAGGAATTATATTTTAATATTTGTATTTCTACGCAAAAGCATTTGGTTAAATTTGTACTTTTATTGCAGACAAATGTTGACTTTACGACCATGAAATTTGCATTTTTCTTAAAACTCTAAAATAAAATAAATCCAAAAAGTTATACGATATTCATATTGTCAGTAATAAAAATCAACCCTATCATTCCATCATTCTTCACTTTTCCACACCATACGCACTTATCAAAGTTAATCCACCCTCTAAATAAATATGCACACCCTACATCAATTCAAAACAGGCAACATATTTTTCCTCTACTCGGCAATATGTTTCAGAATGTCTCTAACACATGTGCACTCATAACTTCAGCCTCCCCATCCCCTAAATTCCAATTCATTGGTCACAGACTTTCACTTTGAGGCCCAAAAGCTTGCCATAATATGTTTCAATATACGGAATTTCGCAGTTGAGGTACCTTTTATTAAAAATTACTTACCAACTGAATGATTCACATTCCAATATAAGAAGCGAAATAACCGTAATTGTATGTTATGCCCGTTAAGAATAACGATAACGGCCGTTGAATGCATTTAATTAAAATCTTTGAATTTGGTGGCGGCACATGTGACCGGGTGGCGCTACATTTTCTGCATGATTTATGCAACGAATACGAAGAATGGTTTTGATAAAAAGGACGAGCATTTGCCTTCAAGGTTTAATCAGATGCTTTGCGTTTGTTGATGTATTAACAGAATGGAGGAAACTTATGTAATCGGAATACAATATATGCACAACAATGGAACAAAGAATGGCGCACATATTTTTGATTGATTAGTTTTTCAATAACACAGATTATAAATGAATGAGAGGCATCGAAAATCGTATATTACACTTTATTATTTCTCAAATGTAAGAGCAAGATTTTTTCGTGATTTTTGCATTTTTAGGATTGTATTCGCTTTTAAAATAAACATTTCGCACAACTGAAAAGACATTAGGGCAAACAATATGTCACAAACATGTGCAACACTATAAAAAGTCAAACGCAATCGCCTCGAGAGGATTGTGATGTGTATAAAAGGACCACAAGTGTTATTAATATGTTTGTCAATATTTCTCCTGTCGCTGCTACTGCACTTCAGCATCATCTTCATTGTAGCAATATATCAAGCAGCAAGTAGCTCAAGCTGTGGATGGCATAACGAAAAATAGGGTAGCATTTTGAAGGGTGGATTTTGTGTTTACGTTTCATTTCGAACAGAACATATTTGTTGTGTCCTCTCTTGCTAAATTCTATTTGTATTACACGTATTAGGAATGCTAATATTTTGTAGTAAGGAATTTCAATTACCACTTTTTTTTAAACATTTTTCTTGCTTCTCTTAATGTTGTAGGGTAAGTATTTTTCATTTAATATAATGCAAAGAGGTTAACGTAACTTTTTTTTTAAAACAAATAGTTTGGATGGTTAAAAATTCCAGAATGAATTTTTCTCATGAACAGAGAGACAGAGGCATTTAAAATCGATTTACAAGAGGGGAGGATGTGCACAACATATTTTCTGTTTGACCTAAATCTATTTGCAACACTTTCATGCTTGCTTACACAAATAATTGCAAGACAGCGTGAAATAAAATGTCAACTTAGGTGATGCCTGATGGTTGATTTGTCACATGTAAGGGTTGTTTTATTTGAAATATAGTATTATTGAAGAAATTTAATATTATTTGACAACCGCTCTGATAAAACGCTGTCAAATTTTTTTTTTAAAATATCAATATTAACATTATTTTATGAATACATATTTACAATCTGCATAATTAATTCAAGTCTAGGTCTGGGTCGGTTAAATTGAATCATCAGAGCGGGGTTCAAAAATTGTTTTATTTTTGTTAACAAAAATATTTAAAGAAACTGATTGCATTTAAGATTTTTGGAAATTCCCAACTTCAGTAAAGACCATGTAATTATTATCCAATCTCCTTAAATATTCAACAATCTCCATGCGCATAAATTACGCAATGATAACAATACGGTTGACAAATTATCACCAGTAAATGTCATGAGCAGACATTTTCGCAGATAAATTGAATTAGGGATGAACCACAGAGTGTCAACGATGCGTAAAATTACGTAAACGTCTGCTTGATATTATGCAAGTAAAACGGTTTTTATACGTTCATGGTATTGCCTTATCAGATTTTTATCATTCTATTAAATGCACTGGATGATGATTCTGAACTATGTTTTTGTAATTATATTTATTAAAACCACTTTTAATTTATATATGAGAGTATTATACGAATTATAAGTACGACACACCATAATACGGATTACATAACAGATTCTTTTAATAACCAATTTGGTCGACAAAAAAATGTAATGATGAAATAGTTTTAACAATCATTGATTTCAGTCGTCCGTCCTCCGTACTTGTTATATAATATGTGGATTCCCAATTAGTAAGATATATTGCGTTTTTATTCCAATGACGCATTCAAAGTGCAATTGTTAAACTTAAATATTTTAACAATATTTACGTATCCCCATAATTATTCTTACCAAAATGGCACAAATATAAATATGCGCGGTTGGAATTTATAACCTCAAAGTAATTTTTTTTAAAATACTTTTGAAGTGAAAACAATTAAAAAACTGGTTTTAAGATAATTCCATTTTCTACATTACTTCTAGTCTCATCCCTTAATAAAACCAAAAAAAAAATTAATTGACTCTAAAACATTCATGTTAATATATTTCATATATAATATCAGATACGGTGTAAATTATTCGTATATCTCTACAAAAAACTTACTGTGCCTAAAAGCGAGTCAAAAAAGGCAATAGTATACTTTTTAATGGTAAACATCCATTTTTATTAAAATTAAAAATTGATTTAAAAAACCATTTCATTTTAAATATCGTAAGAAAACTAAATTTATTATGGGATGCTCGATATAGTACAAAATCATAATCTTTGTAAAGCATTTTAATATTTTCATGATTTGTTGCAGCCGTACATAAATTCTTGCGTTTTCTTCCTGTTATCCAGCTTCTCGTGCCTGTTTTAATCTATCATAGGGTGGAAATACCTACTTTTGTTGATAATTGACGAAATTGTATTAGGTAATAAAAATGGCAAAAAAAAAAAAGTTTCTCTTCCAGCACGTTCATGTAACATAATACAATAATTCCATATCAACAGAAAAGAACACTAAATAATTGACATTAAATAATATCTCCACAGTATGTGTTATATCACCCTATATTAATGAGTACGCGTGAAGTATATTACAGTCCTGCTGTTATAACAAAGTGTAAATGATAACGGAGCATTATCCAATCCCGTTTGGAGTGCAATTTCCGTCGGTGGAAAATAACAAATTTTAGTAAGTTACCTTGAAGATTTATTTAAACCACAAAATCCACGGAAAAAACGTGGTTCATATATAAATTTACCAAACAAAGACTCCAATAAATATTTTATTTAAATTTAAAATAAAGGTAATCAGTTTCTGTATCTTAAAATGTTTACAACCAAACCTAAGTGAAATGTAATACCCAAATCCTTCAATATGTTCTAATTTTTTAACCCTATATATTTTCAGGTTTACAGAAATAATAAAATTTTCTATTGTTCGAAAATGTTATGTTTTTTTTTTAAACTCATATTTGAAAATCATATAGATACACATTTTATTTTAATATTTATGCAAACTCAAAACTGAATAAATATTACTGTTTTTGTTACATAGAAATTTTCACTCACCATTTGCAGTGAGTTTTCCTGTCTTGTCCGACAGCTTATAGTTGTTCGGATTCAGCGACATTTTCTCCTCTGAAAATAAATAAACAATTTGTCTAATGAATATTTTGAATACAACTTAAACATTCATTTAAACTAAATTTATTTTTAAACAAAGCCGCATAAACTATTGGTATAGTAAAAGTGTGCAAAAAAAAAAGAAGTTTTAAAAGAACTTCATTGCATTCCAATTTGTATGAAAAATGTGTCATCAATGGTTGTTATTTAATTTAAAATGTTAATGGAGGTAATTGCGTATGTTTAAATATTTAAGCTTCGTGTATAAGTATTTCAAGTATTCACTCGAGTTAATTTAATAAAAATTTGTGTGAAATATAATAATTCGAAAACGAAATAAGCATTTTAAGCAGCATTAAATAAATTTATTAATTCATGCAATTGGTAAAAAGAAGTAATTTAAACCAAATATAATATATCGATGTCTTTTAATAAAGCTTTTTGGGCGCCATTTTGCGTAACACTTCAGTGCACAATGCTGATTACGTAATCATTCAAATTTGCGTATTGGGTGCAAAAGCGTCCATATACAAAGAAATATATTTAACATGAATATTGTGTGAAAATAATAAAAATAATGTATGAAAAGTATGATGATTTTTACCAATTATCTTTCGGAGATCTTCAATGTATTGCCGTATGAGAATCGTTTTGGCGAATTTTATTAACAACTTTTAGAAAGAAGAACAAACTACAACTACTGTACTAAAATATCAGTAATTCAAACAACGAAAATTTTGCTAAAATTTTCACTCGCACACACACATACACACGCACACACTGTTCCTAGTGTATGTGCAGTATATAAACGATTAGCCTAATTGTTTGTATTTCAAATTCAATTTAGAACCTTATATGAAATGTGCGTCAAACGTTTGAAAGATGCGTTGCTCAAAGGACTGGCAAAAGCTGTTTTATTCACACGATTCTGCACTTTTTAAAATATCGCTGATTTTCACCTTTCCGCAATAACGTAACAATTTATAGACAGACTGAATACAATTTTCCAAACAATTTTCACTGGACGGAACCAGAAATTTAAACTCACTGTTCTGCAAATGCAAACTACCAAAATCACACACTCTATAAAACCAAATCAACCGTTGAACGATCGGACGAACTATGTTCTGACTTAAATTTGTCCTGTGAACTGGTTCCTTGCTGTTCACGAATATTTCCTAAATTCCCATGCACAGTCGCTGGAAATCGTCGTATATACATATGAGGGGGATGAGAATATTGTGACGTCACATGGGAAAACGTGGGCGAGGGTTTCAGTGCAAAAAACGCTCGATGCGGGGGTGAATTACGGTAAGCAAGCTCCGCCCTTGTTTACATAGGAAGATTTATAGGGAAATTCAAACTAAATCATTTCTTATTGTTTTATTGTGTTGGAAAAAAGCGTATTTTCCTTTCAAGTCACGTAAATTGCAAAAAAGTGTTGTAACTAATAAAAAATTGTTGAAAGTGTGGGTTGTCAATGCATTATAGCGCCACAAAAATGTCCGGGGCTCAAAACAAAAATTTGTGTTGGTTTGATGAAATGTTTGTGTCACAAATGAAAATGTGCATTGGTACCTTTTTATGCACCTGCATATTTATTTTAACCTGTCGTACAGTCCTAATTTACAACCATACTTTATAAATCGTTCAAAATTTTAAATATTCCCAAAATGTGACAGGAATTTCGCAAGAGATTCATTTGAATTTTTATGAATTTTTTTCCAAGGTGTTGCAAAGTAACAACCTACAAATAATTTAAGTATTTTCTTCACATTGTGAGGAATAAAAATAAGTAATACAGAACCACACTATTTTTGCCCATCCAATTGATTTTTTTAGTTAAAATTTTGGATTTTCTTTCCCTGCCATCTGAAAGTTTGATTTTTATAAAACCTCATCATATTTTGCTTTTGTAATCGTCTATAATTCCTTTTTTCTATTTAATCTTAACTATTGAACATTGCATTACAGAATCAGTTAAAGTAAAGTTCTAATGTAAAGCTGTGGTTAAATTAAAAAGATGCTATGAATTAATTTTTTTTCCTTGATTCAAATCGACTGTAACAAATAATCTGAAGATGATTCGATTATATTGGAAAACCATGGAATTGTATTTAATTATAATTATTGCAATATATTAAACTATCCTCTCTTCCTGATGCAAACAAAAGAACATTTAAAATAATGAACATTACAGAAACCTAACTTTATTATCTAAAGTGTGCAAAATGAATGAAATGATTAACGATAATGTAAAAAAAAGTTTTAAATTGCACGTCTAAATCACAATGTATTTAAACACGTCATACCCACATGAATTAAGCGATAATGTCATTGGTCTTATAAGATTATGTAACACGGACTTTTTACATAAAACTCAAATGCATTAAATTTATTTTATGCTCATATCTTGTAAGCACACATTGTTTGTAAAATATTTACCCAAAAACGTCATCAAATACACAACTATAACTGTAAGAAATTTGTTAAAGAAAGGAAATTGTCAAGGCGGAGCTAACCCAGTTTCCTGTCTTTGTGTGAAATAATTTCCACAGCAACCCCCCTATTTTGGAAGGCGAGGTGGAGCATTCTGGCACTTGAATAACGTACATTTACGATATCGATTTACCATACCATTCGTTTTTGTATAAGTACACAAAATATCATGGTTAAAGGGTGAATGCTGCCAGATGCGGAGAAAAGAGCTTACTCGACCACATAATTTTGTGGCAGCCATTTTCATACGTACGTATTTCATTCTTTTTTTTACACCGCGTCTGCATTAATGATTAAATGTTGGAAAAGTGCCAAAGGTGAAAGCTTTCAATTTATTCAAGTGTTTGTTTTTTTAAATATGCCGAGGATGGTTAAATTATCATTTCGTCGTGTTGGAATAATTATAAATATTTTAACAAAGTTCAGTCCATTTAAAAAATTTATAAGCTTTGAAAGCTATTATTTTGTTTGTTCTGATAAATCTGGCCGATTATTTTATTTAGGTTATCGTATGTAATATGACTTAAAAAGACTTTAGTCGAGATCAAAACATTTTTATTAATATCTTTTTATCTGAAAAAAATTGAATTAAATGTATTTTAGCTTTTTAATTAAAATAATGTTGTTTACGTTTCAGAAAACAAATCCTCATCATAAGCATTTTAGAAATTGTTGAAACGAACGTGTAGATGTTTTGCGCATCCCCCAAAACTGGATCAATACTTATTCCTCCACAAAGATGGGGTCCCGTGTTCTTGTACTATGTACACTGTACAGTGCTGTTGGTGTTCTGGGTTGAAGGTGACCTTTACATTCGTTGAACTTTGCATTCAAGCCATAAAAATTGCTCCTATGTAGGGGGAGTGCTTTTATGCAACACAATGTTGATATAGTAGCTGTCGGATAAGAAAAGTTGTAGTATTTTGTCAGCCATATTCGTATATAATGTGCTTTCTTATTTTGTATGGAAAACATGGTTTCTACAAAGATTCGTTTTGATCTATATGCAAAATTTTCTTTTACATAAATAGTTATTACGTTGCTTTTTATTATTGAAATAAATCCATAGTAAGTTATTGAATTTAAAATGACTATAATACAATTAGAAAATATTATTATATTTTTTTTATGTTTCAATTCGTGAAGTTAAAGGTCTTTCATAACATATTAACAATTTTTTCAAACAAAACTATCTATTACAATCCTTAATGTAAGTAATAGATGACCATTGATCAGTTTTTGTACAGTTGTCGTCGGTCGACTTATCTTTTGATGAATACAATAGTTATTCAATTCACATTGTATTTTATAATGAAATCATTAAGTGTTTATACGTTATCAGCAGTAAATCACAAAATTCGTACGTACACACGCCTACCTACGTCACACCAAAATCCAAATCCATTGCAATTCCATGTTTGACTTGAATATTTAAGTATGAACATACGAGCATATTACGCCAACGTATTAAAGCCCAATCATTGATAATGGTATTACAAGTAGAAGCCGCCAAAGTAATTCACATGATAAATTGAAAATCTTTGACGATATCAATACGCCAATCTTTATGTGCACCTAAAGCTCTGTCACAAAGATAAGCCAATTGGAAGGCCGGGTTCAAAGCTCGAATGAAAGTGTTTTCAATTTTCACACAGTCATGTTGCCAATAATTATTGACAAGCGAGTGTAAAGTGTCGCACGCCTTGCATGTGTAACCCAAACAAAACATTACGAGCATATGGAATTTGTTTGGGGAAATTTTATCTCTTGATTTACATTGACTTTAGAGCACAACAGCTCCCAATTGGGTGTAGGTGAAGAATGGGTTGTAAAATCGATATTATCAACGCTGCGCTGTTATTGCCGCTGGAATGATAAAGGCGGAAATGGAGATTGAATATGTGTAATGGCAGTAGATGAAGTATAAGCAAGCGCTGTTATTTATTAAGGAAAACCTAACGAAAAACCACAATGCTTTATAGGCTTTATGAAGTTTATGTATGTGGTATCTTAAAAGGATATGTAGCCTAAATTATTTATTGGGTTGAGAAATGCGGTTGAATTGATTTATGAGCTTTTTGTTTTTCAATATTCTGATAAAAAGTGAAAATATTGACGTGTTATCTGTCATAGGCAGCAATTTATTTAGAATGCATAAATTATTTGATAGTTTAAATATATAGAAAAAGATGTTTTCAAAAAAATTTTTGAGTTTCAGACTAATATTTTATGTTTCTGAATTTTTTTTAAATTAACATTTTATGAAAAAACATATAAAAATTTAACTTGGTACAAAATTAATCGTAGGCAGGTGTGAATAATTACCAGATTTTGACCTTGAAACTATTCTGCAAAGTTTTGCAAGTCTTTACGAAAAAAAATTTCAAAAATATTTGAATTTTCTGAGATATGAATAGTGTGGCCTAGCATTCTTATAATTTGACCTTGAAATATTTGACAAATTTGTAATATAATAGTCTATATTAAGGTGTAACGAATTTTTTCACGTTACACAAGGTTTCTGAGATAGAAGATGACGACATATCGTGGCATATCCCATCAAATCATTCTGAAGGATCATTTGACAAATGCAGTTTTGTTTAAAATATCTTAATCGATTTTTGAAAATGATAAAAATCATTGGTGCCGTTTAAAAACACCCATATAATTTTATAAAAAGTTTTAAAAAAGTTGTAAAAGTTTATTTTAATTTTACGAAACTTATATTCGGAAGCCCCATCAAATGTCGCTCATCAACTCCTCACTGATTAGTCATTACTCATTCTACCCGTACAATTAAGTGTCAAGTGCTCCGAAGTTATCTCATTTGAATTTACCATTTACCTCTTCAATAGCACTTTGACTTTCATATTGCTTTGTTTGGCAAAAACAAACACCAACCTAATGCGACGTTATATTCGTGTGGCAGAAAATTGATTTAAAGTGTGTTCTTTTGGCTCGTTAGTCGTTATCAACCGCTGTACATGACTCTATCAATTTGCGCTAAATTGACAGGTGAAACGCAGTGGAGTGAGAAATGCGAATACATCTCAATCGTACTGTCACATAAAATGATTGTTCAGAAAGAGACAATCGTATGATGTTATAACTTTCAAGTTAATTGATTAATTGATGGATTATTTAGATTACGAGTACAGATTAGGAATTACAGCGTTACCGTACAAAAGGCCCAGCATTCCACAAACCACGTTTAGTGTCGGTTCACTTGATTTGTGATACTGGTTGATGCGTGCGGGTACATTTTTTATAGTTGTTCGATTTTTCATGCGTCAAAACTTAAAAGCTTGTTAAGGAAATTTTTGTGTGTTTTTCGCAAATTTATTCTGTTTGAATAGATTTCATATTTGTCACATCCTTGTTTCGCTGTCGTTGCAAAGCACTCACATCTGGCTACAGAATTAATTTGCATTACAATTTCTGTGTTTATTTAAAAAAAGTTTTAGTGATCTTTGTAGCTGATTCTTGTGTGACATCTGGACTTTAAGATGAAGGTGCGTT
This sequence comes from Sylvicola cinctus, assembly GCA_963854165.1. Lineage (NCBI taxonomy): Eukaryota > Metazoa > Arthropoda > Insecta > Diptera > Anisopodidae > Sylvicola > Sylvicola cinctus. Next base: position 38,245,710 of record OY974083.1, on the reverse strand, counting down.
GGAAAAGACAAAAAACTTACAATTTAATTAATTAATTTGTTTTTTTTCGTTATTATACATTGTTCTTCAATTAAAAAAAAAAATTTAAATAAACGTCAGAAAATGAACAACTTTAATTATTATAACAGTTACTTTACATAATATGTAACAGTTACATAAGAGTAGTTTATTGACACTATTCCCGATATTAAATTAATTTTAGTTTTTTATGTGAAAGAGATTTTTACTTTTGTCTGTGTTATTAAATATAAATAAATTGCCCGTTGAAATGAATATTTTTGTCACATCTAAAAAGTGTCAAAAACAGAACATTTAATATACAGCAAATATTCGATGAGAGTTTACAAGTAAAAAAACATTTTGTGGCTCTACAAAAATGTGCAAATTGGTTGGATTTAAATTTGCATAATCTACTTACACAAAGTCATGCCAAAAAATTAGGTTAAAAGGGGGACATTCCACAACGACTGCACCAAATGCTGACAAAATAGCAAATAAATCAGGCGATCTCACTTTTTAAACCCTTATTATTTAGCAGTTAACAAATAGCCTAATAATTCATGAAAAAGCTTTTGCACATTTTGAGAAGATTTACATAAATTCACAAATTTCAGAGTGCAATTGTTAAAATAAATACAAACTTGCAGCTATAAACTATTATTTAGCAGTGTAAATAAAGTTTATGAGTTAAATAAGGAAATGCAATAAAATATTGCATTTGAGTGTCACATAGTTATTGTCTCAATTGCACGACAATGCTACTATTTTAAAAGACAGATAGAAAAATGCGCAATTGTTTGCTAGGAAATTTGTAACAGAAAATAATTTGAACAAGTGTGACTTTAATGATGATATGAATTTGTATGGTTTATTTTACATACCCATACACTTATATAACATGTAACGGTAAAAAAAAACATGAACCATAAAAATGGAAAAAATAACAATTACATTAGAAACTCAGAACGCCCCAGCGCATTTTCATTATACCTATGTTATAAAAGGCGCTGGAAATTCGTGAGACAAATTCATAAAACCTCCCTTCATTTAAATTCCGCCACACTAACATTAAGTACGGGAATACTCCTTCCAGGCAAATGTTACCACCCTCGTAGGGTTTCTGAGCATGTTGATGACCCAATTGGAATTGACCACGGCAGCGTCTGCGCATAGAACAAAATCATCCATTGCTACAACTACTGAAAACCTGCCGGCTTCCATTTGGCACAGCGTAGTCGTGGATTGGCAAGCAGTGTGTGAAGAACTCTGCGGGTGAGTTCAATATTTTGTTACTTTATTTTATTAAGACATACAAATTTTTATAAAAGTGATTTTGAAGATGAAGACAATAAAGTGTTTTAATTTAAAAAGGAAAAACAAAATTTTTGTTGTGGCTAAATTTAAATAATTGATTGATTCATTGTGAGAAAAATTTATCTCATTGATTGTTCAAGTTGTGATATATTTTCATTCCGTTTTTTGTTGTTTAAAATTATAATTTAAAAAAAATTATCCCAGTCTTTAAGAGAACTTCTTTTGCATTTTCTTTAAAATTGCATACCATTATTTTTAATAATGTGAATTATCATTTTAAAACAAGCAAACAAACAGTAAACATAAATATTACGGATTTTTAAATGACATGATTATTAAATACCAATATTATGAATTTAAGCTTAAAGTATTTTTAATAATAAATGTAACACCATTATTTCACAACTAGATTAAATAATTAGAATATCTCTGAATGTATACAGATTAAAAGATAAGATCTAATAAATTGAAGCAAATACGGGCTAAGTACCCACTTAAAATTTCATGCAAAGGCGACTATAATCACTGCTGCCGTTTAAAAGATAATATTCCTGAACCAAATTGATAACAATTGATTTACTGTTTGTATCAATGAATAAACCGGATTCAATTTTCTTTGTAATCAACATTTTGATTCAATTAATTCATTTGTTGTACCATTAAAATGGTTCATGATCAAAAGAACTTTTTTTGTAATCTAAAAAAACAAAAAATCTTTAAAGGAGAAGTTGTTCTAATGAGTATTAAAGTATTAGAAATAATTTAAAGTGCCTATTTTATTTATTAGGGCCAACCTCGGTGGACCCGCATGTGGCTCTGAACAGTGCTTGTCAATCAAAGAAGCAGCCAACAACACCTACAAAGAGCTGTTGCACGGCACCGAATTGATAGTGTGCCCGGTCTTATGTGAGCGTGATTTAGGTAATTACATTTAATTAAACACCAACTCTCTTTTCACTTTTCACCCGAGCAAATATAATAATGGTAACTTTAACCGCTATTTAAGGCGAGGATCGTTGCGCCTGCGACACCTACGTCACCAGCAGTCGTAGAAGACGCTCAGTGTCTACTGACATGGACGCTGTTTGCAGATCATTTTGTGAACGCGGTCTAACACTCCTCAATGGCTGCACACCATGCGTAAAAGCTTTCACCGAAGCGGCAATCGTTGTCACCACACCGCAGAGTGAGGCGACAACGGTTGCAACACCGACAACGGTTAGCATTGATACGACAACACCGGATTGGGATCTGTTGTGCGTTGAATTGTGTCGTATTGGTGAAGGTGGCGCACTATGCAAGTGTGATTTGGTTCCATTTTTCTAATTCAATTGATTCTAATTCAAATTGGAGAATAAGAACAAATTGACAAAAATAATTGGCTGTTCTTTGTTTTTTAAATTACATTTTTTAATTTTAAATTTTTTTTTTAATTGTGACTTTACTGTCTCATAATGCACCTTTATATTTTTGTTTAAATTTTCACGCACATTATAACTTAAACGCACATAATCATTTTCTTGAGTTTATTTTACTAAAAAAGCACTTTTTAATCATTTTTTCTTGGATCGACGTTTTAATCGCACTTTAAATTTTGTTCTTTAATTTTATGAAACTGCACTTTAACGATTCAAGAGTTTCATCATTTTAACATAATTTAAGTATATGTTCACAATATGAATATATGAAAGTATTGTCTATGTTATAAATATTAAACAACCACTTTAACTAAATGTACTTAAAATATTAATTGTAAATAATACGTGAATACACCAAACAACAAAAAGGGCTTCCAAAAAGACATCAATTCAATAATAACTATTATAATCAAATAATACGTATTGGATTTAATAAATTAGCTGTAAAACAAATGTTAATTGGAAAAGGCTTTTATCAATAAAGGTTTTAGAATGATTTATACATTTAAGCTGAAATTGTAAAGCTTTTACCAATCAGACATTTGAACTTTAATATAATGACTTAAACTTAAAAACAAATAATTTGTTATTTATAATTTAAATTATTTTAAATGCTGTGGAAGACAATAAAAAAACACAACAATTTATAAATATTATAGATCATTTTAAGAATAGTATGAATCATTATAAATTAACTATATTATTTGAATAATATGTATGTATAACAAAGGCAAAAGTTTAAATATTTCTGCTTTGTTCGGCTTAATGGACATGAAAATCCTACCTGTGTGTAATAAAAAAATATATAAAAAAACTTATAATCAAATAGATGTTGTTTAATGATGGCTAAAACAGCCTAAATAAATGTTCAGCAAATTCATTGCATTTGTTTTCGTTTCTATCAATTTTTAAAGATATTCTATACAAGAAAACAGTAATTTTAACCACGTAATATTTTTTATTATTTTATTCAGAACTTAAATTTAAAATAAAAAATTTATTTCAGAGAGTTTAATGTTTTTAAAACTTATTTTACATTATAAAGATGTTGGTATTGGAATGTTGAAACTAAAGCTAAAGGTAACAATTATTTTTGGAAAACAAATAAGAAAGTAATTTCTTCTTTACATTTTGCACCAAACAATGTAATTACTAATTACATTAGTTTTAATAAGGCCACTAAAAAAAATCAGTTTAGTGTTTTTAGTAAATGTTGGCAGAACTAAAAGAAGACCAAAGAAAAACGAAAACTACTATGGCTCTCGGTTGCTCAAAGTTGAAAATATTTAACGAATAAAATCACCCAATCCCAAAGAGAACAGCTTGGCTTCAATGCACCCACTGTTATATATCCATTTCTTTGTGCTTCCGTTGTTTTAAGAGTTTTTTTAAGATTTTAAAATTTATTTTGTTTTCACTTCTTAAGGTATTTCGTTTTTAGCTTAATTTATTTTTGAAGTATATTATATTATATATACTTTTTTTAAACTTATAACTATAGCTTTAAATTGGTTCCTTTGGCATTTACTGGGCTAAAAGTAATAGCATGTGTTAAAAGATAAAATTAAAGCTCTAAAAGTATGGTTACAACTGATAATCAATTTTTAGTTAAACAACACATTGCACAATTTGGCATAAGCATCCGTAAAATGCAGCAAACTATTTGCATTTTAATGATTATATTGTAACTTTTGGCCTTAATTAGATTCTCTCTTTACTCGTAACTACAACATATTTTATTATGTTACATCTATTTAAGATAATTGTTATATTGTTATGTTATTAAAAAGAAAATTAGATGGACGCAGGAAAATATTCTATTTACGCTTGCTTACATTGAAAAAAAATTACTATTAATTTATTGAGCAGCAAGCGCAAATTATCTTGCGCCAGTTAGTGTTAATTCGTGTATTCGGGATAAGGAAATTGTAATTGATGTTGTCACATTCCGCACTTACTGAAGTATGTATTGAACAATGCTTCCTTGTTTATGTTTTTTTTTATGTATTTTATTGCTTTTTGACCCATAACTTGTAGTGGACCTAACTTGGACAATTATTGTTTTTAAGTTTTTATATTTAAGATTGCATCGTTTGATTCAAATCTTCAAACTCTCATGCCGTGAATGAATGTTTTTATTTGACAAAATATGGTTTCATTTTCATTTTATCAGTAAGTTACGCAAATTGCTCAAATAATACCAATTTATTTGATTTTCCATCAATCTTATTATCAGTCTTATCCTAACAAAACTTAACATGATTATTTCACTAATTTTTTATAAGAAAAAGTTATTTCAGCAGCAAAAATATTGACAATACCAATATTGTTTGTTCAAAATTTAATAAAATTAGAAAGATTCTCGGCATTTTTCAATCTCGCAAAATTTCAAATAATAGAACAAAAATACAGTCTCTGCCAATATTGATGTAAAATAATACATTTATATTGAAGGCATTTTCCCGAATTGCACAATTTTCACATATGAATCAACAATATTTTTTAAAAAAATCAATAAAAACAAGTAAAGTTAAGCAACGACATGAACCCAAAAATTATGATATTTCCCAAATGGTGCAGGTCTTTGGCATTGGTTATTTCCTAAGCTATTACCACCATCTTGTAGTTGCATATCCAGCCGCAAGAATCACTGTAAGCATTTGAGGGAAAATTTGAAATGGGTTTAGTTAAAATATCATCAAAATAATTAATGGATGGTTCCAAATTAAAACATTACCAAATATGACTTTTCCATTTTTCATTATTTTAAAATTCTCTCAGTTTTCTACAAAACTTTCATATGTTGGAACCATGTATTTGATGTTTATGAATGCATCTTTACCGCCAGTCTTTTCAAGCAATTGCAAAGTGTCCCTAATTAAATCGCCAATGCGTCCGATGCGATCAAAATCAGTTTTATCGCCAATGTTTTGGTTGTGATCACGATAGATGTTAAAAATAGGTAACAGTTGACGATAGTACGGCACCAATGCATATCCAATGCATGGTCCAGATCTAACCAAGTCCTGAATAATTTTTATTGTTGCAATGATAACATCTGGAATGCGGGTATTTAAGGCATTTTGTAACGGTCGTATAAGACGTGGAACTATAGGAAGAATCTGAAATCAAAAAGAAAAATAACAATTTTTTAAATACGGCGTTTAGTTAAGGTATTTCTAAAACATACTTTGTTGCCACCATCACGTAGCAATTCGTGGCAGCCACATCGGGCAAGCGTCCGGTAAGGTTCTGTTGATTCAGCTAGACTAATTTAATTAAATATTTAAAAGTAAAAAGTAATTAAACATTAAATAGAACTTAAAAATGTTTTTGTTTTATGTTTTATTTTAAAAAAATTACCCATCAAAAAATAGTGGAAGAAAGAAATTGTAATCCAAATCCTTGATAGGGACCTTCCACATTAATGGCACCCCCAGTATGCCACCTTTTTGGAAAGCCCGACCAGCTGGTACGTCACCTCGTATGAAAAACTTACGAAATCTCGTGCCCCTTATTGGACGTGGAACAAACACATCTGCGCTGAAAAATTAATTGCCATGACGCAGTGGTAAAGTATTCTAATGACGACACAATTAACGTATTCTATTAACTTACTTTGGAGGTGGAATTATTGCCACATGTCGTTGTCTTGATGAAATTGAGAAAGGTAGAACCCATCTTATTTCCTTTAAATATATAATAATAGGTTAAAGCATTTTTTAAGTCAGTCTTGTGAATTTTTGTTACCGGAACTGGATAGTGAAGATATTGGCGAAAAGTTTTTCCGCAAACCATTTTTTTTAGTGTTTTTTTTTATGTTACTGATAATTTGGAATATTGAAATTTAGATATGACAAAAAAAACTCTTGGTTGCTTAGTTCTAACAATTAAAAGGGTGATTGAATGATATTGCTAAGTCGTTTTATTTGAATGTAAATGCAAATTAAATTATAATCTTAACAATAATTATAAAGTGTGTAAAGCAATAGAGGAATCTCACTACCGGATAACTGCATTCAACAGGATTCATTCATTCAGGCTAAAATAATAACAGTTATTATTTCCAGTCGAATCGGACTTAATTAACAAGCCGATAATATTAACAAAAGATAAGCATCTTGGTGCAATTGTTCTGGTGCCAACTCATGAAATACCAAACCAATTTCATGGGCTAATAATGATCACCAAAAGCTCTCCATCAAAAGCTCAATTAAAGCTACAATGCATGAATGCTATTGCAGAAATGTTGGCCAATATATCTGAACAGATGACTACAATAAATTTCAAATCAATAATCGTAACTTCTTGTTTCGTATCTTATAAATTTCCATTGACTCTCGAGAAGAATCGAATTCAAATTTAAATTCCAGAAGCTCCACTCAAGCAATTCCAATGGCGATAATTTAGGAAGGCAACAAACTGAATGAAATGGAATGTATTCTAAACATGTTCCATTATACACATTGGCTCATCGCTACGATATTATAGCACGAAGGTAAGATATTCAGTTAATATATGTGCTTGTACATAAACTTTTGCCTATGTCATGCGTTTCTGTATTAAGGAATATTGTATGTGTGTATGTGAGACGCATCTCGTAATGGGAATCAATGTAATCTTAATAGCCCTATCAAAGCAATTCCTCTTTATATCACCATATAGATTGGCTACCCCCATCTGTGGGTCTCACTATATTCAAGTTTCAACCATCTGGTAAAAATAATTTCATTGCGATGGCTCTATTTTTGAGTTTGTGCATAATAGGTGCCTACTGTAGAATATTGTGTCTTTTGGTTAATGTTAAAACATTTTCCAGATTGTGGCCGTAATGTGCTTGTGAGCTTTTGTTGAAGGTATATTGCAGAGACATATTTGTATTCAAATGCCATTCGTTTACTTCATTTGCATATTTATGTGGCACTCAATTTTATGTTGTTTCCCCAATTTTCATTTCCCATGGTGACTATTAATTTTTTTCCTATTCTATGCTTTGTTTTTATTTTGTTTTGTTTTAGCTAAGATCCCTTTTAGATTCGGTAATATCGATAAAGCTTTTCATATATCTTTTTAAATCGTTTAATTGTTTTCGGAACAGATTTTACTGTCAGATGCATTAATTTTATTGCCATTTTATTGTAATTGCATAAATTGATGCATTTAATGTTTATTCAATTCATTGAAAATTTTATCTTGTAAACAATGCTTTTTGCCACGTTATTGCAAGTTGTAAAAATTATTAAAAAACTTCAAAATATGAATCCTTTATTTCATCAGGCATTAAAAAGCTTGTGATATTACTTAAATAATGGCATTAAAAGCTTATTTTTATTTATTTTATTTTTTGATTCTCCGTAAATGCAACTCACATTTTATAAATATTGAAAAAGTTATTATATGAAAACTCCTTCGTAGGCAAAGCGAGGTAAGAATAGTTTTTAGATTTTGACTTTGAAATGTTCTAGAAAGTTTTTTCTCTTTTTGGAAGCTACAGTAATGTGAATGAAAAATTTCAAAAATATTTAAGGCTTCTAAGATGTAAATAGTTCGGACTTAAATTTTTTTATTTTACCTTGAAATGTTTGTGAAATTTTTATATTTTGAAAGAGTACAGAATGACCAAGGGATCATTTGTCGAGATGTACGGTACATGCTGCTTTGCTTAAAATAATTTTAACTATGAACGATTTGAAAATGTTCAAAATCGTTTCAGCAAAAAAATATTTTTTTAATTTTGGCCTTAACTGGAGCTTGAGAAATATGACTTCGGGTAAAGTGGCGGACCCACACACCTTGCTTTATTTATTAATGAGTGTTTGAATACACTCTATTAATAAACCGCATGACATACATTCAAAGAAAAATTCGAAAAATAAACTTTAGAAGGACCAAAATCCTAAAACATATGCCGTCAGCTACAATCACAACAATCAATACGTATACTGAAACTCCGACAACCCGACAGCGATTCAAATTCCAAATTCTGATTGGCCGTAATTCTATTAGCCACACATCCAAAATCAAGTTATGATAGTACGATATAGTTTGTCCCATTTAAAAAATTTCTTTCGTTCCCAATTTCGGATTACCTTGAAGGATGAAGAACAACCCAAATAACACACATACAACTTTTGGTTAACTTTGATGCAGTAGTTCTTAAGGAGAAGTATTTAAAAAATTCGAGCCATTTCCTTTTTATATGTAAGGTCAACATTTCATGCAAATCCGTCAAGCTGTTTTCATGAATTTTTCCGGACACATTTTTCAAAACTATTTTTTTGACTTAAAAAAAAGTGTTAAAGTGTTTTTTTGGGTCGTTAAAGCTTTTTTCAAAAAATTAATTAAATTTAAAAACCTATTACAACCAGGTATTAGGTTAAAAAACTGGATTCGAAATTAATAAAGATTATGTCACACAATGTAAGACACCCACAAAAAAATGATAAAACAAATTTCAGTGCCAGTTATAATTAAAATTTCAGCACATTTATGATAATTATTCAAACATAAAACAAACCGAAAAATGATAAAATTATTAAAGCAGTAATTTAAATAAAAATAATTAATTTTAATGCACTTAATGTGCACATGTCTGCATACATTTCCATTTTTACATTTATGAATAAGTAATTTCCATTTCAGTTGTTCAACTCCCGTATTACAATTTCGAATTGTAAATGAACTGAAGCAGACTCATTCATTAATTGGGTCAATGCCATCGATAAATCAAGCTTACTGAGATTACTAAGGATAAACTAGATGTGGCCACTAATCAAATAGAAAATAGTAGAAGCGTATAGGGTGGAACCATGAAAAGCAGACAGCATTCATTACAGTTTGACTGTATTAAATTAACATAAAAGATATTGTATGGGACTCTGTGTGACTCAATGGATTCTTGAATTTGAACATCGCATTATAGTGTATGAATTTGCCCAATTTGTGCTTCGAAAAGGTGCTATAAATTGGGTGGTTAAGATGAAATACACTAAAGGAAAATATCTATAAGATGACTTAAGAAAAAAACAAATATTTAATTATTTAATTGAGTTGAAATGAAAAGTGGTAATTTTTATTTTAATTCAAATGCAATGCAATGCAACTAACAATATAGAAATTATGGTCTAATATATATACAAATAATTTAAATTGTGAAACTTTTCCTGTAGAGGATCAATGTTTTTTGGTTTTGAAAGTTTGAAATATATCTTCAATTTAATATAATTTGAATTTCCATGATAAGGTGAAACAAAGCTACAAAGCACCTGGTAGACTTTATCCAATATATGCACAATAAATAACTGTCATTTTCAGGATATACACATTATTTTTGCTATGTTATGAATAATGTAAAAATGCTGCTGATCATTGAAAGAAGTGAAATGCAAACAAACGCAATAACAAGATGCAAAAATAAACATGAGGTGGATTTAAAACCATACATAGGAGTTTTCCCAAAGCTCTCTGTCACTGAATTTCCATATATGCATTTTTCAACTAAAATTCAAGATACCCGATATTAAAACTGTTCTCTTGTGTGCAAACTGCAAATGGTAAATATGATTTCTTATATGCAATGCAACAAGGATTGCATTACTTTGCACAATGTATTATGTAGAACGTGTATTACATTATGAAAGTGGAAATTTCCGTCACAATTTAAATTATAATAATATTCATTTCCGTTTAAAGTTTATTGCGACTATTTTTTTAAAAGGACATTTTTTAAAATTTTTTTACAATAATATATTTTGTTAAAAATTAAAATTGTAATTGGATTTTACAATATTTTTTAAAAACAAATGTGTAAATGCCAATGGGCCAGCCTGTGCACCAAAATTGTAACAATGGGCAAACATTAAACAATGAAAATTCAACATTGAAGGAAAAACCAATTGTCTGATATTCAATTCCCGCGGCGCTTTAACCCCCCCAACATTGTTGTATTGTGTTTCGAATAATTATAAATATTTTCAATGCGAGAACTAATTTCAACAAATTGTTTTTGTTGTTTTTCTTTTGATGCAATTCGTATTAATTGCAACGCCAATAATTTAGGCCCCGCGTTTTTTTCATGAGATTTAGTTATTATAGCCTGTAGCGGCAATCGCATATATTGGTATGGATTGTGCAACATTGCTTTCATTTACTCGATACAGTTGTAATGTATATGTTATGTGTGTAAATGAGCTTGTGAATAAAGTAGATCAGCGAATTTGTTATTTGTATAATTTTAATTGTAATTAAATTTCATGGATTAAGGGATCATAATATTTACTATTGTTTTGGAAATTCTGGTAAATAGTGCGCCTAGATAAACATAATCGATTGAAATACAATTACCGTATTACAAGCTTAAAAAGAATAAAGGATTAATTATGCTGTAACTAGATTCTATTTGTAAATTCAAATTAATAATTGGGTATTAGTTTCGGAGGAATAATTTTGGTCCAACTGAAATTTGAATTGAAAATAAAATGTAACACAGTCATTTTAGAAATAAATGCTTTCAATGTACTACTCGTTCCTGCATGTCGATTGTGCTATTCGAGCATTCAACTTCTGTATGCTATTCGTGCGTGTTACACGTTCGTGTACTTGTTCGGTCTCATCGGGCGTGTTACGCGTTCTTGTGAAAAATAATATAAAAAAACACCCAAATTTGAAAAGCTACTACTACTTGGTGGACATCACTTCCTCAACTAACTAACCATTGATTTGATTGGTCATATTGTGAAACGAGTGTATAGCTGATAAAGCAAACAATCAAAATAATGGATTTGATTGACAGTTGTCGAATAAGCTTCAATAGAAAAATCAGTTGATTACTAAATGGCTTATCAACAAATCATATAATGATCACGGTTACTTGACAATTATTTGGAGGTTAATCATTTTTATAGGTAAGTAATCGTCGAATTACATAAATAATGACAAATTGCTTAAATTTTTTTTGCAAGTTGATGAAAAACAATAATAAATAACTCTTTTCATAAGATAATACAACTTAGGATAGCTGACAGGGAAAGCCGCATACAACTATAATGAGAATTCCTGATAATTATTTTTTGATAGTGTTCCAATGAGCACTAATGAGCGACTTGTGAGCTATGAATTTATCAGTCAAAATGGTTTTAAATAAAATTAATTGTATCGAAAAATATCTAGAATAGTTTTAATAAATCGATATTAAAAACACATAAACAATACGTGAAAAAGAACAAAAACTGCAAAAAGCTTTACCATTAATAAAGAAAGAATAAATATTCTTAATTAAAAATTACTACTTTAAAATTTAACTCATTACGAAATGTGTGCATTGCAGGAATAAATCATCAAGCAATCATAACATTTATATTTAAAACTTCAGTTGAACTACATAAGTTTTTTATAAAGTTTTAACTAAAAATCTGAAAACGTTATCCATAATATCATTTTCACGAACATCTTCCACAAACTTTAAACGAGCACTTCTTACGCCCAAAAAAACTGTACTTCCGTGAGTACTGAGAAATTAATTATCTTACTAAATAAAAGCGTATTTCTGAAAACAAATAGAGCTGTTAGCGCGGGAAAATTTCATTGCGCCCCCCACCCAGTGAAAAGTGTGTAGATAATAGTAATAATCCAACGAAGATAATGGCTGTTCTCAGAAAGTTCATTTTTCATCCTCACGCAGAACCGCTTTTTATTTATTGCAAACAGACTCTTTTTTATTTTGATTTTCCAAAAACACAAGCACATCCCTTAGGCACCCTTCATTTCGTTCTAATAGTGTTAGCACATAATCTGAACGCAAATCCTGCTTTACCATTCAAATCCAGAAGGTTTCTCTCCCACCACCCCCCTCCCCACACTATGTGCAGTTTAGGTCGGGTTTGAATGTGTCAAGCTTTCGCGAGATTCTTCCAATTCGTTTGTTCATGCTTTATGTTTGTTTGACGTCTTTGTTTAAGTGGAAGTCTGTATTGCGGCCAAGTAAATCATTAAACGTATTATAATAAGAAATGATAAAAAATAGCTGTTAAACCTTAAGCTTATTTATTTTATGGTTTTACTTTACTCACTTTTATTTTATTCCAAAGCTGTACTTAAAAAAATAATTACGGAAATATTGTTTATCATGGTAAAGAAAATTATTTACAGCTGTTAAGAATTCATTGTTGTCTAACTAACAAAGTTAACACCTGGACACTGCAAGAGATTGCGAAAAGGGAAACAATTTCATGCACAAAATAGAAATAGTGCAGACTGCAGTGAATATTTAGACAAACCGTAATAATGCCCCGAGCTTAGATTACAAAGTGTATATGATATGAGTATTAATCTGCATCCACCGCTTCATAATCTAGATCAACACACTTACACCATTCAATTACCTCCGGTGCTTTAATGATTCATCGCATCTGGCTTTGGACGTTTCCACAACACATATGTTGTATGAAGCCAGTAGTATATAAAGCCAGCATCATATGGTAGGAGGATCATGCATTTACAAAATTTACTTAATTAAGAATTATGTACATATGAGTACACATCCAGGATACATAAACTGAGAATATGGATAAACAGTTTAGCAAAACACATAATTCTAGTACACAAAATTAGATCTTCAAATAATTTTGTAGTTTGGTTCGTTTGTTGGAGCATCCAGCAACCAAATAAATTGTTTGAATAAACAATGTGAATTTGAATCCCAATTATGACTCTTTATTAGGAATGTTAACAATATTTGTGCTTACATGAATAACAATATTTGTTTTTTTTATCCATTCTGCAAGCAGCAATCCCCTCTTTTAAATCTATACCTAGACAAAACCTAAAATAATTATAATTAGCTTCGATTGTGCAGTTTTTGTTTATTTATTAATGGTAATGTATATTAAGTTAACAAAGAACACCAATAATATTTCATTGTGAGTATAAATATAGTAAAAAAGTACAATTTTCCGAAGGCACGAACTCAGAGTTTAGACCTGTATAACCTCACGCCATAATCGCAGTTAATCTTCTTTGGATGCATATACATTTCTAGGAAAACTTAATCTGGCTTTGATTCCTACCAGCAAAATAAAAAAAAATTGATGCTTTCAGTAAAAAACTACAAGTATTTTGAATAATCATTTTGCTTTAATAAATTCAATATTTTTCTCACAATATAACCACATAATTACCAGAAGAAAATAATGTTTCCACTTTATTCTGCATATTTTAATAGAACAGCATATCATATCCTTAAATTTAACCTACCATAATAATAATTAATAAATATATAAAAATAACGAAAAAAGTTAAAATAATGGTGATGGTGTTGGTGGTGTTGGAAATCCTTGTTCTGTGCAATCAACGTTGTGTGGAAAATCGCATAATTGTTTGGCTTGATGAAACAAAAATGGTGGAGGGCAATATCCCGGAATACCCACGCCTCCTGTGCAAAACAAAAATCCATCACATCGATGAATGTCCACAATAAACAATCCATCAAGCACGCCAATACAACTATTTGGAAAAGTTGGAGGAGCGGCTGTCGGCGATGTGTCCAACGTACACGGCACGTTGTGAGGTAAATCACAAGTCTGATCCATTTGATTAAACCAAAATTGTGGAGGACATTCTCCTGGAATGCTTAATCCTCCAGTACAAAGGATAAATCCAGAGCAGGTCTGTTGATTCGAAATGAATAAACCGTCTCTTATGCCCACACACAAATTTGCACTGGTAGCACTAGCACAAAAGAAGATGGCGAAAAAAATGAGTGCACTTTTATTTGACATTTTTAATTTGAATTTGTATTATTAAATTTTTTAAATCTTCGACGACAAGCAGTCACTTTCAAGGGGTTTATAAGTTTAATAATGAAAGTTGCCCAGTTATATATACAATTTTAAATTGGTCAAAAAATTGCGTGGTATTGCAGATAAGGCTACAAATCTTTTGCAATTACTACACGAGCCAGTGAATCATACTGGGGATTGTTTTTTAGTTGTATCTATCAGTGTGATCGATTTCGCTTATAATCTTCTAATCTCAGTGAGGAAGTTTGATATATTTATGGTTACAAACAGTTCCTAAATGACAAATGTAGCTTCTTATCAATATTTTGTTGATTGATAAATGAGGAGATGTTTGTGTCAAATCTTCATGAATTTCTTTTAAAACTATTTTTATTTGTATTTTCTTCATTTCCACAACTAATAAGGTTGTTTATTGTTTAATTTGACTTTTTAAAAACATATTCAAAGCTCAAAATATACCTGTTTTCCAGTAGAAAATTAGCATAATGTAACAATTTAACGATCCCATGTGTTATCTAATTTTTTTCAGTGCTTAAATTCAAGGAGAAAAACAAACATAGCAATAATCGTTAATCACTGTATTACTGAATTAAATTTAAAATGACTTTTCGAACTTTTTACTGACTAAGGGTGGAACATACTTAAATGTTCGAGTGTATACCATTAGAAGGAAGAATTTTAGAAGCATTTAAAAAAGAACGACCAATAAAAAAGTTTTAATTGACATTTTTCAGGCTCTTCTGGAAAAAAAAAACAAAATTTAAAATGTCAAGTTTTATAAGCTCATTTTAAAAGCGATAAGTTGAAGCTTTATGCTCCGTTTTCTTTTCTCTCATGTACACTAGATAGTTCAAATGAAAATAATAAAGAATTGAAATTGTTAGCTCAATAAAAAGAATGTCATATAATACAACTTCGGTATGCTAAGAAGATTTAACTTCATTTGACATATTGTATGCAGAAACTCTGCACTTAAACTTTTGAATACTCTGCAGCTTTTAATTTATTTTTCAATTCAATACACGTATAACGATAGCGTAGTGATGGTGCGACTTAACTGCAATTTTAGTGTTCTTCAGTTATGGCTTTTACACAAGCAAATGCATTGTTTGAAACTGTATATGGCCGATTTAAAAGCATTTGAAAGCGATTCTTACTATCACTTCAAAATTTTAAAAATATTTACAAGAACATATTTGCATGAATGATATCATAATCTTTACAATGTCGATAAATTTAATCGCAGAAGCAGATTAAATTTTCTGAAATTTAAAACTGGCGCAAAATTAAGTGCCATTTCATTATCCAGAAGAATTTAAGTGACTTATCTTTACTTAAAAAACTGAAATATTTATTTAGTAATGTATGAAGCCAAAATTTTTAAATAATTATTATGATTCAATATTCTGATCCAATTACTATAATTCTATGTTATGAATTCCACTGATCCGTATGATTTGTGGGCAGCGATCCATAATTTAGTTCAATAGTCTATGATAATATGTTACATACATTACGTCTTAAATACATATTATAAAATATAAAGGGTGTTCAAAAATTAAAGCTAAAAGAATAATTATTTTGAAGAAGAAAATGAAAATTTTCTTGTAATTTTTATTTTAACAGTGTTTGAAGAGTTTTAAAATTAAAAAAGCCAAAACACATTTGAGGATACAATTCACATTGCTCAACAATTAAAACTATTCCACGAGAAAGCGGAAGTATTTTTAAAGTACAACCATCGTCAGATTTTGAGATTAAAGATTCTTTCAACAAAGACATGATACTTTTGCTACTCACAAACGTTTTCTATGATCTTCCTCCGATATTTCCAAAGTTTGTATTTTAATTTGCAAAAAAAACTTCTTAAAAATATCTCATATTAAGCGAAGATAATATTTGAATTTAAAATCAGCGCCACCCTGTACATTTCGCACAACGTGAACTTACTTAGTTGGTATATAATATATTATTTTACCATAGTATAGGCTTGACAATAGCACAACTGTTATAATACAATGTATTTAATTTGAGCCCAGTTGAATGATTAATTAACATAAATCATAATGGAATGGGGTTGATGGCCCACTACTTGTCGACCACTAATTGAGCTTTGGTTGCATTAATTTCACATGAAATTCATACATAATTAGTAAAATGTACTCGGTTTATGAATTTTGTATGTTGAAATAGTTAATCCGTGCTAAGATCAGTTTGTTAATTAAATTCACCGCAACTTTATTAAATAGATTGAATAAATTCATAAAAGAGGTATTCGTATTTCATGCCTTTTTGTAATTGTTTTTCATTTTCAACCCTAAAACCAATGGTTAGCTGCAGGTTTTCATTCCTTTCATTATGCTAGAGCAGACATTATTGGCAATATGCATTTCAAAAAACATTTGAAAAATCTCGTCGCTTTCAGGAAACATAAAATTGATAAATTCATTTTTTTTCTATTCATTTAAAAAATAAAAGTAAGGAACAGGTTAAATAGTTATTTCCATGCCCAGAACATTGTATGAAAATTGAAAATGTCAAAGGAGCTCATTAAATTCAATGGTCATCAAATAAACTCGCTGAAGCACAATCGCTTTAGATGTGAATGCAAAGTGCATTGGATAGAGACGATGCATAATTGTACGTAGCAGTATATCGCACATTCGTCTATACTTTCGGAAAAGGTCGTTCGTATTTAAGTTCGATTTAATTGAATGCATTTCAGGTACAATGGCAATCCTAACGCTTCAATTGAATTATCGATTTTATTTGAATTGAATGTACATCAATTCGAATGTATATTTGAGTTTGAATGATTATTTTTAACTAAAGTTAACAGAAGACGTGACTAAAAATAAGGGATGAAAAATTATCTTCAAATTTTTAACAATAAAATTAAATTTCATATTTGAAACAATTTAGTTTGAATCCTTATATTTCTCAAATGTGATTCTCGTAAAGTTCAATTAAAACATGTCATAATGTTCTATAATGACGTCTAGACTCATGATTCGTAAATGCTTTCCGTTATGGTTATTTCATGTTCAATGTACATACAAGACAGCGAGTGACTCTATTTGTAATTTTTGCACTCACCCACAATGCAAAGAGACGGGCGGTGACCGATGAGTTTTCATATGAAATTTTTAACACAACTCTTTCCACCATAAAACAAATACATATAACATTTTAAGAAATTATCAAAAACTGAACGTGAAATATTGTTACTATTATTTAAAACTTGAAAATGTACATCATCTGAAAATGCATTTCCAAATAACATGAAGAAAATAAATTTAAATTATATGTTTTTGAACAAATCAACTAACTAAATTGATTTATCCAGCTACAAGGTAATTAGTTAGTCAAGCAGAAATACTGCAGGGCATTCGCAACAGCTGCATAAATTTTCTAGTCATGTTCATTGAGAAGAAAGAAGTTAATTCTAAGGAAGCACATTGTTCCCCCTCACAGATAATTAATTTTATTCAAATGCATTTAAACTTTCAAAAGATTGTTGCGTTTTATTATTAGCTAATTAGTTGAATGTTAAAAGTTTAACAGTGAAATTTTATAATCTTCAAGATTTCAAGATTTCTCAAATTCGCAATTTTATTTTTCATCATAATTAGTAATTACCCTTCAAGTCATTCAATTGCAACATGATTGAGCTTCACTACAAAGTTTCATAAAACTGGTAAACTTATTTTGAATTGTATATTATATTTTTAAGGTTTCTGGGCTACATAGTTCATCGTGAAACAATTCCTCTCATATTGTTTGTCGTACAATATTTTTCGCGATGAATTGTTTGACGTTGAATTGTATTGGCGATGAATTGCTATAGGATGAATTGATCGCGATGAATTAACCGGCGTTTTAAATACTTATTTACCATAGTTTTAGCCTAAAAAAAATTAAAAAAGTTCAAAATTGGATTACTTTATTGAATAATTTCTTAGTAGTATCGTTTAAAAAGCATACGTTTCACTTACGCATTAAAACTCATCCAATACATAACATAAAAGCAAATTTTATACAAAACCCCACCCTCAATTTCATTGCGTTTTGGTATCAAAATGTTCTAACCATAGCTTTCACACCTCACAAATTACGTAGGTAAATGATGAAAGCGTTCATTACATATCTCCACCATACATATGTATTATGCATACACTTGTAACGGTTTCTTCGACTTTTGATTATATGCCTCCTTGTTGTAAATAAATTTACATACATACTTTAAGGTCGGTTTAATGCAAAGTGCCGAGGACATTTTCACCCACTAATGTGGTTTTAATTAAAATGGAGCACATCCTACACACACACACACACACACACACACTAACGCACACACACGTGACAAACGTCCCATATTTCAGTGCCTAGGTAAACGCCTCAATTAACACGTATATGCGGAAGATAAAACTTCGCTTTTAAGCTTTCTCTATTTTGAGGCGGTTGTGTGCGGGATGCATGGTTGTCCCTTTTCGCTTGAGATAAAGTCACCTTAAATTTGGCATTGTTTAAATAACACCGCAACATGCGGGGGATGGGCTACCACCTTTGTCACATTAAAGTCGCGGCAAATGTTGCTTTTTAGGATTAATGGTCCTAAAATGTTTTGTCGACGATATCACAATACACATTCATCTTGGAAAGCTTCGTTGCTTGAGCAATATTTCGAGTGCACCAGTTTCCCTATACACATTGTGTGTTACGTCGGTGAATGAGAGAGAGAAAGAATTTTCATGAAAGTTCGCGCGAATGAAAATTTACCAATTTGATTGCGTTCGGTTCATGGAGAATTTATTGCAGTTGGTGAATGAAAAAAATAAAAATAAAAGCGAGGAGGAAGGCGAAAAGTTGCCTGATCGCATAAAAACTTAAATTTCAATTTAAATTCATGGCGGTAACACATTGAATTTCATTTCCAAGTTCATAGTTTTTAACCCATGAAAGCTCAT
Source organism: Sylvicola cinctus (assembly GCA_963854165.1). Classification (NCBI taxonomy): domain Eukaryota; kingdom Metazoa; phylum Arthropoda; class Insecta; order Diptera; family Anisopodidae; genus Sylvicola; species Sylvicola cinctus. The sequence continues at coordinate 38,226,216 of OY974083.1, read as the reverse complement.
ACAACTATGTATAAGTACATATTAAGTACAAACATAGTTTTTGTTTGCATAGCTCCCGGCGCACCATCCCTTCTTCTTCCCCAATTGGGATGTATGTGCGGAAGCACTTGGGGGTGTGGTGTGCAGGAGTGGGGTTAAAGAGTCAATCCTGTAATACGGTGCGCTAGTTCATAATCTGCTTACCATGGATTTTAGAGGATCTCTCGGCAGTAATTAGAATGCAGCATTAATGAGCTTTACGTTGAATTGTTAATTGGGGTCGCATGTAAAATGAGGCATCAGTGTGTTGAGTAACATTAATTCAAATTGTAACATATTTTTACACACGTGAACCTCAATTAGTTACTCATAGTGTATGTCGGTTCGCGATACTTTCTTTTTAAACGCACGTATTTTAAATGAGCATCACGTTTCCTTTATGCAAGAAAATTTATTTTTATTGTCATGTCATGTGATAAACCCGTATCAGCGAGCTTTACTGACCTTTTGAATTTCAATGCTCAGCAGATGTAATTTGAAAATGAATTGATAATCAAATGGATTGGAAATAAAACCAAAACAGCGCCTTCGAATTTATTTATATTGTCCATAATGTTCAGCATTCACACACTAGGTACTAATGAAATAATTTATTTTTATTGACTTTTAAAAATGAGTGTAGGCGGAATCACATCTAAAATGTGTTGTTTAAAAATATTTTTTTACTTTAATCGGAAATAATCGCAAACAAAAAGTGCTTTGGTTAAATATGTCAGACAATATTACACAATTTAAAGAGGCTCTATTCAATTTTTTTATTTATTTATGTTTGAATTATGACCTTGAATTTTCAGACCATGACCTTAAATTTGATCTGTAAAATTCGAACACGTCCGAAGACATTTTTTCTTGACCACTTTTTTGGACTCAGGGAGTGTCAAAACGCGTTTCTGTATCAATAACTTTTATTCGAAATGTTCGCAAACGTAAGAATATTTTGGAACCATATTCGGTCATAATAAAATAATAAATTAACGTAAACTATGTACAACATTGTTCAAAATTTTATAATCTTATTTTTTCATTACGAATAAGAGACTTCAATTTATTTAATAATTAAGCCAGTTTTTTTTATGTTGAAAGTTTTATTATCAAACTTATTTCATATCTTGAGTACAACATCAAATTGTTGTTTATATTGATTAGATTGTATTACGCTGGGGATGCAACTGTTGCCATAAATTGCAATAAATAAATGTCATAACACATAAGTCCGCAGCTGATTTCTTAATACATACAAAGAAATATTCTGTAAAGCTGCTTGTAAATGCAAAATTAAATTGAATCAAATTGAAATATCTCGTGAAGTAGCATAGTTTTGCATTTTGAAAGCTCCACAATAAATGTATGCAGATACTCAACCGTACAACTTTTAAAGTTATTGCGTTTTACTATTTAATTTATCCTTATGTACATAGCTGCATTTGAAAATTTATTCCTTGTTCCAAGATATTGTATATGAATGTTCAATTTCTACATTGTAAAAAATTGCAGCAATTTTTGTACATAGAATATTTAACCGTTATAACTATAATAGTTAAATTTTTGCATTTCCTCTGTAAACCCTGTGTAGGGTAACCTAACGCGGTGGTATTTGCAAAAGCGCGAAGATTCAGGATCGTATTAATTTCAATTAGTTGCTTAGTTATTCTGTAATTTTTAAAATAGCACAGCTTGATGCGAACCAAGTTCATTAATCGAGATTAATGAGGCAAAATTAATCTTTGAAGCTTAACAAATTAACCATAACTTACACGTGTTACATTCGAAAAGGGCAACGCGGTAAATTATGCATGAAATATTACAGCATCAATTAGTAGAATGAGGTTTGAATAATCACAGAAACGGATATTAATGTTGTGCCATAAATTTGTTAAATATTTTATTTATGCTTTTTTCGGGATGAGACAACTCACAATAGCTAGCGAATGTGTAGAAAAATGGGTGGTTATACCTACACAGTACGCATACCATATATATATATTGAATTAATAATGAGGGATGATTTACATAATTCAATGTGATTACAAATTAAAATGTATTAGAGCCCTTTTCATCAATTAATTATGGCATTAAAGAAATTGAAATGTAAAAATAATAAAAATTATTTGTTTTAATAAATGTATTGCCCTTTTGTGCAATTATTAATTAATTTTTGAGAACATTATTAACAGGTACCCCACTATTGGAATTTGTAATTTATATTTGTTTGCTTGCTAATTTGTGTAAACTAAAATTTCTCGTCCTTTCTCTGATTTGAAGATCAGTGAAACACTTTCAAGGTCAAAGGTTTTTTAATAAAAAATGTACGTGCGGGTACTCCAAATCACAACTGTCTTGATGAATTTTTAAAACGTTTATCCGTAGCGATATGTTTTTTTAAACAGCGATTATCATAATCACTAAAAAATATGAAAATACAAGGTCATACAATTTAAATTTTATAAACCTTGAACTATTTTGGAAATCTTCTTTCACTTTATTGTAGCTTAGAAAAAGGGAAAAAAAATTATAGAAGCCATCCCATTAGTTAACCCTTTTCTCCCGAGCTCTACAATTCTTATGATCTGTATTATTAGTTTCTAATAAATTCGCATCTCCTTACGATGCAGTTTTTAAACTCAAAACCAAAATTAAAAAAGAGACCAAAAGCTTGTCCAACATGCAGTTTTTACTTTTCTTGAAACGTATAAAGTTTTTTGCGAATGATTATCTGAAGTGAAAAACTCTTTAACATACTTTAATAATTTTTGTCAGAAAATTTGTAAAAATATAACGAAAAAAAACATACGAAAAAATATAATAAATCAATAAAGCACAGCGTGCGGATTTACCCTTGTTTGCAAGACCTGTAGAATTTAATGTTAAAGTCAGGAAACACAATGTTGTATAACTAAAGTGAAAACCACAAAAGTACGCTTATAACTTTTAAAGCTTGTGGTAAGGGGTTCATGTACATTTTCTTCTGATAAGAAAATGCGCGCTAACTGACAGCCTTCGCACAATTTACTAAGTGTCAAGAAAACGGCAACTGTTGTGGTTTCACCATTATTTTAATCTGTGAAACTAATTTGAGAAATGGTTAAAGAAGCATGCCGAAATGAAAGGAAATTTGACAAAAAAAATTGTAAACATTTTTCATAACGTTAACACGAAATTACATACTTCATTTGGTGAAAACATTACCTACTTCATTAGTATTGGGATATTGTTGCACGGCGCGGCGCATTCAAATGCACTCCCACAAATTTGAAGCTGCATTGCACTAAACTCGGGTAGTTATTGTTTTGCTCTACATTTGTCGACGCATAATGTCTTAAAATATAGGTCGTTTGTATTCATACGTATAACAATACGCAAACACTACAGAGACAAGAGAGCGGTTGCAATAATAGACTTGTGCCATTTGGCAGTGGCCTTTCGTCTGCAAATGAATGACAAAGTGTTGCACATAACAATAATCATGCTACAACTCTTGGTTACATAAATATTTATAGGGTTGGCAGGGTTTAACCACAATTTTCGATTTAAAGTGTAATGCCATTGCGTGCAGTATATGTACAGCAAAATGAAACTGTTTCTCCCAATCTATGCGGGATCATGTACATTCAGTGCACTTGGTGTTCGATAATTACAATTTACAACTCACTGCATGTGCAATTAAAATTCACTGCAGCGAAGTGGTTTTGCTAAATTATAGAACGCCATAACCGAAAATTGACAGCGCCTATACGGTCTTTTAACAGGAACAACATTTTCAAAAAGAAAAGCTGAGCAAGCAATATTTACAATATTTAAGGAGATTCTTTTCAAAGTGCACGATACTTACAATAATAATTATCAAACAATGAGTTAAATGTAAATTTACTTTACACAATAAATTGAATTTTGCGTTACTCGTTATAGGCAAGAGCAAATAAATCAAATGTGCATTCATATTGATCAGAGCATTTGACCAAAACGGCGGCTGTATTCGAAAATCTCCATGAATAGGGGTGCCCTATATTATGTGTTCTGCATATGATCTATTGTGCTCTCAAATAATATGCACGTATGAGTGTTTGTGCCCTTTAAAACAAATTTAATGGAAGGGAGAACCACATACTACTTTGTACTCGATGTTACAATTTACGAAATGTGTTTTTTTAAAAGGCCTTACTACCTTTTTTAAAAGAGTTGAACTCAAATTTTATAAATATTATTTATTAAATAATAATATATGTAAGGATGTGTGGAAAGCAATCACGCTAAAACTGTAAATGGGGTCGCTATAAAATTTTACACACGTATTTGTGATAAATTTAACTAATTCCAAAAGTGAAGGGGGAATCAATTTGTCAGCATTCGATTAGTAAAAACCCCTCGAAAAATTCTGCGGTTAAGTTATATAATATTGGTTTGACCTATAATCACACCCAAAGGAAATCTATATAATTATATAAAATTTTCTAAACGTTTTTCATGTCATTCGCCAATACGTCAGTGTTGACATATTTTAAGCGCAAAAATGAACCATCCATCAGAAGCGCGAAGAAATAATAATTAAAAAAATTATTGCAGACGTATATTATTGTTTCTGTTTACTTGAAATAATAACTGTAACAATAATTGTTAACGTTATCAATTTTGACTCTCACAATGCATACCTAAAAGCAGATATTGTTCCATGGGGATTTTGTGAAATTAAATTTCATTTAAAAATAGAATTTGTTTTTTAAAACAACATGTAGTTTCCAAGCAGTGCACGGTTTCCTAAGCCAATTAGTTATAAAAATTAAAGCTGAATGTGACTCTCAAAATCCAGCAATCCGGTGTCAAACAATTACTACTGCCGTATAATTTTTAAATTGAACGCAAAACTTATGTATTCCCCACATTAGGTTGGCCGAGTTCAAAGTAAAAAATAATGCAATCCCTATAGGGCCTTACAAATTGCAATGAATTACTAAAATAAACGTTAGATTTGTAAACAGCCCTGTTGAAATGAATTATTGCAGCGCATTTAACGTGGTTAACGTGTGTAAAGTGCACACAAACTTCTCGTACACCTACTTCTGCTCGCATTCATGATTATGCCATGTTTATTATAAATTCCGGTATTCTAGCTTGGGTGAGCATTATGTGGGGTGAAATTTTATTTGTGTTATTAATGATTCTCCTTTTTTTTTTGCAACTTGTTTGCACCATGTTTGAAGTGGAGGTTTATATAAACGTGGGTGGTGTTGTGCTGAGGCATTTACTGAATACTCGTATGACGGGTGTTACATTACAATTTACACTGTAGCAATATATAGTTCATCAGGGAGAATGGCATGTAAATTTAATGTTATATTCGCGGTTCTTCTAGTTGTTTCTATAATGTGATGGAAATGGTGTCTAATAAATTTGTTACATTGGTTCATTAAAAGTGAAACATTTATATAAATTTATGGTTGGTAATGTTATTTCAAACATATTTTTTCTTACAACGAAAATTTATTGCAAAAGCCTTCCGTTTCGCTGGAATAAAAAGATTAAATTTTTTTTACCGCTAATGTCAATTTTTGTGTAACAATACGAAATATAAAATCAATATTCTACACTCACTCAGTTTCAATATTTATTTAGACCATTTTGCAAATTAATAAACGTTATTTAAATTTAAAAAATGTAATTGAATAGATCCTCTTTTATAAATCGAATGAATTCGTGAATATTGCACTCAATACCATTTTTATATGTCATTTATAATTTGGATGTGGCCTATTTAAATTAGATCCACATTAGTGGTTTGAAATTTTATGTCTTTGCACATCACAAAATTTAAATAGGCCGTCAAGTTAATTATTAGTTTAGTGATGGACAATAAATGAAAATCAAAAACATGTTTTGAAGTTGAGGCACTTTGTGACCACAATTCAAAAATGATATTTGTGATCTGATTATAGTGAGCACGAATAATGACCAATGAAGCGTTCCCACGCCATCCCCATCATTTCCACAGAGAAAATAAAATTTTCAATCAATTTTAACTGCAATCAATAGTGCTTATGTACTCGTTTATAATTAGCGCTTTGTTTACGGAATTTGTATGAAATGCTGGACCTAAAGCTGCTGCTGCAATGTCTGCTGGCTCTTGATGTAAAGGTTACCATATACGACGATCATCAATCAGGTTCGAACACATTTTACGTCATTTCGTTTACAATTTCACGCAGCTGTAAACATAAGTACTTTGTGTACATTGCTACAACATTTTGATTTATATCGATGTTTGTTATTAGAACAACACATACTTACTCTTATAGCATAATATTATTGTGCCTGAATAGTGTAGTACTTATTCCCCTTAAAAAAAACTGTACAAAAGGATGGCTTCAACCGACGAAATTAATTTTACTTCAATTGCCATTTATCATCACTCATCACATAAATTTATCAAAACTCGATAAATACTATTTAATATATGTCCGATATAATGAGTATATTGTTGAGAAATTATAATAACTGTTTCATGAAGCATCTCTTTGTGAATTTCAAATGGTTTTGATGGATTCAGCTGACGCGGATCTACGAGTATCGTGTTGTCACAACTCACATACCAACGCCTTTGCAATGAAATGAATAATGCGTGCATGCAGCATGATTCGTAAATTATTATCCGCAGTATCCAGTGCCCCAATGATAAATGTTGCCTTTCAAAAATGTGCAACAGCAGCAGTGAGTAGTGACAGCTGCCCAATTGCTAAAATGTGAACATACTCGCACGTGTAATCGTTTGTTGACATTCCAATGTCTCATCCAAATAATCGCCGAAAGTCTGAATATGTGAATTTTTTGCTGAATTTAATTTTTTTCATAATGTATTTATTGCACTGTTATTATTAATTAAAAGATCGCATTGAGTAGGACATGAGATGTCAGTCAAACATGAATAACGACATTGTCATATTATTGCTTGGTATATTAAATTGCACCCAGTTATTGAAAATGAACGACTATGGTTTTTAAGCATCAAAATTAATTATAAAATTTATTCCATTAACAATAAGCATGATGAGCTGGAATGGGGACGTTAATGCGCATAAATTGATGCGATGCTTTCTGCGAGAAAAGCAATTAGGTAAACAGCAAATTATTACGACGCAAAACAAATTAGAAAGTGACACTGCAAAAATTAGCATGTTGGTAAAACTTTAATCGAATATACCATCAAATTTATTTAGGGCGTTATACATTATAATAAGAAATAAATTTGGTACATTGTTTTATACTCGTATATTTATTTAAATAGAAGTAAAATATTTTTGGATTTGATGGCTCACTTATAATTAAGGTAACAAATTTATTTTTAAACCAATTACGTGTGGAAACAAAACAACTACAAAATAATTAAGCAATAACAGAAAAATATGATGAGGTTATTTCCTGCCACTGAAATGTACGAGAATAACGTTACAGTAACTCTTACTTTCATTACCAAACCCTGAACTCAAAATTTGAATGACTTTACTGCCGGTAAAATGTGACATGTATGTAATGTTGTTAAGCGTTTTAAAATGTAGGAAGCATGGACGACAAAGAATGGAAACCAGTTTTAAAAGGCGTTTAAAAAAGCGCTCCAGTTAAGCAACATAACAATAACTACTATAAAAACCAACAGGCGTGGCAGATAATTTCACAGTTCCATTCTTCTCTTACAAGAACAAACAACCAATACAAACAATCAACATGAAGTTCATCATTGCTGTAGTCATGTTGGCCGCCGTTGCCTCAGCCTCAGTTGCACCATTGGCGTTGTCTGCTCCATGGGCAGCCCGTTCTGCACTCATCTCAGGACCAACTCTCGCCTACGGTGCTAGCGGTATCTATGGAGGATATGGAGGATACTTGAACGCCCCAGCTGCCATCTCGTACTCAAACCAATACTCCGCTCCAATCGCTTATGCCAACCAATTCGCATCTCCATACGCTTATGGTTCCCCATTGGCCTACTCAGCACCAATTGCTTACTCGGCAGAATACGCAACCCCAATTGCTCACTCTGTTCCAGTTGCAATCGCCGCTGAGGGTCAATACACCGCCGCCACCCGTGGTGCCCTTCACTCCGCACCTCTGCCAGGACATCTTAACTCTGTTCTCTCAGACAACACTGCCCCAGCACCTGGCACTTGGTAATTTGTTTAAACTGTCACACCAAAGTCTTTGAATAAAAGAAATTTTTATCTTTGAAATTTTTTACTCTTTTAATTTATTCAAGTTAATGCTGTACAATTTTAAATTCATTTTATTTAAAAATTAATCCCCCAATGATTTTACAGCTTTTACATTTTATTTTAAGCCGTTTTAAGTGGTCAAGTAAAACAGTCGTTTATACAGTGCTGAAGTAGCACTGGGCACATTTGAATAAAATTTGAATACCCGTATCTTTTGTAAAAAAAGACGAAGAAAATATTTGTTTAAGAAAGTTTTAAAATTGTATTGATGCTGTAACGATTTTAATTTTTAGAGATGAATTATTTTATTATTAAAAAAAGAATGAAACATATTTTATGAATAATTCAAGATAATATTTTTTTTTTTTTTTAATTTTTAATAATAAATTAGTTACAAAACTACAATATTTGTATTTGAAGTGTAGTTAAAGTCTAAGATCATTACCACCAATTTCAAAGTAAAATTCTTATTTTTCGAGATCTTAAAAAATTCCAAAAATTATAAATTTCACGCTGAAATAATTTAACAAGTGGCTACCGCGCTGCAGCTATTGATTCTTAAACCAAAAATCGCAGTCTGTTTCAAAACGGTCGCAATATATTGGTGCTTACGTCCGTTCGGAATCTTCTAGGTTAGTTTAGTTATTCAGGTCATCAGGAAAGATTATTAGCAAGTCACAAACTATCGAATCTGTAGATTGTGGCCCAAGGAAAAAGTTACAGCAATTTTGACGGGTTAATGTATAATTTTAACCATTAAGTGGTGGATACGTAATGAACATATTAACTAAATTAACTCTAATATCGATAATTTTGTTATACGAAGACCATAATTAAATTTTTAATTTACGATATATGCATTAGTATTTAGAATTGGCTGTTAAATGCTAAAAAAATAGTTAGTTGTAAGTTTATAGTGCATGTGCCCCTTAATCGGAGTATATATATAACAAAAAACCTTGTGTCATGACTGAAATGAAATTGTCTTTTTACAAATGAGGTGATAGTTGTTCTTAAATTAGCTATATACATAAAACAAAATTAAAATAAAAACAAAAAAGAAATTTAATTTACAAATTTATTCATAGACAGTTCTAACAAACTACCATGTGCCTGGTGCTGGAGCGGTGTTGTCTGAGAGAACAGAGTTAAGATGTCCTGGCAGAGGTGCGGAGTGGAGGGCACCACGGGTGGCGGCGGTGTATTGACCCTCAGCGGCGATGGCAACTGGAACAGAGTGAGCAATTGGGGTTGCGTATTGTGCAGAGTAAGCAACTGGTGCTGGGTAGGCCAATGGGGAACCATAAGCGTATGGAGATGCGAATTGGTTTGCATAAGCGATTGGAGCGGAGTATTGGTTTGAGTACGAGATGGCAGCTGGGGCGTTCAAGTATCCTCCGTATCCTCCATAGATACCGCTAGCACCGTAGGCGAGAGCTGGTCCTGAGATAAGTGCAGAACGGGCTGCCCATGGAGCAGACAACGCCAATGGTGCAACTGAGGCTGAGGCAACGGCGGCCAACATGACTACAGCAATGATGAACTTCATGTTGATTGTTTGGATTGGTTGTTTGTTCTTGTGAGGGAAGAATTGAACTGTAATATATTTCTGTTGTTCAATCATTTTATACGCATATTCGTAAGGCCAATAAAAAATAATTTTAGTCATTTCATAAACAGTTGAATTACAACCAGAAACCAGTCTGCAAAAACTTGTCATTTCATATTTGTATCAAAATAATGAGAGCAGGAAATAATGTCGCCTTGAATACTATAGAGTATAGACCGTACCTTCATTCATTTATGTGAAACTTGAATTTTAGATGCAATCACGAATAAAATATTGATCCTATAAAAACAAGCAATCGGCTTACAATTATTACAGTTTCATTTTTTCCTCACAAGACTAAACAACCAATCCAAACAATCAACATGAAGTTCATCATTGCTGTAGTCATGTTGGCCGCCGTTGCCTCAGCCTCAGTTGCACCATTGGCGTTGTCTGCTCCATGGGCAGCTCGTTCTGCACTCATCTCAGGACCAGCTCTCGCCTACGGTGCTAGCGGTATCTATGGAGGATATGGAGGATACTTGAACGCCCCAGCTGCCATCTCGTACTCAAACCAATACTCCGCTCCAATCGCTTATGCAAACCAATTCGCATCTCCATACGCTTATGGTTCCCCATTGGCCTTCTCAGCACCAGTTGCTTACTCTGCAGAATACGCAACCCCAATTGCTCACTCTGTTCCAGTTGCCATCGCCGCTGAGGGTCAATACACCGCCGCCACCCGTGGTGCCCTCCACTCCGCACCTCTGCCAGGACATCTGAACTCTGTTCTCTCAGACAACACCGCTCCAGCACCAGGCACATGGTAGTTTGTTTGAACTGTAAATAAACTTTTGTTTTGTAAATTAAAATCTTTTTTTGTTTCTTTTACCGGTACACTTTTATCTAATTTTCAGTCAGAATTATTTTTGTCATTTTTCAAATTATTTTTATCAGTTGAACATGATGATGATTGCTTTAAAGAATCAATTGTTGGATAATTTTTTTCGTTTCCAAATGAATGTTGATAAAAGTATCGGCATGTAAATTTGTGCACAATATTTGTAAACGCCCTTGACTTAAATGTATTGTAAATTCAATGAATGTAACGTTCAACTTCAGTTTAATCGTCATTTGTTTTAAGCTGCACGACTTGAATAGCTTTTTATTGCGAAATTTAAAACTTGATTTCAAGGGTAAAGAATACATTTTACTAAAATGAAAAAAACTACCATGGCGGGTTTCCCATCTTTGTTACATATATACGACATTGTGAAAAAGGCCCTGTTCTTAACATTTTGAATTAATTTTTTTTAAATCGCTATTTTTATACAGATTTAAAAATTTTAAAAACATTATTGGCTCGTCTAAAATCTTCTTTTCTTTTTCATTCTTGCTCAACATGAGCGTTAACACAAATTTTTACTGCAATATAATGCATTCAAGTTAATTGTTATATGTTTGGCAATCTGTGCATTCATTCAAGCGTTATTTTATTACAAGCTGAGTGATTTGGGTTGATAAAAAAATATTGAATTGTTTGCAATTCATTACTAAAACGCCACAGGAAAATGACCCGTTTCCCAACCGAATATTGGCTGAGGACGAGAAGTGGATTGTCTACCATCATATGGTGTGCAAAAGATCTTGAGGAAACTTGGATTATCCACGTTAATCAACCTGCAAATCTGGATGCTCCACCAGAAGAAGGTTTTGATGTCCAATGAGAGATTCTAATTCGTTTCATGAAGATTTATATTAATTTGATTTAAAATATTTTTCAATTAAAGTTTAAAGTTTTCCTCTAAAAAGTTAAAAAAAATTGGTGCTTAGCATCATGTAAAATTATTAAATTTCAAAAGTCATAAAATGTGGTTATTTTAAACAAACCTTGTTTACCACCAACAACGTCATATGAATCATTGACTTGGGAATATGAACATCATGACTTTACAATGTAAATATGCATTAGATATGTTTTCTATTACACAAATAATACTTGCAGAAAAGGTCAACAAATGTGTTACTTATCGAATAAAATCACCTGCTGCATTTCCACTTGTGCGTTATCTCAATATATGTATGTAGCTGGGTATTGAGTATGTTTAACCAATCCAATTGAATTCATATCCACACGTATCAGAGAATACCCAGTTGTCATAGTTCTATTTCAGTGAACACCGATGAAAAGGCAACGGAACAAAGGATGAACAGACAAAAATTCACCCAGCAGTATTACAAGAAATGACACATTCTGAAAAGGAATTCAGCCATGAGAGTTGACAAATACATTTCTCCGGGCACATCCGAAGAAAGGAGACAACATTTATAAGAAACACGTACACACACACTCACCAACACACATAAACAAGCCCAAAAACAATCTGTGCAGACATGAACAAAATTCGCCTCCTTAGTCCTTAATATAACAAAGAAATCCAAAATGGATTTCAAAGGATGTGAAAAAAAAAATACTCAAGCACGACAAAAAGAAGAAGTGTAGAAGTCAATTTCAAATTGAGATTTTCTATTCCAAGTCAAGCGATATTTTTCCATTTAAATGATTTCATTGCGTCATGCCATTCTGCACACTCTCCACCATGGGCAAGATGCGGCTCTTATAATCCGAACACTTTTAGATAATATGCACTCGTCCCATTCCCACCGCCACCCCAAAACACAAAAAAATTTTGCAAATTATTTCTCAATGAGATAGCGTGTGCCCAGCAGTCTCTCTATGCGTATTATACTTATGTGTATATTAAATCCGCTGCCACCGCCATCCACACCAGCGGAAATTCTTCCCTCAAATTGAATTTCTATTATTTCCGCCCAATTCAAACCACCAGAAGAGATCTCATTGTCGATTTTAATGTTTGTTGTCTTTATTTATTGGCGTAATTTCATCGGGATGGTTCTCCTATTACGATTTCACTTCGCTTTGCCCGTATCAAATTGAATTCTGCCAATTTAAAAATCCCATTCACACACAATTTATTGAATCACTTAGCTATTAATTCTGGTCGATGCACCTCGAAACTGTGTGCGGGAATATCGTCTTATGTATGGCCAATCAATTATTGACTTTCTTTTCGGCTAATGTACACAGCATGATAAAATTTAAATTTGGTTATAAAGTGTAAAGTCCTTAAAATATTTACTTACTGGTAAGTTATTTCATAATTGGTTTGACTTATTTTTAATTAATGTTATGAATATTTTTATGGCTTTTGTTAAAATACAAATAAACTTTCATTTTTATATATATTGTTGTTCTTTTCAAATTATAGCCGTCCTTCGCATTGTTTGTTTTCAATGGGTCATCTGTGATACAAATTATAAAATCATTATGAATTCTAAAGAATACAATGTAATGAATAAAAATTTGAAACGACCGTGTATGCGTGGGAATTAATGACACTAAAACTATAAAAGGAAAAAAATTAATCACAGAAGCCTCAAAAAAAATCGCGGTTCGTGGAAAATTTAACTATTTTCAAAAATTATTGCAGGAAACGATTTGCCAGTGATCGATTAATAAAAAACACCTCGCGAATAATTCGTTTCAAAATAAATAATTGAATTTTAATCACACTTTGGGGGTCCTAAGGGTTTTTGTGACATTAGATTTTAGTAAACGTCATAAGAAAACAACATCATGTCTTTAGCAACGCACGGGTTTCTCCCGTATCAAATTGTAAATGTTTATAAAACCTGTACTAATAAAATTAAAATTTAAAATCAACGAAGCAGAAAGTTTCGTCAAATATAAAATAATGAAAAACAATTACGGAGTTTTAAAATTATTCACAAAACATTGTCTCCAATTAACAATTTCTGCATCGTTTATTAGCTTCTAAGAGTCCTTACGCTGCAACATTTTGCGACATGCATAGGATTGCATTATTCCGAGTATAATATTTAAAAAAAATCAATTTATGAACCCTATCCTAGGGAATCAGCAGTGACCGATATTAAATTGTGTCCTGTTGCGACGAGTAATCATTATGTTTTATATTCAATGACACACCCTAAGAAATACCGGCTCCTATTTAGTAAAGACGTAGTAAGAATTCAAATACGCATTACGTTCCGCATTATTATTGTTATGCCTGCCTCAAATAATTCATATTCAGCATACTATTTTCCAGTTTTGAGATATGTATTTCGAGTCTTCATCCTAAGTCACACTAAATATCGATTTCTCACCGTAAAAGTTTGATAGAATTGTGAATACCCCCAATCGATGTGGATTGACTGTTAAAATGAATATTATTTCCGAAAAAGTATATGCCTGACGTTCACATCAAGTACGAGTATGTGCTCGAGAATTTATATTGCATAATACACAAATTGTGGAAATTCAGCTGAGCCGAAGACAATTTTAACATTGAGCACGTGATTTTATGTTGGCGTAGAGTCTATTTTTTATTTCACAGATGTGACCCACCACCTTGTTTTCCACAAATCAATAAACGCACTGCGTATTTTAGAAATGGAATACAAATAGCATTGTGGTGCTTGTTTACACTGTAACGTATACGAAATTTCATTTATTTTGTGTTACATTTTTTTGCGCTTTTATACAGCGTCACACAATTAAATTTAGATGAACCTACATCACTTCGCCGTCTACTATTTATTTTTATCCATTCACGATTTATCCTTTCTACGAAATTCTGTAGGTAGGATGGGGGGATAATTCCAATGAAATTAAATTGTCTGTTATCCTTTTATTTATAGGGGTTTTAAAAAAGCATACATTTCAGACCTGCTTAAAAAAATAAAATCTGTTGTGTGACGTGAGTGCGGTTTTAAAAAGGATGTGAGTTAAAATTTCATAATAATGAAATAAAATAAATGCGATATTAATTACCTAAATTTTTCTCCAGTTAAATTAATATTATCACGAGTTATTGCACCAAAGGGCTTTTGCATAATAAGGGTATTCGGTTAATAAAAATCCCATTCAAAATGCACTTTGATCTTTGATTTATGCAAACTTAAATATTCATCAAAGGAATAACTTCATATTTTGCAAACCGTATCCTTTATTCTCATTTCTCACTCATAGTTTAACAAACTAACATTCGGAGTACTACGCGTGTACACGGTTTTCAACGTAGGGATAATCTCAACCCAAACCCACATAACAACGTGTAATACATGCGCATGCCATGAAATTTATATTTCAAAATGAATGAATTTAGTGGAATTTAGTGCAATTTTGCGAATTCACCGCAAGATGGTTCCGTTGCATTTTCTTTTCTGTCAGTACACAGAGGTAATATAACGAAATATGCCGTTTTAAAAGTGGCTGCCTCATTGTTTGTAATGCATTTGTGTGCTGAAAATTGAGAGGGCTAAGAGGTGGAATCGCGCGCGAGGGCGGGCATGTGCAGTGTGCACACCACCATGCAAATGCACATGATTATAATTTATGCTAATAAGGAAATGGACTTCGTTTCTGTATCGCCTTTATTATGCAGATTATGGATTAATGTATACCTGCAGCATCTGCGATGGTTATAGGGTTGGGGTACAAAAGCTCGCACCGTATTAACATAATAAACCCAATGTATGTAAATAACATAATTTTCTCGCGCTAACCATGTACGCAGGCAACTTTTTTGCATTGCATGTGTTTACTTATGTTGCGGAAATTGTTTAAACGCTTGTTTAAAATTTGAAATGAATAGTCTCGGTCGGTTTTATGGGTTTTTGGAAAATGCCTTCATATTATTTTTTTAAATGTTATAATTTGAAAATAGCAATTAATTTATATATATTATAATACTGTAAAACAATGTGATCACTTTCGAGTAGCTTTTTATGCCCCTCTGCTAACATTTTCCAATTTTCAATTTACATACTACGACCAATATAATCATCGCAATGTCTTAGAAACTACTCTACCACGAGAAGTTATCGCCAAAACATTGTTTTGCTTGTATGCTCAAAAACGGGTCCTACGATTTTGTCCAGTTTAACAAAACTTAAGGTATTTGAAACAAAACTGCATTTACCTTTTAGTTTTAAAATAGAAAAAAAAGCTGCACAAACATGTCAAGGACAAAATTGAAAAAATCATGGTCAAACTTAACATCATAAATATTAAAAAAAAAACATTTTATTATACTTTTTAATAAGAAAACTTTCTGCACACTTCAAGGTAATAGTTTTGTTATTATATAGAGAATATATTTCAAAAACATTTGGTTCTAGAGTCTAGGGTATTATGATGTTCTAGTTTCTACACTACTAAATTTTTTTAAGAAATCAACTATTTTGGAAAAAAAAATCAAAAAATTCAATGTCACTTTTTTTCCATATCTCAGAACAACTTTATTAAACACGTAGTTAGGCAATAGTCGTATTTAAATTCACATCTCGTGGCCTGTCAAATGATAAATGATTTACATCTGCTTTAAGTAGTCGCTATTTGTCTCTGAAAAAACATTATTCTAATATTAAAAATTGATGGTAAAACAAAATAAGTAAATAAAAACCTTAATAAGAATGTAAATGGTCAATCTCAATTCAACATAATGTGTATATTGCTCTATAATGTATAATGTTTGCATTGTTTGCACAATGATAGTGATATGATTGCATAAGCTTATGCTGCTATTATGCTGCCCATCTAATTATGTTGTTATTAAACTGTATTTGCAAATGCATTAATATTGACAGAAGTAATCTGAGACATAGAACTACGTAACCAGATTGAAATGAAGTCATCAATAAATCAACAGAGCTTATGCCATCAACATCATACAATATATGCAATTATATAGGCATCTGTACTGCAGTTATTTGTTTTGTATAAGGACATGGAATTTGATGATCTCTACATTTCATTGTGACTTAGTTCCACACTAATGTAGTCAATTGTTTGTTTTAATTGATGCCTGCAAATTCTAGGAGTTACGATGGTTGGTCTGCAAAAATACTACAAGTTTTTCTTATCAGTTTCTTGCTTAAATAAATTAAATGTCTGGAACGGACAAACCCTTAATTTTTTTCTGCAATTTTTTTCAAAGAAGGTAAATAAAAATACCCTTTTTTTGTATTAATTCCATTTATTAGTAATACAAAAGTATAAGGTATATTTTTGACTTTGTTGTTCATATTCTCTTTATAATTAGGTTTTTATTTTACAATATATTTGACATTCAATAAATTTAATCATACCTAATATCCATTGACTTTAAGTACTCGTACACATTTGAAATTAAAATTGGGAAACAACATTAAAATATAACGGTTTTATGTCAGAAATAAAATGCAATAATCTTGTTTACAAAATTATACTTATCTACTATCTGCAGAGTGTTAATTTAATTTACAACAGTAATAGGCAAGGCGAACTCGATTGGTTGTTTTTCATTTTATGTTTTAATTATTTCATTTATATTATTATTAATATTTTACTTTGTAACTTTAAATATAATATCAGTATTTTTACGTGTTTTCTTGTTTAAATTTAAATATAATATAATTACAGTTCATCTTAGTTAGTTATAATTAAATTAGTTAGTAGTTCAGTATTTCATTTTTCACTTGATGAGACAATCGATTTTTCCTCGGTATTTTGGCTCGGCAGGTTTAAGTTTATGTTGTTACTTTTAAAATTGTTTCAAATATATGCCCATTTTGATTGACATATTGTAGCAATACTCGTACAATACATCGCAAAATTAAAATTAAAATTAGTATAACTATTCTTATACGTATGTAGCTATTTTTTTTATTAACGTGTAGGTTTGTGTGTGAGGAGTTTGAGTGTCCCAAAGAATATAAAGGAATGTTTAAAACCAGCAAATAACACCGCATCACTTTGTAGCTGTTTAACAATAATTAAGGTAATTTTAGATATAAATATCGATTCTTTAGAGAATTGTTTTATATTTGGAAGCATGTTTTCAAATTTCTTTCCTTTCCTGACTAATATAATTAAATTATATTTTTAAAACTAGAGAGAATCATGTGAAGTCAAACAAGTAGCATGTTTGTTTTTTATTTCTTCTCATTACAGCATACATAAGTACTATAGATTCTGATGATTTAATTTTTTTTTAAATATTATTCTCTTGTGATTTGTAGAAAAATATATTTTACGTTATATTTTAATTTCATTTCATTCATTCCTCTGCATTATAAACATGTTCTGAATCTTCAAGCAAAATCCATTTTGTATGTTTGCTTTAAATTTAGTAATTGCACTGAATGGGTTTTTGAAATAAATTTCATACAACTTAGAGAGTTTGATAAAATATTTGTCTGTTGAAAAATAATATTGTAGCATAATTAATAGTTACAGGTTTAATAGTTTTAAACTGGTGCAAGTGTTTCATTAAAATGTTTAACGTTATTACATTAATTATTAATTGTTATGATTACTTATAAATTACACAGTCAAAGCGTCACTTAATAAACATTTGATTTAATTTATTTTTATTATTTATTATTACAGAGTTTCTTTGTATTTACATTGGTTGTCTTAATTTCGTTTGTTTTTGTTACTTTGCGTGCCACTACATACGAGTGTGTAAGTAAAAGTATTTGTATTGATTATGTTTATGCATTTTTTTTTATCTAAATAAGTTTTAGTTCAAATTAACAGAAAATTAAGTTCAGTTCAGTTGAATAAAAATAAGAAATGAACGTGTTTTAAAAATATAAAAGAAAAATTAAGTTAATATGTTTGTGGCTCAACTTAATTACCATTTTCCAATCACTTTATTTTATGTTGGCTGATTTAATGGCTCTTAAAGCTATTCGCATAAAACGCCATTTTTCGTCACTCACTAACAGATTTGAATTTATAACAAAAAAAACTAATAATTTGATAAAAACCGATTTCATTATTATTTATGTATGGGCTCTCATACTGGAAAAGTTACAAATAAAATACATTTATTAAAGTATAGTTTTCAGCAAAACACTTTACAAATATATCATTTTAATTAAATATTTTTTTAAACAATAAAAATACACATCTGTAAATAAAAATGTTTCAAGTATAGAAAAAACTATTCAATAAGCATAAGTGCAATCAATTTGGTTGGTAGCTCACAATATTCCTTAATTCAATAATGAAATAAATGATCATTATGCAACGGACCGAATTCTGAAAATGCAAAGAAATAAATACGCTAAACAAACGTTCAAGTGAATTGCAATTAAATTAATTATATTTTCAACAGCGCAATTAAAGTGCATTCTCATTTGTGCAATTTCGCCCCTACTTTATTCGCAATAAAATACAACTTGCTGTGTTGACTGAAAAAATAATAACGAATATTAAATTATGCCATTTTTTATTGTTTTTACAACTGGAAATGAGAGCCAATGGTTTTCGTTCACGAAAATTCACATAAAATCCAACTAATTAATAAATATGTATTCGAATTTCACCCGTGGGAGTTGGACCAGCTTTAATAAAGTTGCATATTTAAAATACTTATTATGATTTGTGTTATTAATTTCATTGGCTAGGAAGGTACCTATATGTATTTGTGATATACGTTATTCGGCTTGATATGATGACGATAAAAGCCCACAAACAACATGCGAGGGCAATTATTGTTGGCGCAAAAATGTGATTTTCAATATACGGGAGTAGTGCGGGGTAAGCTGGATAAAAATGTTTGTTGTGTTGCCATTTCGGCGACACAGAAGTGTATTTAAATCAAATAAATTTGTTCATTTCCGTCGTATTTACCGCCACTGTGTTTCAATAAAGCCCATTGTGGCGAGATGGCCGACGGCTGTCAGTGGGGAGTTGAATTTTTGGTGGAATAAATTCAAATGTATTCCGGTGGTGCGGCAATTTTGATTCATGATTGTTGTGTCGCATTCATCGAAAACAGTTTCATGCATATGCAATTGATTTAACAGGATCTGTGTATATGTGAGGGAGTACAAACAAAAGATATGCCAATAACGGGTCAGTGTGTATACAAAAAAAAAATGAATTCCTTCCTCAAAACGATCCCTGAATGTAAATATCGAGAAAGAAATGAAATTCGCACGTATAAAATAATTTCGATTTAAATTTCTAACATGCGCCACCAAAATTCCTTTCATTAAAAAAAACATATCCCAACTAATTGACGCATCTCATCTAAACTCTAGAAGTACTTCTTTCAATTTACTTATCTAAACAAAGACTATGATATATATATATTTCTTACATGTTAATCGTTGACTAAGTTCTCGACATCTGAGCACATCACCTCCAAATCAGACGGCAGTGGATCATCATTGCATCGACGATCTGCCAGCAATGTATTCGGCCACTCGAACCGTTGCATCGATTCATCAGCCGCACAACTGGTAGTATGTGGTCGATGCACTCCAGCACTCAGTGGCATATTCCCCATGGTGGGGCCACGTGGTTTTCCCTGCAGCGATGTCTGTCGATTGAAATTAATTGACATCGGCTTTGATGTTAAGCTCGCCCTCGGTATGTTGTTGATGCTGCCACGACGCAGTGAGGTAGTCGACTGCTTTGAAAGATTTGAATTACTTGGAACACGTGGCATATTCTCGCCGGTATTTTTCACTTTTCTGCTGCTTGTGCTGTTTTTGCGACTACCCGACATAAGTTGTTGCTCATCATGCGTCAAATTGGAATGTGAGCTGCCACGTCTTAAGTTTTGATTTGATCCGCCATACCGATGCTCCTTGGTCAAATTGGTGGTGCTACTGCGGCTGAGTTCGTGGCTACGCTTTGTGTCAAAGCTTGATCGATTTTTGGATAAATTCGTTGTACTGGCGCGTTTTAAATTCTGCGAACTACCTCCGAATTGCTTGCTTAAATTGTTACTTATTCTACTGTTGGTGTGGTCTTTTGTTGCTACAGCTGCTAATTGTTCATTCGTGCTGACTGGGTATTTGCTACTTTGTAGATTGCTGCCTAATAATTGTAGTTTGTCGGTTTGACCGGATGTGTTGGCTTTTGCGATGCGAAAAGTGTTGTTGTCAAATGCGGCTGCTTGTGCTTTTTTAATGGCTTCTGTCATATTGACATTCTCGTAGACAGGTGCCTCAGATGATTTGCGGTGATCCAATGTCTCGTAGGCGGGCTCTTGGGAGTGCGCCAATTCCTCATTGCACAGTATTGGTGGATCATCCGATGTGGTTGTTCGCACAAGAAGGGCTGTGCGTTTGCTTGAACTGGGCAATGCACCAACTCGATTGCGGTCAGTAGTTCTAAGTTTTCGTTTGCTTTTGCCAATACCGGCACCAATTACTTTTGTTTTCACACTCGAGTTCTTGGACAATTTAAGACTGAATTTAAAAGGCGGTTTATATACTACTTGCAGTTTCACTTTCTCATTCAGGTTGCCCACTGAGCCTATCTTCTTGGGTGAGCGTTGCCCCAGACGTTCTGGCGTTGATTGTGATTTATTCATAATATTTTGCACCTTGGATGAATGCTCAAATTGGGACAACGGTTGCGAGACAATCGGTGACTCCAGCAACCATTTTTGAACCTTGCCGAAGGTATTGGTGTGGCCTTCGCCACCACGTGAATAGTCAATTATCTCTTTGTGTTTCGATGACTTTAATTTACTTGATTTTGATACAGGTGTTACTAAAGGCTTACTGGAAGATTGTGGTTGCATTTGTTGTTGTTGCTGCTGCTGCTGCTGCTGCTCCTCAGCGCCCACTGGTGCTGACACCCGCTTCTTTTTCTTGATTAACTTCTTGGGGCTGTCAGTTTTGTTGGTTTGACGTTTAACAACTTTGTTAGCCGCCGCTGTGGTGGCTGATTGAATTTTTCCAGCCGTCGTTGTTTTCGATTTGGCACGTTCACCACGCACCTTCTTCTTGAACGGAACCTTCGTGCGAACTGCGGTGTGAACAATTACCTACACGCGACACAAATTAAAGTCAAACACAATCATTATTGCATCAATTAATGTAATTGCTTGCATTATGCAAATGTTTTTTGCAAAATTATAATAATAATAAAGAAAATAGTTACATGAAACTTCAACGTAAACACGACGAAATCCAATAAATTCACTTACCCCGTTATTGTCGTCCGGTAGGCGCACCGTCTCCGTTGTTGCACTGTGTATTATTGTCACCGATTTCTGCTTGAGGTTGCGTTTTCCCAACAGCTTCGTGCTTAGTACCTTCAGTGTGCATATGCACAAAGACACGAAAACAAAGCACAAGGATTAATTAAAAGCAAGTAATGTAGTTAGTTGATAAGAGCTCTGCACAAAATGTTGAACATTGAAACTTGGAATTGGGTGTGTAATGTCACAATGTGTATGCCAATTCCAATTAATTTAATGTAGGGGTGGTTGACACATTGCAATATGTGCGAAAATGGTAGTCGCCTTATGATCACATATCATACAAATGTCTCTGGAGGAAACCCTCCATAAATTGCAAGGCCAATCTAGCTGCATGGGAAGATATGACAGTGGAGGAAAAGCATCAGAAGAATAAATCGACATCCCTTAAAGCTAGATGCGTGAAGAGTTAATGGTAATGTGAGAAACGACGCAAAAAAGGATCAGATGGGGAAATGTACATAACGTCGATATGAGCTGCTTACAAAATGCTATATAACCGAAGAAAACTGTGCCAGAACAAAGTTAATGTCGTAAAGATTTCTAAATCGGGGAATTGGAGGCACGGGGTGAATGAGGAAAATTATAACTAGTATGTACAACGAAAGCCTCTGCATAAAGATGTTAAGTCCTTGTTTTCGTGACAAACATACACATCGATTAGTTTTGGGCAATGCTGTAATAATAATAACCATTATATTGTGGCAATGGCGAAAGTGTATACGCCATGTGGCAGAAAAACTAAATATATGTTTGCAGCGCTATTTCGTTGTATGAATGTAAATATGTATGCGGTTAAACGATTATAACAAGGACTTTTAAGTTATAGCACCATGTAACTTACAGAAACTGTTTTCAAATTAAAAATTTAAAATAAATAACACGAAATTGCAATTCAAAAGGAATGAGAATATTGTAGTAGTTTGGCGTGGCGAAGAATAAATTGCATTTGCAGGCGACAGGAATATAAACATTACACAAGGGTGTCATTAATGAAAACCGAAATGGTACTCTAACAAAGAGGATCATCAAACAACCTAATTCCCGACACCGAGATTTAGTTCTCCCGCATAGCCACATTCGAGTATTTGTGTGTCTATGCTGCACAACCACATGCATTTAGTTGTATATAGCACTGGTTGGCATCTATGGCGGAATTGTGGTGCTGATTGAGAATCGAAGGCGTCATAATGTGATGCCGGATGCGTGAAACCATTGTGTGCTTAAGGCGTTTCTTCACATGCTTAAAATGTTTGTGCTGAATACGAATATTCTCATTAAAATGCTATAAAGGATTTGAAAGCCCTGGAGAATGACTTTTATTGTCACTCGCAATGCTTCTCTGCATTCCCATATTTAATTCATCTCAAATTCAAAGACTAGATCTAAATCCAATATACGACTATATAAATATAACAAGTTGTATGATTGCGTTAAATTCCGCTTGGGAATATTATCGGTATAAGTATAATATGACTACGAGGATATATAATCCAGGATTTTGTGTACAATGCAGATTATGTAACATCTATATAACAATACGACGTTTTAATTGGAAATGGCGAACCATAAAGATTTAATGAGATTATTATTAGAGAAAACTGTATTCGAGGAAATAAATTGAAAGAATGCTTAAGGACATCAATTAAATTAGTGCTACCAATGAAGTTGAATAATTTAGTAGCCATAATTTGCTTTTCACTTAATAATATCAGAGAAATTTATTTAAGACGATTTTAATTGCTTTGATTGACTATTAGCATTAATATTAGAGCATTCATGGAAGTATTTTACGTAAATATGTATAATACTACTGTTATCCAATTATAATAATTATTATACAGGAATGACATGAAAATTGATTTGCAAAATGTGCACAACATGGAAAAACTGTTGGATAAACTTCGATACAACTTTATTTTCACTTAATGCTTTAAATTATTTAAACGTAACAATTTCAAGTTTATGGTTACAACAGCGAAAAAAAAACAACGGCAGCAAAAAAAAAAAAAGAGAACAAAATTAGCGTAAAACTTTCTTCTTTGAAACAAGATGAACAGCATGCGGATTGACTACCAACATGAACACTGTACCTTGCTCGTCGGGGTAAATATTTCGTAATCAGTAATGCAAAAGCAGCACTACCCTGGAGTGAACAGCCTCCCCGCTTGCCGTGCACATTAAGCAATGACTATTTTATCTATAGACTATACAGCTGTCTGTGGTGGTGGTGATGGTTGGAGAAGGAAAAAGTTCATCAACTGAATTTGGAAAAAGTTATAAAACTTCTTCGTCTATTTTTCCACTAAATCTTTCATGATACGAAGCTGACTTCTCTTCCACCAAAATATACGTTGTACTATTCTGCAATATACACATCATACGAATATGCAACACAACATGACAACAACAGCATTTTGCACAACCGTGCTACTTATATCTTTGGAGTGGGTGAAGGAATATGGAAACACTTTTCTCAACGATGCACACACATTCCTGACATAAATATGTGTACGAGATAACAACTCAAGCAGATAAAGTTTGTTTGAGGGAGCCTTCAATATCACTTTGCTCCTTATATGATGGTGGGATGCGTTTATTCTGCAACAACATGCGGTTATTCGGTTTAAATTTGATGGAACATAATCAATGGCCTGTCAGTATCAGATATTAATCATTTATGATTTCACAGATTGAAGAGACGTCTTTAATTAATTGCAATTATTGCATGAATTTAAAATTTAATGAACAATTAAATACGTGGATGCAAAAAATATTAATTGCTTAATTTATGCACTTGCCATTAAATTGATTTTATTTCACCATTAATCAAAACGATGCATGTTGAATATTTCTGTTTTTATGTAAAATGCTTTTGCGTTTTAAACAATGGGTACACAATTATGATTTAATCGTTCAACTTTTTTCGGACAATTTATTTGTATGGTTTTGAGTGTTTTTATTCAACGAATAATAATATTCCACATCAAGGATGTTCAGAGCTTTTAAAATAGTACTCTGCAATAATTTTACAAATGGGTTACAACACGTCATATTTGTGTTCTTTTAAATTTATCCTTTACTTCTTTGCACATTTATTGACCTTATGAATTTTGGAATCTCTGTAGGAAAAGACGAATCGAAGATTTAAAAATTTACAGTAATACAAAGAATTTAAGTAAGCAGTCATGATGCTTTTGAAAAAATGACCCACACAGAGTTTCAGACTCTTTTTATGAGCGTTTCAAGATAATATCAGAGTAAGACGAATATCGTCTGCATTAAAATAAGAAAGAAAACTGCAGGTTGGCGGAATGTAGCAAAGAAATTATGCTAACTAGTTGCGATAAACATTTTGAAGAAGTTTTTCATCATTGATATGTTAACCAGACAAATGAACACGAGCTCAAGCTCTTTTTGTATGCAAAAATTGTTATCTTTCAAAGCTACAGTTTTATTGCGCATTTTGCTAGATTTGCGAAGTTGAAACAATCATTATATATTCCTTTAAGACATTGCAGACGCAATAGTAACAAATTTAAAGTGGCATTAAGGTAGCATTGTTTGAAATAAAGAACCTTTTTGTTTTTATTGGAATAAAAAAGTATGACTTACTGCAGATAAAGTGACAAAGAGGTTTGAAAGATGTGTTTTCTAAGTAAACTAGCTGCCTTTCAAATATCTTATGTGTTACGCGGCTTAAATACAAATGATTAAGCTAAATGTCCTGCACATCTACACGTACATTTCAAATATTACAAAATGGTTTTATATGTGTAAAGTTTTTATTGTGAATCCTGGGATACGTAGCCTACTGGCGATAAATATTTAAATCGATGGACTCACAAATTTGTGCCGGCTCAGTGGATGGCTCACTTTTTATTTTCACATCGTGCAGATAATACCTAACATTCTAATAAATATTCGATTTGTCACAAGATGTAAAACAGGTCAGGTGTTTCATTGTAGGATCGACACAAATACATTTCAAATGAACTTACCAGCAACAAAAGCACCCCGACGACAATCAAAGTGACGGTATACCAATTTGATTGCATCCATTTGCGGAATGACGCTATGCTCTCCTCAGACAGCAGCAACTTTCTTAATGTTGCCAAAGGTCCAGATGGATCAACTTCACGACATTTTTGGAATACATCACAGTAGCTGCAGAGAATAAGGATAACCAATATTAATTACGTTATTTTCAAATAAAAAAAGAAACAAATGTACACTGAATAGAATAGAATTTCTACACAAAAGATAGTGTACCCTCCTTGTATTCTTAATTGCTGTAAAACTGTACAAAACACCACTGATGTGACCCTCTACAGTGCAGTGGTGTCAAGCTTTAAGTTTCAATTAAATTACAGTGCGACAACAACATGCTTCTCTAACTACAATATATTATAATAAACAAATTGTGTTATCCTTACCCATTGTAATCATTACAAGGCGTTCCCGGCTTAGCAAACATGTCAGGCACATCGTACGGCGATTCATTCCATTCGAACGAACTTTTACACACATTACCTTCACCGGGAATTTTGCAGCACAGCTCACAAGATTTGGTTTTTGGGTCATTGGGGCCGGGTATGCATTGGCATGACTCCAAGCCATACGCCAGGCATATAGAGCCCGTACACTCGCCCATGTAGCACACAAACTCTTTGTTGCAAATCGTTTTGTTTGGCTTATTTATGGACGGCGGACACTGCGGCATTCGTCCGTCACAGAAACTCGGATCCCGGCAGCCATTGTCATCGCGACATTTGTTGCCAAACTTGAGGGCACAATCGGCGGTGCAGCACGGTCCCTGTGACGGACTGCAGCTGGCGCGCGGTGTCAACGTGCACGGTTTCTCGTCAATGCGTGCATGTCGTGACATCGGGTAACAGCAGCTATCTTGACAATCCTCCTCCCAGCCGCAGTCGCATTGTTCGCCCGGCTCTACCACACCATTGCCGCAAATCGCCTGTTGTGGTTCTGCACAATGGTGGAACAAAATTTAAAGCGTTATTTCTATTTCTATTTTTTTAATTGTTGTTATATTGAAGAATATGGAAACAGCATTAATCAAGGCGTAGCAATCTGATTTTGTAATTACCGGTAAAACAGCCTTTGGCACTGCGAGCTTTTGCATTAAGCACCGGCTCGATAGCTTTCAGTGAGCAGGGTGAAAATTTGTTATTATTCCGCTTGTCGCCCGAGGTGGCTCTGGCAAACATAATATAATTTCCATCTTCTCCGCCGGGTGTACATTGTTCCGGATCGTGCTGCAACAATTTTAATTACCACATATACATTCAGTGTAATAATTATGTATAAATTAAATATTAATAGAAATTCTACCCTCAAACAAACATATTATACTATACACCCCTAAACGTATCACAAAACATGCAGTGCTGTTTTGGGCGATGTACAATGTACAATGTACATTGTGCAGCACAAAGCACCACACACATAAGTCGATGAATATTGAATTTTGCATGTTGTATAGGCAAAAGTATTTCTTTGGTTATAACGTGCGACAATTTCGAATGTTGAATGCTTTGGGCCAACGACAGACCATAGTTATGTGGTGTACAACAACGTGGCAGTCCGTTGTCCCGTGGCACATTCAATTCCCAAGCAACTTCATTCAAATGGAATTATTTCGGATACATTTTGCAATGGCGTTCAACATGAATAATTAATTGTTCCCGGCAATGTAGTGTATGTGTGCTCACTCACTTCATGCATTCCATTTCTACCCTTAGTGCGCTAACTGTGTATGAAAATATACACACAACCATACACTTATCGTCAGCAATTCGGCGCTATCGTGTTAAATTCGCCCTAAAGTGCTTCACTCGCATGATTCATATGTCTGCTTTCGGTTTTCTCATTACGCAGAACATTAATCATATCTGCACTGGATGCTCTGGCAAACGAAGCAAGTCCAACAGAATATTATAATACATGGGTGTTGAAGTTTGGAAGTAACCACCAAGCGCTTCGGCAACATGGGGTTCGAAATATGCTTCTCTTAAGTTGTTTGTTGCATATGCGGTGTAACGATAAAAAGAACAAGCGGAACAACTTTTTCATCATCCCCCACAGAACACTGCACTATTGAGAACTCATATATTATATAAAACGAAAGACTTTAAACCACACAAAACTATATATAGTTACATTAAGAGCTTTGTGTATGCTTTTTCTAAAAACTTTCTCGAAATCGAAACAAAAGAAACTATACGCTATGCAGCAATGCATGTCGTACAATGGGGATGATGGTTGTTTTTGTGGTCTGCAAATATGTACTCGTACACAGGCAAGTGCATACAAAAGTATAAACATGCAACTGATGCGTTTTAATTTGCAGTGTTACATTTATTATTGAGCGCATTGCAAATGTTTTCATCATTTCCTGTACAAACAACCACATGTCTAATGCAATTACATGCATGATAAAATTTTGACACTACATCCACCTGTACGTCGTTTCTTATATTATGCAGAATACGTTAGGCACGTATATAAAGTTTGTGGTCACCGCAAATTAGAAATGTGTCAAGGATGCACTCATTGTGAATTATTGATCATTCGTCATTACAAAATAGAGAGTGAAAAGGAACCATTTATGTAAATCTGTGATACAGTATATCAAATTGTTTATTTTATCTGATGTTTTAAAATACAGGGTGATCACATTGGAGATGATTTTTTCAATGGGGTTATTTTGACAGTTCTTATGTCAATTATACTGCCTACATGACATTTTCTAATAAAATAATCGCTATATTGAGGAAAACGTTCGATGAAAACATCATTTAAAGACAAGGTCCTGTTAATTGCTCAACGAGATCTTGTGATATTACATTACTTTATTACTTTCTGTGGGAATGTGTGAAATTTCTTATTTACGTCGATAACCCGCAACGGTTAAAGTCGCGGGCAACATTATAAGGAAATTATCTTTTAACGTTTAATCGTATGAACCAAACTATCCAATACTTATTATGTTTTTTTATTTATTTTTAATCATCAGGAAGCTCTTATTTCCTTAATTTTCTTAACACTTTCCTCAATTTTAATTATAACTTCAAAATGAGAGTACAAACCCAACCGAGATACAATTTCAAATTTACCAAATCCTAATTGCACTATAAAATGCCAACCATTTCAAATCCAGACATGAGATATATGTCTCCAGCAATAACTGAAACAACAACACCGAAATAGATTATATGAAGGAACCACAATAAATTCCCAAATATGGGAACAACATCCTGTCAAAATGACGCTTTAATAGACAAAGTGACACCCAAGCGACTGTCAGAGCAACATAGCAAATGATTCATACTCCACCTTAATTGCCTAACAGAAATATCTTAATAGCAAACAAAATGATTAAGTTTCTGTCAGCAACAGGATGGCTATTTTATTCCTGCATTGCATACCAATCTAATACAAACGGCATAGTTAGTAAGTTAAGTTAATTCACAAACACAGCACAACATAAATTGTATGTATGTAAATAATATGCAATTAGATGCTAAATCATAGACGTCATCTCCCTCATTCAATTAAAGCACATTCTCTAGACTTTACACCCTTTGGGAATTTCAAGATGAATCGGGTGCGCTATGTGCACACGAAGGGAGTATGCGTGCACTAAAATTTCAACTAAACATCATCAAGACAATGTGCTGGTACGCCGCAACTCCTTAACTAATATAGCGTCGCAGCTAGCAAGTGATATCGGGATGCGGTCACAGCCGGTGTCGCTCACATAAATTCATCAGGCTAATAGAAATTTGTTTTATAAGTTATAACTACAGTATAGCGAGTAGAATATGCATTTAATTGTTGGTTATTGACACGTTGCGTTGTAAAGCGCAAGACAACAGCGTATATACGGCGGCTCTAAATTGCCATTAAATTGATTTACGTACAAGTTGGAAAGTCTGCAAGTGAACATAGCCTTGTCGTAAATATATTATGCGCATGTAAGCCGAAACTAACTTCAATATAATTTTGTTTAATATGTTAACTGCTTGGGAAACTTAACTCATAACTAAGAAGGATGCAGTTTATATTACTGCGTGAATATTACAGCAATATACACTGAGAGAACGGATCCACCTAAAATCCACTTTTAAATAATTCAATGAAATATAATATATTGATCCAAAGTGAATCCACCTCGATAATTTGACTGTAAATGTGTGTGTAAACCATAACATAAATTTAAATTAATGTAAATAGAAGTTTCCACTTAAACAAATAGTTATATAAATGAACTTTTAGAGTGGGCATATTATTTTTGATTTTTCGCTGAAATAATTATTATTTTTTATTCAGTTTTTTATAATATTTTGATATTTATATAAATCAATGTCATGTATTAATGAATTTGTATAAATGTTATTAGTTTTACAGAAAATCACATCCGATATTTTGACATTGAAGTGATATTTAAATACATTTATATATGTGGAATCGATTTAATTGGACATAATTAATAAGTTTCTTTGTTTAATCAGTGCACAATTGTAAGGATATTTTAAAATGTATTAAAGCTCCACATAATATTATTTAAAATTATTTAAAGGCTAATTACTTTAATTTAATTAAAATGCAATAAAACAATTAAACACTATTGCATGATCAGACTCCATTTCGTGGCATTATAATAATTGTAAATCAACTTACCGGCGACCCAAAATTATGACCAATTTCATGGGCCAATGTGACATGGGACACAGCTGGTGGTACGTGTTTCCCATAATTGAGCAACGTCACAATGCCCGTGTTGAGCGATTTCAGCGAACCTCTGTAGTGCTGCAATCAAAAATTAATGCAATTACTATAAGCTCCTAGTTATATACGCATAATGATAAGAACACAAAACTCTGCAGATGGCCCATAGGCTGTGCACACAAACTGCTATAATATTGCCCATTCCAGCATGTCAAATAACATATTTATGCTCATACTAAATTCTTATAATATGTATATAGGTAATTCGTTGTTCGTTAATTACATAGCATAATTAAGGATAACTTATTTTGGTGTCTGTGTGTATAGAAATAATTTACATTGCTGTTAATGATGATTAGTATGGCCATGGCAGTCGGACAAATATTTATGAAAGGCTCTGTAGGATATAATGTAATATAATAATAATAATAATAAGTAATAATATGTAACGCCAAAAGTGGTCGACGTGATCGAGCAACTTTTCGGAACATTGTTGTTATTTGTTAAAGTGACAAGCGGCAACTCGCAAGAGTTAAGAACCATTATCCTTCTCATTAAATATGTAAACGGGGGGCTTTCATTATGCGAGATTGTTTCGAATATCAAGCCGTCCGTCAGTCATTTATAAACGTTTCTGTCAGTTATTAATTTGAGCACATACAGAGATGCTTTTGCATTTTAGACACATTTTAAATCATATGATGACGAATATAATGAATTGAATTGATGTGCTCATATAAATTGATTGTCAATTTAAAAAAAATGCAGACGACTCAAATCGTTGGATTAAAATTGATCTGAAATGTACTTTTCGGTTTGAAGCTTTTTTATGCCTTTGCCTTTGTGATAAAATGAAGTTGCTGAGGAAAATGACTTTATGTGCGTTCATAATCCCAAAAGCATGGAGCATAAAGTCGCATCAGCAAAGCACAAAGTTTTTGGAATCACATTTTTGAAATGTTGACATTCATAGAAAAGTTTTTACACAAGAGTCGCAAAGTCAAGCACATTGTTCTCCTCGTCCCGCATCACAAAGAGGCGGTTAACTTTCAAGCCATAATGTTGAAAAATGTTTGTTAAAATCAAATACACAACCCCCATATATAGAAGTTTGCAATCCAACAAACGATACATACATAGAAGTTAGAAGGCTGATGTGAACGATAAAATGGTACGCCATACACAATTCCGCTTATTGACATTTCAAACATGAAACTAACAGAAAACATTTCGTCGCATTGTCACACAATGACATTAACGACTTTTTTATATTCGTATTATCGC
Organism: Sylvicola cinctus; assembly: GCA_963854165.1. Taxonomy (NCBI): domain Eukaryota; kingdom Metazoa; phylum Arthropoda; class Insecta; order Diptera; family Anisopodidae; genus Sylvicola; species Sylvicola cinctus. Next base: position 38,194,300 of record OY974083.1, on the reverse strand, counting down.
TACGCGTGAAAATCCATCAAATTTGCATTCTTTTTCAATTTATTTGAGATAGTGACGACACTTTAACTGACATTGATCGAGGCCGATAAGTACCACAGTCACATCAGCATTCGTCCCGTTTGATGAGGGCTTCTTCACTTGTTCGAAATGACAAGTAATATCATGGTTTTGTCGCTTTTTTAAATGTCAAGTTATAGGTACTTTTGTTAATTACGATCAAATTCAACCCTTCAGAATGTGGACTTATTTTTAGGAGCACTGATGGTTAAATTAAAACCCCCATGTTTAAAAATATTTCAAGCGTAAATAAAAGTTTGCAAACTTTGGTGGCTACACACAATAGTTATGCGTCACCAAATTCAACAGTTTTGTATGCAATCCCCCTTATGCTAAGGTATTGGAAATGGTCGTTTACGAAACTTCAACACATTAACCAAAGTTATCAGAAATGTGGGTGTCCGCAGAGAAAACGCAATACCCACATAGAGAGGGTAAGTATGCCTTAAGTATTCAAGTGTATAAAACTTTGACATCTTCAAGAAATCTTGAACAATATTTGCGCACCAATGGACGTATCTGAACAACAAAGTATAATGATATAAAGCAAATCAACGACAAACATGGACATTGCCTTGAAGCTTCTTTGGTTTTAATGCAAGTTTCAAGAACTTTTACTTTATTTAAACAAATATGTATTATAACTACTCGTAAAGTTAAATATAAATTGACATCGTCAACATATTTTCTCTTAAATAAAGGGAAATATGAACACATCAGAGAAATTATTGACTAGCATTGGGAAATAAAAAGTCCTGTATTTAAAATTTATTAGTAAAATTGAATAATCGCAATTTTTCTTTGAAACCAAAAAATTCTTAAAATTTTAAGGCGTTTAAATACTTTCAAAGAACAATAAAATCAAACGATTTAAGTTGCACTTAATAAGGAAATCATTTTAAAGTTTGTTTAAATTATGCAATGATTTTAATTTACTAGAGTGGGAGTTGTTTCACATCTAAACTACGCCCTGGCATCTAAAAGACATTGAACCGTCATTTGAATATAGTACGACATTTACGCAGAGACATCCATAAATCTTAAATGCTCGGCAATAAATTGTCAACCACCCCCAAAAATTACAAAAACCCCCCAGTACCTTAATTTACTTTGATGTGGTTGAACTTTGTATCGTAGGTGAATGATAATTTTTATGTTCAGGTATTCCGAAACTCGACGCAGGGCGACATAACAAATTAGACGTCACAGTTGGACACTGTGTTTTGGCATTTGAGTTATTCGCCATTATTTGTATTAAAATAGACAACGTGCAGTTCACGTTTGAATAAATTGAATTAAACTAAATCCGAAATTAATAATGTCGTGGGTGTCTTGGAAATGAAGTTGCTAATACAAAGAGTGCAGTAATTGTATTGTTGTTCCTTTTGTTACGCAAGGAAATAAAAAAATAATGTGAACCCATTGACAGAGAGAATTCTATAGAGAGATGGCACAATAAATTCATGTTGGTGTTTATTAATATCTATTCAATTAGAAGCCGGCATTCTACTAATATGCGGTTTCTGTACATATTAAGTAATATAAATCTTAAATCTATTCAGTGCTACAAGCTTAATTTCGTCTAAGTACCAAAAATGTTGTAGTGCTTCTACGCAGATTACTCGGTATTTTCGGGGCGAACAAAGACGTTCTTAAATCACAAGACATGCACCATTCAGACGAAGTGAGCTGCACAAAAGGGTTGCCGAGAACAATAACTCGAATGAACAATAATACTCGGTGCAATCGCATTCGGTTGAATATGCAAATATTGCATTATTAACAATACCCCCCCCCCCCCACAATGCATATAGTAATTGTGTCTTGCTCCACTTTAAGCACTGCAAATTTATGACAATAGCCGTCATAAAAATAAATATATTTGTCATTTTAAGCTTACGTACAACATTTTTGAGATGCACATTGTGTTACTGCTTACTTCACATGTGAGCTGAAAGGGATGCAAATTCTTTGCAAGAATTTGCAATATCGTTGTTAATATTATTTACAGACTATAAATCAAAATTGCTTGTGTCTGAGAGTCCATTCGGACTTTTAAAATTGTAACATTTTGAATTGTCAATACTAGAGGGATGTGAATATAAATAAAAACTAAAAAGGGATGTAAAAAATTCATTCAATTTAATATTTAATAAATTTAGATGTTTTCAGATGTATACGATTTATTTGCTCATTCGTTCGGAACCTATCAAAGGAAAATATGCATGTATTACAGTACTGTGAAAGGGGCACACAAACACAGAGATATTTACTGTGCAAGGACGTGCACACAAGCATCTATTTTTCAGAACATATATTTACCAATTGATCTGATACCGACAATTCAAAATACTTTCAATACCATAAATGTAGCAGAGACTAGCTGCGTTTGCAGTACGTATAAAGATTCTCCAATAAATATAATAAAGGGTGATCTATATGGTGGTTATTTTTTAAATAGGGTTATCTCGACAGTTCTTATGTGTCAATTGTCTTGCTTATATGACGTTTGCGTTAAGTATTCATTGCCATTTCAATAGACTTACGCTTGAATAATGTTTGCTAAATATGACAATCTATTTTCAAAACCAGTTAGAAATTGTTAAAAAATGGAGCTCGCTACAGGGTAATGATCAATGAATTCTTGGCAACAATCGGTTGACTTATGGTTTTAACAAAATGGCGCCATTTAGCAAGAAAAAAAAATCGCTATATCGATGAAAATATCATCTTAAGGGGGGGGGGGGGGTCCTATTAATTTGCCACCGAGATCTTGTGATCTTACACCATTTGATTACTTTCTAAGAAGATAGATTTGTGAAATCTCTGCTTTATGTCGATAAACACGAAACGGATGAAGCTTTAGACGCAATTTTAATCCAAGCTATCCGCGGAATGTTTTATTTTAAAAAATACATCAGGAATCACTTAATGGATCAGCCTTTATAATAAACCCCATGCAAATATCCACATACAAATACAAGTGTAGGTGGCAAAGGGAAGTGGGGGTTAGCGAACCCACATGGGATGCCGAGTGCCTTTTCGGATAAAATGGCTTTAGAATTTCGAAGATAAAAGCAAAGGCATGTATAGAGGATATGAGTGGCGTTGCGTATGCAAATATGGATATTATATTTATGATGTTGATTTTGAGCATTTAATGTTTCGTTTTCATGCTTCCAGGCCGGAATGGTTGTGTCACTTTGTACGTTTGTATGTTTGACACACAAAAGGACCCGACATTGTTGCCAACAAAGCATAATACGGATGCATTCAAGCCGAGTTACAAATCCACAAAATGGGTGGGGGTGAAATCGTTGCGCCAACCGTAAGATTGGAGCGAAGGAATCTTATAACCGATACACATTTATATATATAGAGGCTGTTTAATAAATGTATTATTTTATGGCTATACATACGTGGAATATATGTGAATGTTTACAAAACCCAATTTAAGTCGAAACAACCAAACAGAAACTTACACATATACGTCGGTTGGCATCGGAAAAGCCCCCCCCCCCCACTCCCAATCACACTTATACGTTATGAGGGATCCATCCATATATAAAGTTACATGTATTTCTATAAACAGAATACGATTTGGCCGGAAGCACTAATACGTACATTTATATAGAAATATTGTTTTCCGCATAGCGTTTCTTTGGCTTTAATGGCGCAAGGAAATTGTAATACATATTCGCGCCAAATGGTTCGATACTTATTGCAGATGCTTAAAATGTAGGTTGCGTTTAAACGCTCGTGCAATGTGGATTAAATTGGGTGAAATGTGGTGCGAAGTGGGATAATTGTTGCAAAAGCGGTCTTCTCATATTTCACAGCAATTTTGAATTGTATTTTGTAAAATGTTTGTCAGGGACTTGTTAAAATGACAAGAAAAGCTTCAACAGACATTAAATAGAAATGTTGGAAGTGGCTCACATATTCGTTGAATGGCTTTCGGTGATAAAATCAATTAAAGCATTCTGGACGTTGTCAGGGAAAACTTTAACACATACACGGCATGAGCTTATTGTCCAAAAGATTATCCGTATTCAGGACTTACACAAGAAATATCAACAAGTCATAAGTTGGAAAGCTGTGGTCAATGAGTATTGTTATAAAATAACTTTGTGTAGAGATTATAGAGAGATGCAGTGCATTGAACCATATAAAAATGTTGCTTTAATTTTATCACAAATTGTAATTTTACAAATATTGTTTCCATGAGAAACAAATAACGCAGAATGTTTTACAGTAATAAATAAAAACACGCAATTTAAAATCAAACAATCAAAATGGCGGTTTGACTTCAAACTTTACTTCATAAGCATTAAAGGTATTTCAAAATGAAATTCATGCACCCACACCATGTCTATGAATAAATTGGGCAACCTTTATCTCTGTTGTGTTTGTATCAAAAAGAATTTTCAATGTTCTGTTTTTCTGGTGTTGTTTTGAGGATTTTTGTATTAAATATGCTTTTAAAAACTCGTGTATGAATCAACAACACGCACGCGTTTTAAGGCAAGGCTTAAGAAAATTTCACAACAAACAAGTATCAATTTCAAAATAAACCCTTCAAATTGTCTGATAAATTATACATACAATCAAAAGCCTTCTTTGTATTTTGCAAGGGGTGCAAGATTGATTTGTGTAATTGACTTTAAAAAAATTATAATAAAGATTATAATTAAAATTCGTATTGTAATTGAAACACTCTTCTAAAATTATAATAACCCCAAATATTTGATTTTGCGAAATTGAATATTGAATTGATAATAATCGTATAAGGTAGGTACAATTAAATAAAAGCATTGTATTATTCCATTTGAGTTTTTTAAGCTCTGCAATTTAATTGACAAAAGCGTATTTACCAATACATTTTGCATAAAATAAAAACAAAACATCCACACCATTTGCAAAAATGTTGCTATTCTAACTAGCCAAATAAAATGCACAATTGTCAAATAATAAAGCAGACAACCAAACAAACAAAGAAAAAAGTACATAAATAATAAACATTAAACAAGCATAGTCAAAAACAGTGCAAAATATGGCCATGCTACATACAGTGAGATATGGTTGCAATTCAATTTCATCATGTTCTGTGAGGGTAGATTATATAAGTTCGTTTCCGTTCTCGAATTGACTTTTAAAATAAATAAACCGACAAAGCAAACTCACGGCCACACTGTGCTCATGCTACACGTGCAATTTTATGTGTATAAATAAAAGCTTTGCATCGCGGGGAGTCAGGTGAAAAAAAAAACTGAAAAACAGAAATGAATTAAAACACGCACATGTGTGTAGTGCATTGTAGACTATGCAGACATATGTGTACTACATCTAAATATTATATAACATACACATCCTGACGGAAGCATTCACACACGGTTTCAGAATATGGAGGCATTATTTTGTAGCCGCCTCCTTTTTTTCACAAATATGTATCCAGTGGAAAACATTTACTGAGAGAACGGATCCACGTAAAGTCCACTTTTAAGTGGAAAATTCAATGTGACTGTGTAACGATTTCTGGTCAATGTCGAAATATGTCAATCGAAAGTGAATATTGAAGTTTATATTCAAGAGTTTATTTTTCACATAAATGGTCATTGAAGTTTCAACTTAAAAAAGTGGTTAAAAAAACAATTTGAATAATTATTTGGAGAAGTTAGGCCATTTGTGGGGTTTTTTGAATTAATTTATTGCTTTTATTTTTTTTAAATTGGATTGTTTAATTGTGTTAAGTTTATTCAAAAATTCTTATACCGCGTATAACGAATTTTTAAATTATCCTTTTAAATTTTACCAAAGTGGCCGGGATTAAACCTGGGACTTTCTACTTATGTGTTGTTAAATTCGGATTCTTTATGACTTAAATGAGTAAGAAGAAGTAGAAAAACATATTACGGCTCTTATCAAATTATCTTCCTGTTTTTATTTTCATTTTTAACTGATCTTCACATTATTATTAGATATCTCCAAAATATAGACTCGCAGTCTACACTGAAGATGATGTATGGTATCAATGATTTTTGTATAAATGTTAATTGTTTAATGGAAATTCATATCAAATTCGGTGGATGAATATCATTTTACGTGTTTTCTCATAATTTACCACTTTGATATTTCGTCTTTAAAGTAAAACTCAAATATATTGATATATACCGAATCGATTTCTCTCAGTGTGTAAATGTAAATAGCGAAATCATATTTAAATGTAGCATATTTTAAACTCATTTCTGCCAAATGCACATACAATACCTTCCTGGCGTGACTGTGTCAGCAATGGAATGTTGAAAATGTCATTTTGGGAGAAGAAAGGGGAGAGATGTTTAATTTCTCTCCATAATAATAGCCCACTATATGGTTGCCAACAATATATTATTATATTTTAAAAACAAAATTGAAACGATTTATTGCACCAATGAAATTAAAGCTCAAACAACAACGCGTTTTGTAAACTTTATGTTTTTAAATGTTGTAACAAAAACATTTACCATGTCGTCATGCACAAATAGTTTTAATGCATTGTGTACAGAATTAGTGCATGTCACCCTTATCTGTTCGGGTGGAAGGTTTATCAGATGTCGACTTAAATTAATAAATTTTTTTGTAACAAAAGGGTCTGCCCCAAACAGCATAAGCTTTGTGTATACACAAACGCGACGCGGTGTATTATCTATATGCATATTTTTATACAGTGCCACCGCATGAATATGTTTGTTCTGCGTTGTTTTTTTTTTTTGTGGAATTTATGTGAAAATTATGCAAATTGATTATTTAAAAAAGTTTGAAAAAAAAGAACCCACCACTAAGTAAATACAAAAACAGAATTGTGATTAAATGGAACCAAAGCGCCGGCAAATTGTGTGTGCTTACATGATACATACATAAAGCGATGGCGGTTAAGGGAACACGTTCCTTATTAAATTTAAAATAATACTCATGACTTTATCGTGCAAATTTGTAACACCCCATTGAACACAATATACATATAAAGGCGAAACGCAAATTATTTGCAATATATATGTATGGCGCCGTATGCTACAGCTGAACGCCGAGCCATCATGCAATGTACATCGTATACATAATCAGACTGGATTAGGTAACACTAATTGCAAGGATGCTTAAAAATTTGATGATCGCATACACAGCCGTGTGAGACTGCATTGGGGCGGAAATGGCAATCAAACGCCCCATTTACGGAGTAGATGATGAAGAAAAAAAATATATTATGCCTTCTATACTACCGTTCCGTTCAAACAATAAATAAATGCGCTCTAAAACAGGTACTCTGCACCACTGCCGACTATATATACATCTACAATATATAAACTGGATAATATCTGGAAATGAATATATGCATGTGGTGTTCTTTCAACAAAATTTTTAGCGCACACACCCATCACATTCCCCCAACGCCATCATCACCAACCATTCAATTCAGCAAAGGCTCTAATAGTTAACCTAATCCAAGCAAATCCTGCTTAGCAATTCAAATCCGGGAAATTTAAGGGCTTTTCTGACGACCCCTCAGTTTTACTTTTTTATTCGCCACCACTTTTCCCCACCATATCACTCCTTTGTTTACTTTTCAGTAAACTTTTTTGCGCGCTTTTAATGGAAAATTCAGCAGAATTTCTTATTTTACGCTTTTCTTTAAGTCCTATAGGAACAAAGAACGCACCCTTTACATGCGAATCGTTTAATTTAAATCAGAACACCGAACAAAAAAAAAATACATTGAGCTTTGAAAAGCGTATAATTGTATGCGTGAAAAATAAAATTTGTTGGTTTCAAAAATGATTTAGAGTGTATTATGGTACACGGATCGTATTCTTTGAAACATTGGGGTGGTTGGTTTTTATTTCAGTAAATACACTCGGTTTAATTATAATATTGTCTGTGGTACTTACGCCATTCTTTTCACAAACTCCACCAGCATTTTTGAGGTCGCCCGTCCAGGCGAGACCGAGGGTACCCATCTCAAAATCGCGATATGTAAACATGTACGCCAAACAAAATGCATCGTAGTCCTCCTCTGTAAATATAATTAAAAAATATATAAATTGAATAATTAAATGCATAGGTACTATGAAATAATTCAATTGAAATTTATATTTTTAGAATAAGATATTTTAATTAAGTTAATTGCGTTTTTTGCACATTAAACGAGAAAATTTAATTATCTGATAAAGCAAGTTTCCATCAAAAACATTTGTATGAATGAATTAAATTCTCTGAATGTTTTGCGTATGGTAAAACTACATTTAATATGTGTGATCAAAGGAAATTTTATGAATACGTACAACATTTACAAGGATTCGCAAAATTCAAACCTCAATGGGAGCACATTAACTATGATACACGTTACCCATTAAATTAAACATAATATTAAACATAATATTATATGTAAGCTAATCAATAAGCGGTTTGTAAATGTCATTCAAGTATTATTATAATTTATGATTAAGGTACATTGATCAGTTAGTGAAATTGAAATTAGCAAATAAATGCTCGATACATATGTTACAAAATGTGATCATGATTGTGTTAAATCCGTCGATAATTTACTGAAAATGGTTGATAACATGCAGCTGAAATACGACATACCAAATCGTTCTTTATAATTTCAAGGACGTTATTGGAGTAAATCAATAAGGATTGAATTTGTAAGCAAATTGTCAAACACGTTTTCAACTTATACACATTGTGGAAGCAAGTGCTATACACAGCTGCAGCACCATGCACACGTGAACCGAATAGTTGAAGATGCCATTCAACTAAGAATGAGACTAAATTGCCTCAATAGAGCTATTAAAATTCCAATGATTCATAGTTGAGAACAAACCATTCGAAATTGTGCAGACATTTGATGCGCTTGAATAAACTGTGATGTGCAGCAGCGTGCTTTTTTTCATACGATGGTATTTATTACGGATCATTACTTTAATAGGATCAAGATTGCAATTGTCGGTCGTTACAGACAATTTTATTTAAGCATTTAAACAACAATGAAAATGGAGAAATGTTTGAGAAGCTGGAAACAAATCAATTCAACAAAAATACCAAATTCACACGATTTTGTTAATCAAATAAAAATTGCTACCATTTTATTTTAACAAATAAAGATACGACTTTACTATGACACAGATTTAGACATTTACGCTGACAATTAAAAGCAGCCAATCCAATTAAATATAAATTTAACGTTATCTCAATTATTTCTTCTTCTGCAGAGGAGGGATTATTTGACATAGATGTACACGGATAAAGGCAGCAGGAAAAAATTTCGACAGATAAATGTGGGGTGAATTACAAAAATCCAATTAAGCTTTATAAGTTAAGTTTAAAGCTTACTGTATTTCTTTCCTTTAATTCCCATTTATTATTTCCAGTAAATTCTCTATTAGTGCGTAAAAAAAATTTTTGGGGTGGAAAAAAAGTTAAGCAGAATCATGTGTTCACGTTTACAAAAATAGTGAAACAAATTTTAGCGTTATGAAAGATACAAAAATATATTCTTAAGATATATCCTTCAATTTGTTATTGCATTTGTTCTCATGGCTGGAGTGAGGAAGTTCATTAATCTAAACCGGCACAACGGAATAACTACAAATCCGGTATCGTTGTATTCCGCCAATTGATGCAAGATACACTCTTGGTTCTATACGCTATTGAGCTCCGCAATGATGATTTATTGATTGTGTTTATTCGATTAATCACCCCCACTCTAAGGATTCAATTACAATCAACTCTATTTGCCAAGATTTGATTGCTTTGGCAAAGAAACTTTACAAAGATAAGTAAGTTTCTCATTCATTTTTCATATTTAAGCATTTTCGAATCACCCCCAAAAACTTTTCAAAAAGGGGTTGGTTGCACAAGATAAAATCGAGTAAACAAAAACCAAATTGAACATTTTTTTCACTTCAATTATGTTGCAGTACATTACTAGTTAGTATAAATTTATATTTAGTTGATTGTTGAACGAACCTGAAAACAGTTCCAGAAATTTCTCCACACCGTAGTTGCCTGGGAAACGATACATTGAGTCCTTTAGGGCGTTCATGTTATGCACCTTTACACGTTTGATCATGAATGTGATGTTATCCGGTTTGCCGTCACCGTTGAAATCTGTAGAAATATTTAACTTTAATACAAGAAAATCAATAAAACTATAAACTAGGTAGATTCATTTTAGGTATTCTCTGCTGTAAATGGTTCCTAATGATCACACGTTGCTTTATAAGGGTGGAAAAATACTCCACTTAAGTAAAATTAAAGAAATGTTGTTCTTTTTGAGACATACATTTGAGAGGATAAATATGAAAACCGTGTCACGTAGAGTGCATTAGGCCACGCTACGTTTAATGCTTCGTGAAGCCATCACCCCCAATTGGCTGGGAATCGAAAAACCCAACAGCTGCTGTCAAATTTTGAAAGTATTCACAGTTCAAGAACGAACCGGAATGGGATGGGTAAGGCTTAAAGTACCATCAGAATATTAAAGCAAAACAAGTGCTTTTGAAACGATTGATAACTTTTAGGAATTTAAAAGTAAACTTGATTTTATCATCAGAATTCTGCAGTCTGACAAATAAAAGAATTTCTAACAAAACAAATTTTTAATTTCTGTTGGTTTTATTTAAATCATCATCTTAATTAAATATTTTAATGAAATATGTTTGTTTTACTTTTGAAAAAAAAATTTGCCTAAATTGTACCTTTATTTTAAATGTTAGGAGTATGTAATTTCTCCGTAAATTAATATGAACACTGTAATTAGCAAATGGATGTGGTACTTCAGTAAATGCTAAAATATAAATTAATTTTCGGAAGTAGCTACTATCATCCACTTTTAACTTTTTTGTATGTTGGACCATGTACGTAAAAATATGCAGAAAAATTAATGTCGAAAAGCAAACGTTAATGCATCAGCTCGAAAGCCAGAAGCACTAAATTTTCAGTTACAATGAGTCGAGGCAACCAATTACGCTAATTTTATTCTCATTTGTACGCGGCTAGAGATGCACTCGGTTCTCAATATAATGTGGAATGCATTAAGGGGGTTGTTAATATTCGCTCCAATGCCGTTGGCATGAAAAATCCAAAAATGATAATCACAATGCAGCGCAAGCTTCAGTCATTCATTTTGTGGATTACATCAAAGCCCGGCAACAGGCATAATGAGTACTTTTTATTATAATACATACTTAATTTATTTAGTCACATTTAGAATCCATTTCATTATTTTAAATATTTATGCAAAAATACTCCATTACGTGAATTATTACCAGTATTCTTATAAATAACATTGGCTCGTTGTACGTGTCGTGTTATTGCCTCAATGCTGGCTTCATCGGAACCCATTTTCTGGAAAAATGTGTGATCCGCCTGCAGATACAGCATACACGTGCTCTTCCGGTCGTACGATGTTTTATGCGGTGCTCCATCCTCGTCGCCCCCAATCTCGTTACGTACGTTCAGATTGATCGTGTGCGGCTGATGGTGCTGTGGCGGGTGGTGATAATTGTTGCCGGTTAGCATAACATCCGGATTGTAGTTATTGCCAATGATGTTTGGCTTTTTTGTTGCGCCATTTTTCGTTATTATCTCGACGTGCGTTTTGTGACTGGGACGCGATGAATTGTTGTTTATCACTTTGATGCTGTTGTTATCGTAATTGCTGACGATTATGTTGCGATGGGTGAATGAGTTTCGTAGTCCGTATTCACTGTTCGGGCTGAAGTCGTTGACGATTATGCTTTTGCGATTGATCGTCTGCTCTGCTTTGACGGGTGGCCTTGAGCTTGGCACATTATAGACATTCACATCATCATTGTAGGGTACATCTAAATCGAGTGGCAGTGGTGGATTACGTGAATCGTATAGCTGAAGATGGAAAACAAAATTTTACATTTTTGTCCAAAAAATAAAAAATAAATGAATTTAATAATTTTTATAAAATGTTTCCTTATTTATAAATTGTTTACACACTGGTTAACGAAAACGGTTCTTCCTTTGACTTTTGAATTGTGGTGATTGAATAATCATTATAAAAATAGGAGATATGCTTAAAAAACAACAGAATGAAAAAAAAATGTCTCTGAATTTGGACTGTACGATTTTGACTGTACAATTGCGGTAGAATTGTGGCTCCCCTAAGGAGTATAATTTAATTGAAAATAATACCTATAAAGAATACTATTTTTAATTAAAATAACATTTTATTTATTTTAAATTCAAATACAACAAATAAATCTCTCGCAAAAAGCAATATGCGCATATTTCACAAAGTTCATTAGGTATAAGCTTATATAGCTTCCAAATAACAAGTATAATGGAGAAAAAATAAATGAAAATCAACATGCCAAAGTCAGAATGAATTGAATAGGGTAAATTAATTGTATGCAATCAGCTTTATACCTTTCTCGTAAATAGGAATGAAAAAGTGAATCGATGAACTCAAATTAATGCTAGTTTTATCGATGCATGTATTGCGCTCATGTTTTGACGGGGCATTTGCATGAAGACTGGGGAGTTTGTGGACTGAAGACTATAAAACAGCCACCCCCTTTTAAGCTTTTTATGTGGTTTTATTTGGATAAACACTAACATTCACAAAGCCACAAATGTTGGCTGACAGACGATAAAGTAAACAACAATAAAAGTTTTCTTTGTTTCATTATTTTATGCATTTCTATTACTGCATGTAATCAAATTCCTAAATGTAAATTGAACAATATATGAATATTATCAAAATTAAAATATTCACTTTTCGATGGTACGAATATAAATTACTGTCTGGTATGTATTGCTCTTACTTATTCGAATGCATTAAAATAATTAGGAGCTCAAATCAGTGCAACAACAAATAAAAAGGCAAATGAAATAATCCACCACACATACCTCCTCCTCCGGCAGCCACCGTTTCGTTCTGACTTTGACGGTTTTGCTGACACTTCGACGCCGCAACCGTTCACTGGCACAGTGTTCCGCTGAATTGCCCAACGCTGGATGATTGACATCACTTGATTTATAAATTACGGTGTGCCACCCCCGGCCGTCCAGCTCATTTGTGTATTTGTTCGCTGGCTCAATGTAGTACGTTTCTAGGTTTGTGTAAATGGTTCCATCGAATAGATTGTCCACGGTGAGCACGCCATGCACGTGTGAATTGTCATCATCTGCAATATAAATAATAGAATGTCACCGAATGATGAATAACGACAATGGTCAGATAGAAATTAATTTCTCATTTCGGACGGCGAACGCGGCGACGCCACCATTTTTGCTAGTTGTAAATGTGCTTACTGCTTATATGCTGTGTGCACATTCACGACAATATACACAATTGCACAATCATTGTGTATGGCGACGCGACGCCCGCACCAACGGTACATGGTGTGAAATTCAATTTGGTGAGACAGCGTTGGGGGATTGTTTGTGGTTGGGAGTGAAATAGGGGCGGTGAATGCGTGGAATTGTGGGTGATAAATGAGTAATAAATTAAGGCGATATGTATGGGGAAAAGTACAAGAAGTAATTACCGAAGTTTCATTACACCACAAACATGTTATTTATTTTGTTACGTTGACTTCAAATCATTTCTCTCGTATACCTACCCTTATACAAAGCTGTGTGTCTACAACGAAGCATGTTGAACGTAGTGTAAAATGATGCATAGAATTCTTACATACAATATATATTTATGTATAATAATATGTGTTATCTTATATGTGACATATACAAGTGGAATAAAATAATATAACGACGTAATATTTGTGTTTGGAATAAAGATACCATATTTGAAGAGACTGTGCAACCCACTCCTCTTCCCTCCCCCCTCCCTTTATTTGTGTGTGTACACAAAAAGTTTATGCCACCCACTTGAGAAAATTGTTTCTTTGTACACAGTTACATGTTACGCTATTATTGCGATGGCAATTTGGTGGCTGTTCAAGTGCTCAATGTTCATATACTACGGCCACGAATAAATAAAATGGGGATAAAAATAAGCTGAAGAAAATGGAACCATCTGATTTTGGGGACGGATTTGACGGGGGTTGGGGTGATGTGCAGTCTTGCGTATACTAACATTGCTGTAGGTTATAAACAATGTGCGTGAAAGTTTGAGAGCTGCTACATTATACAGTAATCTGATGGATTGCGACAAGAGATTTTGAATCAAGGGATGTGGACTCAATTAAATTATTGTTGCAGCAACATTGTTGTATAATATTTATTAAATATTCAGTGAACAATTGATAAATTAACAGTCACAGCTGGAAAACAATTAATATCGCAAATTATTTTCAACAGAATGAACACACCAGATGACAAAACAATTGAACCAAATTTACATCCTGAATTTATAAACAGAATCACAAATAATCTTTAAATTATAAATACAGTCTTCAGCAGTTTTTGGGGGTGAAAAAATGGTATTGATTATACTCCAGCATTTATAATAAAAGCTAAATAAGTTCTTTTCAATTTGCAAATATATTCATATTCACATAAGAGCTTTACATAATTTAACAACGCCTTCGAACACCAGTGGGATTAAACCCGAATATATTAATTAATGCCTCTTTATACATTAAATCAGCGATGCAAATTGAAAACGACGCACAAATTAATGTGGAATACCTCCAGATTTGTTAACCTCCGCATGTGCACCGTTTCCTAACGCAGAATTTCATTAGTAACATCAACCACGTTCTTTTTTCGGTACACACACCGCTATAGCAGTCATGATTAATGCATTACTTCCCCTAATTTAAGCAGGTTGTCCACCAAAGAAGAGGGTCTACAATATATGGGGCTGCCATGATTGTAATCGTATTTCAGGACACACAGAGATCCAATTTTTATACCATGGCGTCCGTGTATACAGTTAAAGAAAAAGGACTTTCTACTTAAACATATAAAATTATAGAAAACTAAGCCGATAAAGTAATAAATAAATGGGTGGATTAAATCGGAAAATTTTCTCCATAAAAAAGATAAAAGGCACACATAATATAAGTAAGAGGTTTACAAGAAAAATGATAAGAAGTTTACCAACAAAATTCAATGAAGTACCTACGCCTAAATTAAGTACAGTGATCACATTAAGCTCTCGACAATAAATATAGTGTTTTCTTCACAACGGTAATCCTTAGAATACTCTGGCGCTTTCCAACAGTTTAGTACAAATAAGTTAGAGCTTTGGTCGCATACACATTGTACAAGGTTCTCATATGTTGGTGTGGCATTACAAAAACATTGTACCAATATAAGTAGAAAGACAAACATATGTGTTACATATGTATCATATATCGCACAACAAAAACTATCCAATATCGCACAATACCTGCGGGTAGTAGGTACAAGCTGACATTCAAACGAGGGTTGGGTAACTGTCGTTACAAATTTATGTAACAGATAATTTCCGAAAGCTTTCAAACTTTTTCACAATATATATATTATATATTTTGCCACCTATCCCGCCCAATGTATTTCAGAAGCTTGCAATTTGTAACACAAATGTATACCGTCTCCCCCTCTAATATATTATGTACACAACACTCTCAAAATCATTTCATGTAGGCATATTTTTGTTATCCCCATGCACACACCAGCAGCTGTTTATTTTAACCACAACAATAAGCTCATTTTTTACTACATATTTATAAATATACTGCACTTTCATGGCGTTTTTGCAATGAGCTTTTAAAACTCGTGCGAATAATACGTTTGTTGTCGCCGCCAACAGTGGGTTCGGTCACATTAATTTTTTTTTACAGAACAAAGTAGTTAGTTTGTGTTATGCACTCTGCAGGTCGCAACTATGCACCAGGGACGTCTATTTAGGTATCTATATACGACCGCTGTTTTTGTTGTCTTCTGTAATTTTAATTGAGAAATTACCAAGTGAAAAGAAAGAAGCACGGAAAAAAACAAGATTGTACTTTGCAGTGTTAGTACTACGACAGGGTGAACTTTCTTAATTAATTTACTTGAAAAGTAGAATGCAAATTAACATCATGACTTCGGTATAAATATAATGTTTAGCGTATGCCGTTAAATTTTTTTTTTGGATTCTTTTCTTTACGGTTATAAGAACAATGTATTCAAAGCTGATTACAAAACATTTTCAATGGATTCAATCATTCTTCATATTTAGCTCCACGTTTCAGGTCATTGTATACAAAAATAAATATGTAGACTGATGCAAAAAGGAAAAAACAATATTACCATATCTGAAACAAATAAAGTCCAGAAATAAATCAACTGGAAAATAATAGGAGTTGTTGCTGTAGCTTAATGCAACACAAAATAACCGTCGTAAACAAACTGCGCCCGTTAGTCACTGATCTATTTATATGTCGCACTGCCGCCCTTTTTATAGCACACAATATACGTACGTACGTTGTTATGGGGTGGGCATTGGGGGCATGGATGGCATTGCGTGGCGTGGCGTGGTGTGGCATAGTCATTCTGCAATAAATGCCTGCCATTTAGCTTATCTTCTCACATGTTGACACTGTTAGTTTATCGATTTGAACGGAGTATAGCGATCAAAGCCCATTTCCATTCAATGCCAACATACATATAAGTGTGAGTCAACAAAATCACGTGTCTGTTTAAATGCCAATACAACGTGATTTTATGTCAATAGTCTGTATCTAGAAGGCCTGAACGGATGATCTAACTACGTGTACATATAAATGTAATAACACGATATAAGTTATGGTGTATTAATAAAAGCTTCCCCTCTACCCCCCCAGATACTTCACATGAGCACAAGAATATTATCGTTAATGAAACGAATGAATTGTTTTATGTGCACTTAGTTACTTCTATAATGCAATTTAAAGTGCTTATCATTAAAAGCATCGAAATGGCAGAAAAACAATTTTTCAACAATGAGAATGCAACTTTTATTTCATTTTTCTTTCGCTTTAAAAAAAATAATTTTTAATCGTTTTCAAATTTTTGTCTATTACCTTTATTTGATAATTAACTACATTTACAAAAAACAACTAAATTGGTTGAAAATTATGGGCAGCTAAACGAACGATTTTTTGCCATAGAGTTTTATATAAAGGGTTTTTTCAATACTTTTATTTTGACAGTTCTTACGTGTCATCTGTCTTGCTTTGGTTGATGCTTTGGAAGAAAACATAATTCGTGCTATTTACAGAATACCGACCGATATGCTTAAAAGAGTGGTAGAAAATCGGATCCAAAGAAAGAACCATTTGAGAGATAGTGGAAAATTATCTTTGAAATTTAATAATAATAATAATTTAATCTTTGAAATAATTTAAAGTTAATGAAACGAATGAATTGTTTTATGTGCACTTAGTTACTTCTATAATGCAATTTAAAGTGCTTATCATTAAAAGCATCGAAATGGCAGAAAAACTATTTTTCAACAATGACAATGCAACTTTTATTTCATTTTTCTTTCGCTTTAAAAAAAATAATTTTTAATCGTTTTCAAATTTTTGTCTATTACCTTTATTTGATAATTAACTACATTTACAAAAAACAACTAAATTGGTTGAAAATTATGGGCAGCTAAACGAACGATTTTTTGCCATAGAGTTTTATATAAAGGGTTTTTTCAATACTTTTATTTTGACAGTTCTTACGTGTCATCTGTCTTACTTTGGTTGATGCTTTGGAAGCAAACATAATTCTTGCTACTTACGCAATACCGACCGATATGCTTAAAAGAGTGGTAGAAAATCGGATCCAAAGAAAGAACCATTTGAGAGATAGTGGAAAATTATCTTTGAAATTTCTTTAAATGGCATGAACCAAACTATCAATTTAAACAAAAATTTTAATTAATACATTCATTATTTTGTTTTTTATTTTTCAAAAAAAAACATCGAGAAGCTCTTATTGGATCAGCCTTTATATAGATTTTTGAATAAGAATTTGAAAGAAAATTTGTTGGTTATTTTAATTAATAAAAATGTTCTAAAATCATTTAGGTTGTCTTTAAAAATAACATACATTCCCATAACGAACTAAATCTTTAAGGCAATACAAATGTAACAAAACGACAATAAATTATATTTATGATCAAAATTAATTATTTTCCCCATAAACGTTATTTACCGTACCCTACAATATAGAACTAATTAGTAAGAATTATCTTTCCACATCCAACTAACTTTATTTCTAACAATTATAATAAGAGTACCCACAATTATATATTTGAGTTACAAGAACAAGATTTACGACATCTTTAAGAGGATTATTGTCAATAATAATTAATATGAGCATGAAGACAAAACAACATGAATAATACGGTCATTGAATGTCGCCATAACCCTCGTCACTGATGGTCATCCCGCAGTGTTTTCTATATGCGTGTACAATGTATATGCCATCAACATTTATTGATATTATTAATCAGTTGCCTTTGCAACGTGTACCAAAGCACAGCAGTCTAACGCAGTTGACGCCCCAAACAAACGCCCGTACGCCACCACCACCACCTCACTATTTACTAACTAGGATGCGGCGCACGGCTTATGTCCACGGGCACACAATATGCGGATCTGAGCAGCCAAACTCTGCAGGATTTACTTAATTACCATCAAGTTAGATAATGGAATTTTACTTGCGACAACTTGAAATATTGCCAGTGGATACTTTGTGGACAAATTGCTGTTGGGTTAAATTGTTTTCAGTTTGTTTTTGCGCAACAAAATAACAAAAAAAAAACTATACTTAAATACCACCTGCTCTTATTACAAAATAATTCCCACAAACTCTTTAATCTTGTGTACACATAAAGTGGTAGTTTGTCGAACACATAAAGTGTGGTGTGAGATGAGGCGAAAAATACTTAACTATATGGCATTTGCAATATTTCATAACTTTGCGTCGATTAAAGGATTAGCTACATAAGCTGTGGAAGCTTTTGTTGCTTATATTGCATTATGCATATTGAACGTTGTTAACTGAAGTATGCGCAAAGGGTTGATGGCATTTGGTATGCTCCCATTAATTTATAAATAACAACTGCATAAATTCTTTGTAAAGGAAAATAAACATTTATTTTTAAATGTATGAAATTTCACGAATTTCCATTTCGCTTTTATGAATTTTATACATTCATGATATATTTTAATAAATTGTTTGGTACTTAAATTGTAAAAGGGCTTTGTCCATATTTCAATAATCATTCTGTAGTTATTGAATTTTTAGGTATTTTTTTTTTGAATTTGAGATGTAACTAAAATATTAAAACAGGACATAACACGAACTACAGTGAACGAAATTCAAATCATTCCATTCAGTTTTTCGGCAATAATTCGCAAATTATTTACTGTTTATAAGTCGGTGTAATAACATGTTGCCTTGTTACAGATAAATACAAATATAGAAATATTTGTTCTAATAACGAACTCTTGCTAAATGAAAAATCGCCGGTTTTCTGCTGTTATGTAATCTTGGTATGTCCTTTAAAACATAAGTTATTGCACAATTCTCATAGTTGAAAAGGAAATTTATTGAATTTCGTTAACTGTATATTGTAAAAAAATTAAATTCGATTTTTATTGAAATGAATTTTTTTTAAATATTGAATTTACAAAAACTTAAATATTTTAGTAATCCGCTTATAATAACTCATGATAAAACATTAAGAATTTTTTTTTTTGGTGAGATAATCGAACAATATAATGATGACGATTTTAAAGGTTTTATATGTAAAGATTAAATGTTAAATCGCCAAAAATACTCATAAATTACGGCTTTAAAGGGTTGAAACAAAGAAATCCCTGTAAATAAATAATAATCTATTTATACAAGTCGTTTCAAACTCTTCACTTTATAAAGCACACTTATTTAATAATACAATTTTCCGATATTCTGGAGAAATTATTCTATAAACATATTCCCATATCGACAAAAAAAGAAAGGTAAATAGCTTTTGTGTAATAGTGCTTTTTATACTTTATATATGTAGCTATTTATGTACCCCCAAACTATCAATTTGCATAATTTGCTTGGTGTTGCCATGTGCCTCCAAAGTAGTCCTGCAGGATTTCTTATTTGCTGCTAAACTAAAATTTGACACATTCAGCGTTTTATTTATACATCTGGTCGTTCATTGGAAAAGCCAACACAAATGGCCCAATACCCATATAGGTTCGGTACATTGTACAATGTTACTTATATATATGCAATGTGGGTCGTTCCATATTCATGGACTACATAAGTTTTCTCTTGTGTGTGTCCCATATTGAATTATGCAAATTTAAGCCCATCTCGTATTGTATTCGGGTGAACATAAAAAAGGAAACACAAAATAGTTAATGTTCCTTTAGCATGGGTAGGTGTGGGCGCAGAAGCAAAAAAAAGCCTTTATTATACTCGTACATATTTATTGCATAAAAGGGGTTGTTATATCGTGTATGAAAGCTGGAATGGCAGAAAGATCAGAACGAAGATGTAAACATGCTACAGTAACCGGAAATAAAAAAATACAGTACGCAACACGCAACGGATGCAACAAATTTGATAGAACACAAAGGTTCCCAATGTTCCCATATCTGTGAGGACTATAAGGACTGGCTCACTTAGGAGACGTCGAACGCCTGGGACTTAAATGCTGTTTATGGGGCATGCTTCTGTCAAACAAACAAAGCACACACCATCAACTGATATCTCCATGCTTTACTTATTTCCGGTATATAATTCCTGACAGAATTATATAGGCCTATCAAAATATACATATATAAATTATTAATTACTGGATCGCATGAGGCAGCTCGCTTTTATGTCAATGGGATATTTGCATATCGTGTGTGCCCTTCATTTGATGCACGAAATGAATGAGTACCGCATACACGAAGCGATAGACATCGCAACTTTTGGCTCAATATTTGTTTCACGTATTTAAATGAATGGTACGAGTACAACAAAATTTCCTCCTTCATTGGACAATCATCCATGAACGCTAATAAATTGTGTACATGTATGCGGTGAGAAGCTTTGCGCATTCAGTAAAATAACCCGCATATTATAAATGCTGCTGTATTTTTGGTTATAAAATAGAAAGACGTGCGTATTTGTGTGAAGCAAAACCCTTCAGACGCATGTTAAGTGAAATATTTTACGGCAACCATTAAAGTTCGTTTATCAATTTTATTAAGGAAACATAAACTGTAATCACCGTTCGGCACGCTTTGCCGGAATATGTCGTATATATTTTATTCGTTTTGAAGTCAACACTTGCAAATTTTAAATACACCCCAAGGGATGATTGCGGGGACGGTGTGTGCTGCGGCTGTGTAAATGGCTGGATTTTCTGCCATGTTAATTTTAGGCACGTACACAGAATTGTGTTAGCAGCAATTAGCATCAAAGATACGACATTGTTTTACTGTCTATATAATTTGTATATAGATATACACAAATATGTAACTCAGTTCACCGGCATTTAATGTTCATGCAATTTAGAAATTAGGGATTAAAAGCTCAAAACCATTTGTCAATATATAATATATAAAAGGATTCATTTTTAAATGTAAATCCGGTTTTCTAAAAAGCCTTTTATGTTTTCAAAAAGAGATGACATATGTGAAATGGGTTAAACATCGCAAGCTACAAGCTTACTTATTTGATTAAACCGAAATTGCGGAGTCATATAAATTGGAACACAAAAAAAAGGGAATATAAATTCTTCGTTTATCCTGAATAGAATATTTTGCCAAAATTGTCGAACAACAATTTTACATATTTTAATAAATTGCACGCTTCAATTTCAATAATACGCGTTAGAGCAACAGGAAAATAACTATTTCATTACATTCACTTTTGTGAACATTTCGCGCATACCTTATAAGTCTGAACGGTGTCATATATAAGGGTAGATTGGCAAGTCATGTTCTCTTGCAAACACATAAAGCATAAAGAAAAATGTAAACGAAATCATCACACACTTTTATCGACAGAGAAGTAAATGCTCTCCACATCGAAAGTTAATTTCATTCACTTCCCAAACAGACAAGAAAATGCTTCATACAAAAAAGCTTATTGGCACCAGAATGCGCAAGTAACAGCAATAAGAGACGTAGATGGGGAAAAGTGTGGAGGTGTGGGATGGTGACGAATATATTATAGTATGATTCAAAAATGAAATCTGCAAATTCCTAAAGATGTGCGTAGACATGTTAGCCCGTGGGGGATGAAAACGGGGAAAACACGATGATGATGATGAAATTGTTTTGTTGTGTATGCACAATACAATTTTCAAACATTTTGTCAGGCAATTGCTTTAATGTTTGGTGTCAGCTGCTGCTTCTAACAAAATTGAGAAGGTGGATATGCAGATAAGATAAAATAATGTTTATGTAAAGTAAATAATAATCATAGAATATTAAATGAAAACAACCACTTCTAATATAAAAAGATCAATTTATAATTTATTAAAGCTGTCGACGTGAATTTTCCTGTTAAATATAAGAGACAAGAACCAGAAAAAGAAACAGCTTTTAGTACATTTGTAACAAAAACTGAATCAACAACAGAATCTACCGACAGAAAATGGCCGTTTGCCGACAGAAAACTCTCTAAAAAACGCCTCGAGTTGTTTCTGTTTCTGGTTCATGTCACTTATTAGCTTTAGTCGTTACAAATTCATGAAACAAAGTATTCATCGCAATTTATATTTAATTCTGAATTGGTTGACAATCACATTTCCCAGATATTCGTTTTGTTTATGTTTGTTTATTTGGTAAATGAAACACTAATTAGAAATTAAATAAACTACATCGCAGCGTCTGAATTATACCAACTTAATTGTAGCTTTAATTCTTATCAATTTAATAAATTGTCAGTGCGAGTTCATTATTCAACTCAACTATTTATTATGATAATTTTCTCGTATGTTGTTTTATTTGAATTTTAATATCATTTATTAAATCCACGTCCGCAAAAACCATTAGTTTAGCTTAAAATCACGAGTACTGTCCCCAATGCCAGGCCGTATGTCCTGACAAATGTCAACAATAACACGCGCGCACAGATTTGTGTTTGCCCCCCAAATATATCAGATTGGGGAGAATTATTCTTCCGTACACACACCACCCGCCCCACACATACAACGATTTTTGCGCAGCTTGCGCGTGACATTTTTTACCCTACACCATAGCTGCGTGTCGTTTCCTGTGTTTGTGATTTTTGCGGAAACAAAATTTAATTTCAAATTTATTTTACCAAATTGAATTAAATTAAATGAAAACAAAAATTGAGTTACACGAATAAATGAAAATCAAGAGAAACATTCCGACGCTCTTATGCATTGTTTGGAATCTTTGTATAGCTGTATAACAAGATTGTAACATTTATATTATATGTGTTGTCGTCTATATCAGCTTCGTAAGGCGTAATCTATTGTATATTGTGTAATATTTGTTCCGGTGAATCCCAAGGCCGTTATATATACATGTAGTTCAAGAAATAATACAACACTTCCACAATCTACTCTGTATCCAAGTGTTTTCTTGTTTCGTAGCGATTTCTTTTTCAC
The DNA here is from genome assembly GCA_963854165.1 of Sylvicola cinctus. Taxonomy (NCBI): domain Eukaryota; kingdom Metazoa; phylum Arthropoda; class Insecta; order Diptera; family Anisopodidae; genus Sylvicola; species Sylvicola cinctus. The sequence goes on along the minus strand of OY974083.1, from coordinate 38,170,686 downwards.
GTTGTATTTTTGTTAGCAAAATTATGATGTTTACCGAAGGAAGGGGAAATGTTGACAAAGCTCCATTAAAGCTTATTGTTAAACCCTCCGATTTATTTCGTATAATTGAAAACCAACCAACGGGTGGTGTAGGCTCCAGAGGCACCTGATTTGTATTTGAACATACTTCTTTACTTGAATAAATATTGTTATCAAGAAGAAATTTTCAATTAATTAAGGGATAAATTTAAAAGAAATTTATTTCATTGTACATTGAACAACATTCCCAAAAAAACATTAATTACACTCAATTCAAAGCAAAAATGTACAAAAACGGGGTTTTTCTAAACATATACCAGAGTATATATTTAAAAGCTACCCTCACACTTTATAATAATAACTTTTGTAGTGTTAAAAACTTTTATTCCTAAAAAACCATTCCATATAAAAACTCTTAATATAAAACATTGTAATAACAATTATACAGAAAAGCTGACGTCTAAGGATAAAACGAACACCAAAGGAATGCTTTGCCAATATTTACATAACTCACTATCATTAAAACTGTGCACACAAGCGAAGCTTAAAAACGAATCGCCTTAAAACAAACAATGACTATGCAAAAACGCATTTTCCAAAAAAAAATTCTTGACGATCTCAAGTTCATTGGAGCATGCCACATCCCCCCTCCCCATCAATTCACTTTGAAGCAAAAGGACATGTGCAACAGCCAACAACGTTAACGCTCTACAGTTTACCCCATTGTCATCTTGTTTCCTTCCATTTTAATTTGTTGTTTGCCAGCTTACTTCACTGGAGCCATTCACATAATATAATCGCTCAACAATGTGACGCACATTAATATTGTATATGCATATTATTATGTAGAACATGTGATGGCGGCATAAGTGTGCAGATCTACCCTCAACCAAGGTACAAGTGTGTACACGAGAAAAAAATCATAAATGTGTGGAATATGTGACAACAACATAAACATACAGTCAATCATACTGCAGCACATATCCTATAGCATATAAGGAGAAGGGTTCTTCGCCTGCCCGTTACACACTTTTATTCCGTGAATGTGGTTCATATCCTTATAATATTAAATATTATGTTTATATGCATGTTCATACGTCTGTTGCGTTGTCATTCCCCGTACTTTAAAAACAAAATAAACAAAAAAAGAAAAAAAAACTCGAATTAAGTGGGTGTGTTGCGCACTTGTGATGTGCTTCACATTTCTTTATGTGTGCCAGGGTTGAATGTTGTGCCATTAACGTTTTTCTAATATTCTTGACATTCACACATGCGAATACGGTACAGAATAATTAAATAACGAGAGTGCAAAGCTTTTTTTTTTTGAAAAAAGTCGATGGTTATACGCAAATACCGCTCAGGAACAGATTTTACATACTTTCAGTAATTAAATATTGCGACGAGCATAATGAAACCATAAATATTTTACAATGTATAGCGAAAGTGAACAGTTTAAATCCTTTATTGTTTCAAATCCTGACTGTATTGTTAACTACTGTATTGTTAACTCCTTGATTTATCGCAGCGATTCACCGCGGATAAATTCATCGCGAGTACAATTCGTCTCGAAAGAATTCGTCGCGAGTACAATTCATCGCTTGTAAAATAAACTCGCGATGAATTGCTATCCGATGAATGATTGTTCCACGATAAACTATCCGGTTAACGTTACAACACAATATATGTTTCAAGAATTAATTTAAAATAAATGAACATTATTTTATATAAAAAAAATTATTTAAAATAAGGAATAAATTATAATTTCTGTGAAAAGCCTCGAAAAAATGTTCCTATTGGAATGTAAAGGCCTCTTAAAAACTCTTAATAAACGAAACACTATATAGATGATCGTTAAATTTGAAATGGGAGAATACAAAATTGAACGCTTTTGAATTGTGAAAAATGAAATCGAATTCGTATTTTCTTCGGCAACCAACCCTTTTGTAGAAGAGTAAATTGCTGTTTTCTCAATCACATAATACTACCGCACTACCACTACTTTCACATGCATCGCGTACCAGAGCTCCGGCATGCCTCTCATTCAAATACATTTTTGACGATTCACTTTAGCCAATTTGTATGCTAAGGCAATTCATTTTATATTTCTTCCATTTCATGCCCAACCACCCACCAACAAAATGAAATAAAAAAAATAAACAAGAATGCAAAAAACCAACAAATTTCCCTGTTTAAGACATAACCAGCGCACATACTCTTGTGTGTGTGGAGAAATGAATTGCAAATTGATTGACATGAATGTATCCAAGTTAATGGCAATTCATATGTAATATATGACAGTCAATTTCATTTCAACGTTTGTGCCGCAATCAATTTTTCATGTGCATGCCTCTAGAAAGAACTTTGCACAACATTACATCGCATTTCAGCTACACAGCTGTAATACTGATGCATACATATACGTTCATTTTGTGTGGGTATGCCTACACTTTTCGAAGAGATTTGTGCGTCTTTATTGCAGGTGGTAATAATACAGGAAAAATTCAACGAAGTAAGGAGAATAAACAGCACGATATTTGCAGCGAATTTTCAAAGTATTAAACATTATGCATGGAAAAACTCGCAATGTTGATCTATGGAATGTTTATTGAAAAACAAATGTTGTTGACTTATCGTTGATGTGAAAGCGTTTCGTTTTTAAATTTCGATAAATCAGAATATTTATTTATTTATTTATTTATGCCGAAACCGATGAAATGGAATGAAGCAGCTCAAATTTGTATTGATAAATACGAGTACAAGTGAAAGCTTTGCGAGTGCAAACAAATCGTCAATTACCTTTAATAACTTCAAGTCTATTTTATTTTATACAATTACAAGTAGCACAACATTCGGATTCTGATTTTCAGTAAACAATGATAAAAACAATTTAAAGTGTTTTTGAAAAGCAATAATAATATATGGATTTTGAATAATATAAATTCATTGTTTTGAGTTTTAAAACTAAATTTAATTTAACAACATTACTTGTTTCCTAATTTACAAAAAACAATGAATTGCTAAAAATTTGAAAAGAGTTTATCAAAGAACACTCAAAACTCAATCATTGTTTAATAATCCTGCACAAAAATATTGCATTTCGATGCATTCATTGTAGGTAGTTTCCCTTACATAGCCCGTTATTGCAATTGAATGGAAATTGAAAACGCATTTATTGAATTTGTGCGCCAATAAATGAACCCTTTCACTTAACCAAAATATTGATTCATTAACAAATTGTTAGCTATTTAATAAAGCACACGCATATGCAAGCTCAGTCATAAAAAATACCCCTTAGAATCTGATACGTTTGGAATACATTTTTTTTTTTTAAATAGACTTATTGAATATAAAATAACTTGAATTTGTTGTTATATAATTAAATTTTTATATTTTAATAGGAGCAGGAAAATATTTTAAATTTAATTAAATGGTTTCAATATTATATTGATGCATGATAATTATAAAATATTAATTGCATTTCACATTCAAATTATATAAAAACCAAATATCAAAAATTAAAAATTAAATTAAATCGTAACGGTAATATAATTGTGCACAGGTTAATATTTAGACTGTATCTGTAATAAAAATAAAGGCAAACATTCGAATGTGGAGCATGCAACTTTGTTCAATTCGTTGTGTTAAGCTGTAAAATAATGAAGTGCTTGCGCAATACTTAAGTTTTCCTAATTAAAAGCATAATGAGAATTTTAATTGTAATATTCACTCTCATCTTTACATTTCTGCATTTAAATTCTCTCACATTTCTCACAATAATTATTATTATCATCTGATGTTGTTATGCAATTATAAATTCACAAACGCACAGAACTGCAAATGATGTTGGTGCAACGGAAATGATCTATTTACATGGTGAAAGTTGAAGTGTTTGTGTAAGTAAATATTAAATATAAATTTGTTGTACACAACATAACCTTTGATTATAATTGGTATGCAAAAAAGAAAACCCAGAATGCATAACTATAAGAATTGTATTTATTTATGGAAGTAATGTTTTAAAGAAGATTTTGTTTAATAAATTACAATAGGGGATGATATTTCTTAAAATTTACATAGTAACTGACGAAACAAAAGAATAATTTATAAAACTGTCGTTATCCCACTTAAGGATTATGCTGCCAACAAAATCAGGTCCCTTGTATCTAACTTGAAGCACCTTCATAATATGATTACTATGTCTGCCTTCGAAATAAACAAACAAAACACTAAAGCAGTTTGAGGAATTTTCCCTTCGAAACCAGGAAAAAAGCGAATTGAAAGCCGACTCTTGCGGACCCTTAAAGATGCTTCTTACAAAATTACCGATCAATTTAATATATTCGCAATTCGTTAGAAAGGCATAACACCTCCAATGTATATACTTTATACTCATGCCATTGCTATAGGTAAAAATACAGATTATAATACAAAGCGAACTTGCCACTTAAAAAGCATTGAGTAGCAAACTCGCATTTGGCAAACAAAAGGAGAGACAGATAAAGAAAGGTGCGGAAAACAGACAAAGAAGTGCAAATAAAAATGGGGCTTTGCATAGTCGACTTTGAATTATTGTCTTATTGCTTTTATCCTGTTGAATTTTTGCATTTGGAATTTTTATGAGCTTTGGATTCAGTCATTCACGCACCCCATGACCACACTCGGCTGTATATGCCACCCAATTAGCGCAATGACGTGATGAATCAAAAAACGAAAATCCACTACAGCATACAAATATTCGTATTTGCATTTGCTTTTTGACTCGAATAATAATTTTTGCGGTAGAATTATGGAATTTATTAAAAATTAATTTGAAATGGTTTTGCAGCCCCCTAATTTTGTGTAAGGTAAGAAAAAAAATTGTTTCTAAGTTTCAGCTAAGTTATATTTTTTGAAATTATGATTTACATTTTAAATGTCGGAAATTTTACTTAAAACGACAACAAATTGCTGGCTGAAATCATCTCAGGTGACACTAATACGACTTTTTAATAAACGAGTAGCAACGGAAGCAAGCCCACATACATTAAACAGACATGTATGCTGCTCAAAGCAGAATAAAACGAAAGGCAATTAGACGAAGGACAAAGTTGTAGATGAAGAGAATCAACCAGAATAGAAAAATTCGGGTGGAAGGATTATGCATGTTTCCACGTATTTGTGTACATATATTCGTCTTCGTTTGCATATTACGAAATTGGTTTGGGTTAGCTTTATTCGTTTATATACTCGTCTTTTTTACAATTCACAATCCATTTTCATATTCATTCATTTTTGGGAAAAAAGGATATACCATAAACTTGCTGACGAAAAATTATTTTTATTCCCTCATGTGTTGATTTTTCTCGGTACATATTTTGAGATAAGCGAATATTACCACTTTTAGCACCATGAATATGGAAATGACAATCATGTACATAATTCGTGCACTTGTTTCGCAGTTAATAAAACTCATCAGTGCATGATTGTGGTTCAATAATAACAAACCACATGAAATACAAAGAATAAACAATTAATATGTTCAAACACATTCATGCAATTGTCAATATTGCTAAAATCACTGGTCATTGAAACAACGTGCGCTATTATCACAAATACTTATTCAATTTGAATAATTTACATGTGAGTTTGAAATTAATTCATTATATTATTGTACGAGTATTATTGTGCAATGTTCTCTCTGAAGTCTGGATTAATATTTAAATGCGAACAAAATAATATAAATAACAATTGAGGACGCGTCACACACTGTCGATTTTAATGCCAGCCACTCGCATCGATGCGGAATTATGTACACACTTTCAAATGGAAGTGGGATAAACATTTGTGTGGCTGTCGAGAAAAAATCACAATTATATTGTCAATATAAGCCAATTTATTATGCGGTTTATAATTCGCGTAAATTTGAAATTTCAATTCAATCAATGACAAAAGATCACAAATAATGCAAATTAGTGGTGCAATATCTATATTAAACAATTATTTGTCCATAAACATGATGCAATATAATTTAATTTGTTTCGAGAAATATTTTCAACAATAATTGTTGGACTTTATATTTTTTTGACACATGAATTATTTTTATTTTTTTGAGTGCAGGATCAAAACGTCAAAAAAAACACAGGGGAGGGCAACGCGTGAATTTATTAGAAACTAAAATGTAGGCTAAATTAATCGTTTAACTCGAGAGTATAGTTTTCTAAGACATAAAAAGTATATAACGTAATATATAAGTTAGTGAATTTTAAGATTTTGACCTTGAAATGATATTAAAATAATTTAAGGTGTCCGAAATAGAAAACGTGATATCGCTCTTTACATCATTTAATAATTGGTGTGTTTAATATTTCCTACACTTTATTACACAATTGCTCATCACACGACAAAATAAATTTATATTCTGGTATTCCAAAAATTATTATAGAACACTAGGAACTTACGTTAGTGCAATAATCGTTTTTATTGAGCTTTGTGCAAAGCGTGCACAGAAATTATAAGCTCCGACAACGTAGAAATTAGCAACCACGAATTTTTCAGTATTTCGCTTCATCAGCACGAGAACGAGATTGCAATTATTGTGCATATTGCACCATTGCACCAAATTACAAACGTATTGTGTTAGCTGCATAGTTATGCAGCATTACTTTCGACAGAGTTAGAAACTATATGAATTCCTGCGGTAATATTTTCCATAGCATTGTTGAAACTTTGCATTTATCCACATAAGCCATGCTAGTAATAGATCTGCAAAATTATTTGAATTGGGAAAATGCAAACATTTGTTCTCTGAAAATACCAATGTGAAGTGTGTGTGCAGTGTGTGAAAATAAATTAAAGAAAAATGCACAAACATTTAATATCTATATATATGTTTCCTAATCACACATAACTAGGACCAACTTTTTGCAGAGTTGATAAGAACAACTGTATAGACTATTTAGGTTTCATGAAGTCAAATATATGCATTGTGGTCGCTCGCAGTTTTATTAAAATGGAAAAATAGTTTATAATTAAACCAATGTATGTGCATAAAATGTGCCGTCAGATAATCAGAAATGCACATCATGTACGCAGTACGCTTAAGTACAGATCACAAAGCCTTCAATCTTATATGAACGAGACCGTGTGATGTGTGCGTAACTGTTTGAATAAACAAAGCCTTCCTCGTTCCTTTTATACAATATACATTTACCGTGCATTCAATTGGTACGTCAAGAAACATCCCTTTTCTTGACATGCCACAACAAAGTGTAATACATATTGTATCAAAAAGCACACACACACACAATAATATAATATGTTGTGCCATCACAATTCTATTGCTGGCACAAGATACAAGGGGGGATAAGATAATATGCTGTTGCGCGAGAAAATTTATCAGCATAAAACACTAACGGTTAGAAATCTGTGGGCTTTGTTGACACAAACCATGAAGCATACATACAGGAGGCAAAAAAAATGCTAACCAACACAGCACACTAAACTGACGGTTTTCGGTTGAAATGAATTTATCTCTCCGCACTCGTATCCCCCACTACGCTTTCATCTGGCATGCCCACCCATTCCCCTGACCGTATATAGCTTGTGTGGCTGGCATGTAGCCGGAATGTTGGCTAAAAGTCAACTATATACGGTTTTACCCCAAGCATGGTGATCAACCAGCAAAATGAGAAAAAAAAACGATTCGCATCCATCCGCATTGTATTAGTATAATGGAAAACGTCGAGAATCGGTTTTGTCTGCCTCTGTTTAGCAGAGCTTCGTTGGCACAGTATTATACCGTACAGCTTTAATGAGGGCGCGTAATTTTATCATCAACACTGGCACTCCAGACAAAACACACTTGTTTTCTCGTAATGGAGAAGGTTATAATATTGAAGCACAATGGTCTAATTGTCATCTCCTCGTTTCGACTGTATGTATATATACGTGGGAACTGGAAACGTGTGCTTTTCGGTTTAGGGGGTGGACTCATGTAAATGTCAACAAACGATGGTTTGTAAATTATAAAACTACACGTTTTCTTTGCGTAGCATTAAGTTCGTTTCTTTGTTTGGTTTTTGTAAGGACAAAATGACTTTTATTTTTAGACAAATAATGACAGGATGAAATAAAAAAGTGTTTATAACAATAGAGACAACAATATTAAAATGAGTTTTCCTGTACAACAAAATTTTAAGAAAGCAATAATAAAAATAAATCACTTGAGTATTTAACTTTTAGTTATAAAATATATGTTCTGTGTAATACGCAGACCTGAAATCGCGATAAAAATATTATGCATAAAAAACAATTTATTTGTTGAAGCAGAAACCATTGACGAGATGCTTTTTATTACAATAAAATCAACCAAGTGCGATGCAAAAAGAATAGATTTTTCAAAGCTGCAAAAAGTGTGAGTGCAGGCAAAAAGATTAATTTGAAAAACTACATCATAGGGAGAGCGATGTAATGCTTTTTACTCAAGGTTAGACCAGGAAGTTGAAGACAAATCTACAACACAATCAAAATAAAAATTATAGATGACATAATTAATGTTCAGCAAATTTTCTTATCTTATTAAATCCTACAATAATGTAAAAAAAAACAAATTCAAAAATATTTAAGGTTTCTGAGATATTTCTGCTGTCGTCAGATGACCAGGGGTGTCAAACCAGTTTCTTAATCAACAGATTTGTTTTTAAATTTGTGAAACGATTACAAAACCTATGTTTTCTTCCTTCTAAAAAGTAAAAAATGTGTACAGTCAAGGCGTGCAACAGAAGCTCTGAATACTAAATGCGAAGACAAAGAACATTGAGGAAACAACGATTTCAGCAAAAAAAAAAAAAAACATCTTTCGAAGGAACAAAGGCAAATTATGATAAACTCAAACCAACTATATATTTATAGGGTGTATATTACTGCCATTCACATAAAAAAAACCCTGCAAAACAATGTTATACAATTTAGTAAAAAACGGGGTTGTAAAAATGTGTGGTTTCGCATGATGTTGAAACGGCATGTGGGATACAAACAATGTATGTTCAAGAAGCATATTATAGTTACAGCATGAACGCCGTAATATGTGGGGTGTGGGACAAATGAGTTAAATAAATATATAGGTCACACGATATGCAGAGATTAGTGCGTTTATTGTGATCATTGCCCACTGGTGGCCGCCGCAATTTTATACATCCTTTGGTTTCTCTGCAACACACATTCTCCAACGCATTACGGTAAATTATGTTCATGATTGTGGTTATGTACGCCCCCTTTCTTGTTGCTAACAATATGTGTATACAAAGCTCATTTAATTCGTTGTTCTTTTTTCTTTTTTTTTGCACAAACCCACACCATACCACACCAGCACACCGGATGGATAGCCACAGCATTTATTTTTGACTCAAAGAGGTACGATAAACATTAACTCTCAAGAATATGTAATAAACATAATGTGAATGGTCATTACTTTATTCGACCAAAAATGTCGGCCAGAAAATGTCATTACGCATGTTGGTGCAAATTAATTTATGACGCAATAAGGAAAATCCTCAAGTGGCTGTTGAATACGCGCTTATGCACATGTCCTGGGGATGTACACTGTACAATGTGTATGCCAGCAATAGTTAAAAGTAACGGCATAGTTTGTTGATTTCGTGAAAGGGGGATGAATGAAAATCGTTATGGAGGTACCATTTCTACGGATTTTCACGAAAGTTTTTTCATGTTTAGCAAGGGCTCAAAATGGGAGCAATACCCCGACATAATAATGCTTCCTTAATTAAACTGCCCTTGTACTGTTAAGCCATCCATGCTTCAGCCATGCCAGCACACACAAGTTAAACTTAAGCAATGACAAAACATCAAAACAACAACAAATACACTTAGGGCTGAAACCAAAAATTAGAAAGAGCTTTTATTTAACCACGTCATACACAAACACTCAGCACATCATATTACTGAGTGCTAAACCCAAATCATATATATATGTCAAATTGAACTAACTATATAATATGCGGCCTACATAACTATAGGTTTGGCTGAAAGTTGCGCAGAAGAAAAACAAAGAAAATCAAACGCAATCACAAGAATATGTACGACTGTTGAGGGAATAGTGAATCATAATTTCGGATAACCTCCAGGGGCCTATGAGGCATGTACTTTTGTTAAAGCGACAAAGGAATACACGAGCCATATGCGCTTTAAAGGAAGGATTCATCTGCAAACGTACACAGCATACATTCTCTCATAACATTTTGGTACAACGAAACCGCATTAAGCTGTAGGCATAGTAAATGTATGGATTCAAAGAACACATATATTTAATACCTTGCAGGGTTCTTTTGTAAATTGTAATGTTTCTTGTCGGGGCTGCTATTACATTAAAATAAGTGAGTTTTTATATTTGCAATGTACGTGCATGAGTATGTCCTGCAATTATTTAAAGAGACATGTTTTTGAAAAACAACAATATTGATACAAATTTATAAATATTCGATTACAATATGTATTAAGAAATTAAATTTGTTCAAAAGCTTTATGCATACTATTTCAATTGAACATTTTAAAACCCCCATTTTAATTCGAGTATGTTAACTAAATTAAAAACGTTCCACATATGTTGCTAATGAAAATGAATAAATTTAAATTAAATTTAAAACAATATTTCATCATTTTATGCAAGCAAATTCGATAAAAAATTTCCGAGAAAAAATTCCAACCGTCATTAAATTTTTAATTTTTTGAGTCAAAACGAAAAATTTGGTATGATGAATTACAACGAATAATTTAAAAAATGTATACAATCCAAATTTTTTCCAAATATTCTAATGTCTATGTAACAGTTTTCAATTCGCAGTGCATATTGATATGAATAAAGGCTTCAGCTAACTATTCAAATTTCAAAATGCCTTCCTACATATCTGAAATTAATTTGACCTACTTTTAAACTTTATTTTATGTTTTTTACATTGAAATATGATTTTAAAAGTATTGAATACATGCACTTCTATAAAAATTCGCTTCATCCAAAAAAAAATGAATCGCAGGGAGAGTGAGGTGTGTCTTTGTTGGAAACTAATAATGTAGAGAATAATTGTAGAACTTGTATGCAAAGGGTTTAATAAAATGATGGTTTCTGAGATTTAAATACATAGTATAACTATGAGTTTTCAGATTTTGGCCTTGAAATGTTGTGAATATTTATTCAGTGTTTGGAAGCTACAATAATGTGGAATTTTTTTTTTTTAATTCAAGATTTCTGAGATGCTAAAAATATGATCTTGAGTTTTTACATTTTGACCATGAAAAGTTTTGATTAGAATATCATTATATAAAAATGAATTTAAAAATGATCAAAATCGTTAGCGCTGTTTTTGAGCACCAATATACATTTTTTGGCGAAAAAAGTTTTTTTGACCTTGAGAGATGTGACCTTGAAATAAATAATTAAAATAATTAGGCATACATTATTTTAGCCATTACACATTTTTTTCTAGACCACTTTTTAGACTCAGGGGAGTGTCAAGACGAGTTTTTTCATCATAACTTTTTTTCGAAAAAATTTGCGAATGTAAGAATCTATTCCAATCATAGTGGATCGTCATAAATTAAAAAGTCAAACGAAATGTAAAAATGCGGTTATTTTCATACTTGACATAACGGAGACAATAACATACTTAATATTACACAATTTCTATGCTGCAGTTTTGTGACAAATAATAATTTATTATTCATATACAATATTGAGTATAATAAATGTGACTTCATTCATACGTATAACAATGTTGTTGTGTTTCAATTGTACTGCATGCATGATACACATACATGTTGGATATGTTGATAGCTTTTTTGCTAGCCTCCCATAGGTACAATTTCATCACGAAGGCACTCTATGTTCAATGGCTTAAATTTGAACCCTATTTTGTGGTAAAAATAATAATTACATTGCTGTTTTTGAAAAACAGGAACACACACACTACATAAGCATTAAGCACATACATATGTACATATTGTGATGGTGTATTGTAACATTAGACTCTGGGGAGAGTACCCAAAATTTTTGAACTTTCGGTTTTGTACGGTGTTAATCGTGAGTGGAAGGCAGGCCTGTTCTCCATTGAAAAGGGATCGGATGAGGTGGCAATTCACAAATGTTAAGCATATTATATTTATACATCAAGTGTGCTGTACACCGATGCTGCATAGGTACTTGTCTGAGAATGTTGGTAATAATCTCTCATGTATGAAATCGATATAAGCATGTGCTTTTATTTTGAAGAGAAAAACGGTATTATTTTTTTGACAACTTGACACCTTGTACAATGTACACACCAGAATTTCAAGTACCTACAGTATTTTATTGTTCATTTTGGAAAGTTTGAGTGTGTATAAGCACGACGTGTATTAAGAGACGAAATATTTTAAGAGACGAAAGCTTTGGATAGAATTTCATCAACCAAATTTTATATATATGTTAAATTTTAATTTATTTTATGTAATTTTAAATTGCAATTGCATCACAACAAAAAAGCTGTCCAACCGTAAAATCAATCATTTGCAGTTTGTAACGTAATTAATCAAGTTTCAACGATTTATATATTATACCGATCCAAAGCAACAGCAGAAGCAGCAGAAACCTTATGGAAAACAAATTATGTAGCATGAAATTTGATGCATACCATTGAGAATGCATAATATACAGTCGACATTCGACACTATACATCATCTCTTTGAGCTGTACTGGCGAACTCAACAGTAGCACATAGCAAAAGCGATTTGAAAGCGTTCCGCACACACAATAGAATCCGATTATTGATTAAAGTCCAAACGAAATGGAAATAATCATGAGCAACGTTGAGTCTAACAAATAAATAAATAATTTTCTTGATACATGCCCTATAGTCTTAGATATATCAGCTCCGACAATAGCCAGTTTGCCCAAGTGTATTTTGTGATGGCAATTCGAGAAGCTATTTCAAATTTGCCCTTTTCATTCCATGCGAAAATTTAGCGGCGTCAATTTCACATCGACCAATAAATACACTGATCGCATTTGAACAGAATTGATAAATTCAATTGGTATATATGTTATATCGTTGAACATAATAGTTATGTTATATAAATGCGAACGGAACTGTACTTTCGGAACGGCATAAAGTTTACTCGAACAAAATGAGGTAAGATTTCATTAGCATTCGACAATCACAAAAGCAATCTATCCTTGATTGTCCAAGGCCTGGCGTAAAGAAGCATTACTGGTTTAGTGAATTTAAGGATGGCAGTCGTTGATTTATGTATTGTGATAGAAGATGAAGCATTTGACCGTGTCTGCTATCTAATGCCGCAAGTTAGAGCTATTTGCTTTAAGTACAATGATAGAGCATTGATATTAATAAGAAGGTCTTATAACTCCTAATTAAAAAATACAAATTGAAATACATTTTCTTATTGAACAGAATTGTGACGAACTACAATTATTGAATTTTATTTTATAATGTATTGCAAATATTACTTTTTTATCATTTGCAAATTATACGAGAATGATTAAATTTGAGAGAAAACCAAAAATCGAGTTACAGTTTGCATCTTAATCGAGAAAACTTGGCTGTCTAAACTTGCTTATTAAAACCCCTTAAAATATAAAAAAGGCCTTAAGCACTCAACTTCGTTGCACATACGAGTAAAAAGACAAAAACTGTTTTACAAAAAGCTTTAACCATCTGGTTTGTACAGTCTACAGAATAAACAACGTACAAAACAGATCAATGTCGTTCTAGATGGTTTAAATTGCACAACCTTATCTAGAGACTCAAGAGGCTTCAAGTTTTTATGTTTTCTGTAAAGATTTGCACATATAATGGAATGAGAAGTTTCAGACAAATCAATGGTAGCACATACAGATAAAGCAAAATCTTCTGTACGAAACAAATTCTCTCTAGCAAGGAGATTAAACGCTTCAAGAGGCTTGCCAATTCAATTTGTTTTAGGGCTTTTACACAATATATGCCACACCGCGACCGGTGAGAGCTTTAAAAGACGTACCTTAAATGTAATGGAATAATTATGTACACATACGAGTATCGACTTTAGAATAAGCTATGTGTGTAACAAAGGTGATGTTACGAAAGATATTTCTTTGAGAAAGACACCCCCACAAATAGAAACGTATTTGCAAATGTGTTAATTGAAATTATTATAAAATACTTTACTAAAGTTTAGTCCTCACATTGTTTTGCAATGTTTATCCACGTTAATGTAAATACAGCGCTTATCAACTTTGTGAGCAAATAAAAACGAATATACACTGTGACAACACAAATATTCATATGCTGGGGCTTTTGGATTTGCGCATAAATGTAGTTGGCTTTTCAATAGAAATATTAAGTAATTTCAACGAAAGCCTTTTACTTTAATGGATATTAAAATATACGTAAATGTTTGCAAAGTTTTTCATCACAAAGTGACTTTATTTAACATGTGGATTCATTAGATGCACTACACGAGCGCTGTATGTATGGTTAAAATCAACATTTTCTTGAGAAACGCAACTGTATAAAATCAAGAAGAATTGGGACAAACTCTATAACTTTATATCCCATCCCGCCTAAATACAACCCTCCAAAAGTTCGCTAATTTGGTTCGTGTTTGAGTTCATGTTACACCCGTCTCCCACCCATGCATTGTATACATCCGCATATCGTCACAAGGGCACAAAAAATAAACGCAATCAAGAAAGTTTGTCAATATTTGACATTACTTTAACTTTTCCCTGTCGTGTAATTTCACCATAGCCGAGTGTTGATGAATTTTGAGGCGCTGATTAAAGATATACGCAGCGGGAAGCTTTTTTTTTGTTGTTTGGGTCTACGGCCCATCGGCATTGTATTTAACAAAGTTATCTATTTGCCATGAACATCACAAATAACACATAACGCAAATCGATTCTGCCGAAATACAACACGTTGATGTGGTAATAACACTGCCAATTGGGGACTTCATTTCTCCACCCTCACCAGTTTCAGTAAACTAACTACATGAATTCTTGCATACATATTAGTTATTATGTGTGCAGTGATGTGAGCTCAAGCTTCAAGTTTCACCTAGATATCATCTAAATTCAAAACAAATGCCTAAATGTACACACGTGTGATACGAGAGGGTGTGTTATTGTCGAGGCAATGGTGTATAGGCAAACAATCGCATCTGAACACCTTGACATTGTTTGTTTAAATTATATGTGCCATCCCTTCTGACAGTCCAAATCGGCTATAGGCAACCGTGCGTTTTCCAAACCCTTCCACCCCACTCACATTCATGTACAAGTGTACCAAAAAAAGAAGAGAATAAAAATGAATATACACCCAAAATGTTTACAATGGTGGTCCCAATTCAACTACACCGTTCGGTCGTCTCACCACCCATCTCACCTGTGCTTAGTGCTTACACATTATTTCACTGCGGCACTTTGAAATGGATTGCTACTCATGTTGTCGTTTCTTCTCTTACTTCCACTTTTTTATACAAACAATACAACATCCCCTAACTTAGGAAAACACTCGGGACAACGAACGAAAACCATAAAATTGCCGGTTGGACATTGTTTGGCTTACGCTTCTGTTTAACATTCGACCAAATATATCTGCTCCATATGCTACACGGCTAACGTATGTGTACAAACGATAAGTGAAGGTATATTTCAAATATATACGAGAATGTGGAACAGTAAATGTGTGTCAGACAAGGTATCCGTATACTTGGTGTACCGGATATTTGTGAAAAGGTGAAAAGTGGGTGAATATTTTGGTTATATGAGTGAAAAGGAATGGGCAGACAATGAATTTAATGTTCATTTTACACTTACCCTCTAATCCACCTGAGTACACTCTCGTGGTGTCATAGTCGATTGGGCCATCCGTGCCCTCTAGTTGGACATCTGAAGCAAATACAGTACTGGGGTTTTGCTTTAGATGTACTTTGAAATTCCTGGGATTAAAAAATATTGCAATTAGAAATTATTATTGTGGTTTATTAAAATGTATTTCAAAATAAAATATAGTTTATATAGCGGAGAGATCCGTGAAATGCTCGGAAACAACATCTTATGTTTTTTTTTCGCCATTTTCGCGGTTTATTATTGCATTTTAAAAATGCCCATATTTCAGTTGTAATCGTGACAAATATGTTTACAAAATTTGGTGATTGTCCACTTTGCGAGTCACAAATCAAACAGTTATTATAAAACAACTACCCTGGAAAATTGCGGAATATTTCGCGAGGTGTTTTTAATAAAAATCGAACACTAACTAATCAATTCCCGCAATTATTTTCGGAATTAGTCAATTTTTTTATGAACTGCGAATTTTCTAGCGATTGTTATATATTAGAATATGTACTTAATTGTTCACAATATGACAGACAAAAATCGTATGAATTAATGTTCAAAATACCAGCATAATTGCTTGACAAAGTGTGCCTGAATTGCTTTTTGATACACACAAAGCTAAAATGGAACATTTTGACTTGGAATGGTGACATCACAGCAGCTACTTTCGTAAATAATGTGTCAAGAACTTCCCTTTTCAGTTTTTCTTACACACAGAATTCAGCTCAATACCATTTTAAACGGTGCTTTCTGCTGAAAGTACTTTACACTTGATTGCACAATTTGTGTGATGTCGTTTCAAATCACTGGAAAATAAACACTTCATCGATCTACTTTTCACCTCTTAAACTCAATAGAGCAGAAGACATTTCAACCTATTTCCATTCATCATAAAGAGGTGAGTGATTACAGCACACATTTTGAATTTATTGCTTCTACATTGTAATACTTGTAAGTTATATATTACAATAAATCATTTAGGATTTTTTTTAATATTATATTTTGTGAAAATTATCGGACTACAATTATAGAATTAAAAATTTTATAGTAGGACCAAGTGGAAGTTTGATTATAATAATAGCTGTAGAATCAATAATAACTCTATGAGTTCAAAAATTATGCTCAACTTTGGAAGGGTGAACATTTTATTGGCAAAGGTCAACAATAAACGAGCATATTCACAAAAACATTATTTTTAAAAGAGCATTTTAAATAAACACAGCAATTTAAGAAGTGTAAAACAAAATGGGCACTAATTCCTTACGTTATTTGTTGTCTTAATCAATATTTGATTGTCCTTTTTATCGACATTAAAATACATCTAAAAAAAATTAAAGCAAAATTAAAAAGTCGTGACAAAATACATTTTCAATAATAAATAGTCCATTTAAGTAATTTTTATACATTAAAAGGTAAAAGCAATTTCCAGGCTTATTCAATTAAGTAAAGGTGGGATTATTTATTAATAGTTATTTTAGGTGATATTTCAGTCATAGTTAAAAGAGACACATCACTTTACTGTGGCTATTGATTAACATGAAAATTTAATACTTTCAGCCAAATTTCATGTAATTTTGTGGCCGTTTTAATGAAAATAACGTGGTGTATTGGACGCAACGAACGATGCATTGAGCGGCAAAAAAACGTAAAGCAAATTTTGCCAGCGTTACCTCATCAACAATTAATGACCAACACCGCCTGTACTACGGTTCACATGAATTTAATTGGAACATGAATAAATATTAAGGACT
The DNA here is from genome assembly GCA_963854165.1 of Sylvicola cinctus. Lineage (NCBI taxonomy): Eukaryota > Metazoa > Arthropoda > Insecta > Diptera > Anisopodidae > Sylvicola > Sylvicola cinctus. The sequence goes on along the minus strand of OY974083.1, from coordinate 38,153,055 downwards.
GGTAAATCCCGAAAATCTGATGACAGCTCCATAAATCCTTTATTTAACATCGCTATAAATGAATGGATGTGAGTGTGTTTAATATAAATTAATTTATATAATGTTATGTATTATAACAGGACGTAGGTTCCATAATTTTCTAATGAGTTTATGTGTGAAATGGGCATAAATTTAATAAAGCAATAATTGACGACTGATTCACCACATTAATATTGGCAATAATCGGGATTTACAATATGAGTTTTTTAGTGCAACCAAAAAGAAACAAAACAACAACGTTACATGGTTAAATTTCGCGGCTGCGTTAATATTCAGCCAAGGCTGTTTCATTTTCTCTGTAATAATAACAATATGTTACCTCTAGCGAGACGCAAAATGCGAGGTTACGTCAGCTGGTTAAAACATGTTGGTATACTTTGCTTTTGAATAATTCCAATGGCATTGATAATATAAGAAATACACGTGTATGGAGCTTACCTATCATGAGCTGCAAACTCTAGGCGTATTGTGTTGGCAGGTCCATGCTCGTCTACACTTGTTGTATGGCTGGGGATTGAGCGTTTGCGGCGCTTGGCGTATTCTGTGTGATGGTGTCCCGCAAGATCTAGAATTGTTCTGTCGAATATCGCTGGCTCCCAATGGCGAATAAATGGGTTCAGTGATGCGGACGGACCTGTTAATTGCAAAAAGAATTGAGAAAAATTAATTAACTTATTTCAGTTACACGGATACGTTATTGATTAGCTTTATGCCGGCTTTACACGATGGCGATTTCAGAGACAGAAAAACATATACGAAATTTACTAAAGCTAGAGGAGAACGGAACCAATTTTTGTTTTCTGCTGATGAAAATAAATATTTAAAGTTGAACAAAATTGCGAGGAGTTGTAATTACTACAATAATTTTTGATAATTAATATCATAATAATACTTATTATTTTAAGGTTATGGCTTTTTTACTGTATAAAAATATCGACACAATTTTTGTTTCATTCACTTCATATAAAACGATACAAAGTATGTCTCTTTTGTGTAATCTGCGTTCGTTTGCAGATGCTCCCTTGTGAACCCGACATTAATCTTTCAAATAATTTACAAGAAAGCGTTTACTTGACTTTACAAAAATGCGTGTACACGTTAAACTTTAAGCTCTTTCGTATTGGAATAAACACCACCTATGAACATGTATTTATGATATTTGAAATAAGTATTTTTTGATTCATCCATCAACGAAATTATACGTTGATTGAAATGGACATCATTTTCGTTTTAAGTCGGAAAGTTTACAAAGTTTGATACAGTTTGCCCTTTCAAAACACATAAATAATCAACGACCAACAATTCCAATGAATACAAAATATATAATTTGATGGATTACAAATCCCACCCTCCCCGAACTTACGTCATAGCTGTTATGTTCTCCTTTTTTTTGCGCAAACAACACACACATATATAAAAATAGTAAAGAAAAATCATCAAACGTCATGTACACGGATTCATTGACTGCTGTATTTGAAGCTCTTTTATCACTCGTGTATTTAATACGTTTTTCCTTTAGTTCGAAACTATTTGAAAATTCCGCATACACGAGGTGTACGTGCTTTGGGGCTTCAATTGAGACGTTTGGGTCTAATCGAAAGTTTTTGGACGGGTTTGCAACATACAAGAAAGAGGAAAATTATCTTCCCCATGGTGATGATTTTTGCTGTTCATCTCAAGCACAGGCTATTCATATTATACATCACATAGTGTGTCTAGCTAGATGTATACGGGTTAGGAATAAGGATATAATGTGTAACGTACGAAATCCCTCATTCAGTTTGAATGCGATATATGTAACAGATTGCACTAACGTTCAACCGTTGAATACATCTTATAATAAATGAACTAGCACTTTGGATATATATGTTTGATGGATGTGGCCGTGCAGCGTACCTGAAGCAGTCGACTGCTTCATCAAACCATCCCTGATTTTATCGTGCATTTCATTTTAAATTTATAAACACACGCGCTCCCCATATTTTTAAAATCGTCCATTTGCGAAATTTTGTTCTCATAAAAAATGAATGACGAGTGAAGTGCAAGGACATGTCGCTTGAGAAAGCATTCACAAAATCATATCACACAGAATATAATATTGTCGAATGGCTGAATTTCAGACTATAAATGGCTTCTAACGAGTTACATAGTTTGATTGAAATTTTCCATGAATTATATGGTGTAAAGTTTGCGGATGAATCAGAAATAATTATAGATTTTCTTCAATGTATATCAGTAATTAACACGCTTACATTTTAAAGACATTTGCAGGAATATGCACGATAGCATCTTGACATATTGTCACTGGATAATAAACATACTAAAGTGGACATTAACTCATAAGCTTACACAGAGATTAGTGCCTTAAACCCCTTTAATACATAGGATTTCATTACTCTTTCAAATTTCTAATGCTTCCACATAAATATAAGAAACCTTGACTATTGAGCAATGAGCATTAATTAAGCTAATGAGTTTAACTTTCAACATAATTTACATAATGTTAAATATAATCGTGAATACACAAATGCTTACAGGACGTTCCTTTGTCATAGTTGTGGCTCTGTTTAGAATGTTCCTAAAGTTAAATTACTCTAAGGATTATGACAAGTCTAATTATGAAATTTTATTCACTTACTTTACTATGCAAGCTATTCATTATGTTACCCTAAAATTCATTCAAATTAAGTTATTTATTAAAGTTACATGTTGGCCTTGAAGCAACGTTATAAAAGCTATTGTAAAAAAGGACATGATTCGCGAAACAAACAAAATATAAATTTCCTTTTTGTTTTTGAAGTTATAGAATTATTTATTTATGCTTAAAATATAAGTAAAAGTGTGGTTTTAAAAATGTTATTGAAAATCATTTCTAGACACCAATTTCATGACCTTGAAAATTTGGTAATTTAATTTTTACAAGTTACTTTAATTCATTGATTTTTACTTTTATTCAAACGAACAATTTTATATTAAACTAACAATTACACAATCTTAAACGAGGAACTTTACTTTATTCTTATGTTCAAATACAGTTAATTCAATTGCATTTCAATTGTCCGCTTCAACTGCAGCGGTTTGTTGCGACTTGAGTATAAGCTTTCATTTGATAACGCTATCTGTAAGCGAATTTTGTTGAATCAGCATCGACCCAACGAGTTTAGGTGCACGTACACTTGCTACATTTTTGTCTCAACTTGCGGCATTTGAGTAATTGACACAGATCGGGCATTAAAAAGCTCAGCCGCACTCATCCATGCCCGATGGATCTAGGTTTTTGTCTTCGGTTTCTTTTCAAGTATTTCTCTTTCAAGCACAACAACAGCGTGTGCTCTTGTTTGTTTCAATTTTATTTTTTCATTTATAAAAATGTGTGTGTGTTTATACGCAGTGTACTCGTAAAATAATTATTTTTATACGGCTCACTGTTTGTTTGCTGTTCAGAAATTGCTTGAGTTAATTCCAATTTTTATGTTGCTTCATCGTCTTGTATCGTCTAAAAAGAACGCACAAATGAACGCAAAATAATTGAAAGTTCACCACAATATGCTGAGAAAATTGTGTTTGCAGTTGCTACTATATTTTAAGTCGACTTGAATTTCAAGTGCTTTGCGTCAACACTAGACCAAATTTGACTTGTTGGATTAACTGAAACGCCTTTAACCGAACCAGTGTTCAAATGGCATATGGTTGTCGAAATTGAAAATGTTGGCTATCGCCGAAATGAGTGACTCAACACACTCAGCGTCCGACGCACCAATTGGCACACTTTTGTGACATTTTGCAATATGCACACATTTTAACAGGTTAGCACCTCGTTTCACCAGCATTTAATTGCACACAATGTGGTTAGTTGTGTATAGTAATTTCAAATTTGTAACACATTCGCTCTTTGACACTAATTGTCAGCCACCGTTTTGTTAATTATTTTGCTGTTAGGTGTCATCGTAAAAAGTGCCAACATCCAAAAAAGACTCGCACGCAGCAGCACACATCAAGTTGATGTAACCCACTGCAGCGCCGAGCGCGCCTTGTACATCTCTTTCACATTGTACTCAACAAATTGCACGTCTAATGGGTAAAACATCATTAAATTCCATTCATTCATGCAGTGCTGTTGGTACGTTGCTTTTTTGTATGAACAATTTTTTGTTATTAAAATTAAGTGTACAGTTTTCGCTCGTTTAATCAACAAGAAAACAGGAAAAAATGATATATACCGTCGACATTGTGTTCCCATCTTGCACCGTGCGATAAAACGGTTCCCATGCAAATCAAATTTTCTATGATTATAGCACTTTGTGTTGAAGAATAATGAAGTACGGCGATTGCAAAATATAATAAAAATCGCTTTCATTTCATTTACAATTTTCCAGCACTTTGTACTGTTGCTTTGTTCAAATTAAATTACATACATCGTCTCAATTCATATATTGTACATACGCCCCCAGGTTACAAGAAGGAACACCATCTCACACACAAACACACAAAAACGCATAGTTCGTATATTAATTCATTACAAAACTAACATTTCCATATAATGTATAGATATGTACGATTATAGTATAGAAATTTCAGTCAAAAGTTAAAAGTACAATAAAAAGTAAATACATTGCGTGGTTTGTGAAGAAAATCCGTTTAGACTTAATTGTTATTCATATATAATCAAGAATTGTGCACAACCATGCGTGCACGGAATTTTTGGACTTGGCGGAGATTGAAAAAGCGTTTCTCAGCATTTATAACGACCTGCTACAAAATTCATCTTCGGCTGACCGAGGTGTGAATTCATTAGAAACTAATGATGCAGGGCATAAAATTTTCTGAGTAACCATACATTTTTGAGCGAACAATAGATTTATGGTTTTAATTTGAGAGATGTGACATTGAGATAAAAAAATAATTAATTAGTTATAAATTATTTTATTTACGACAAATTTTTTCTAGACCCCTTTTTTGGACTCAATGTTAAAACGTGTGTATGCATAATAAACTCTTTTTCGAAAAAGTTTGCGAATGTAAAAATTTATTACAACCATACTGCAGTTCGTAATAAATAAAAAATAAGTACTATCTTACGGAAGTTTTCGCCAATGACTCAGAAAGTGTATCACACAATAAAAATGCTGTCCAATTAATAAATTTTTTGGCCATAAAACTCCTAATTGGCATGGATCATGAATATTATTTTCTATATGAAGGCAAATGACATCATTGTTTAATATGCAGGTTCAAGATCACCTGACTTGTAAAAGGTCAATAATAATGAAAAAAAATTGAAGAATAACAACTTTACAATCATGGATGACTATTTATATTGTAATTCGTAATATAACATTTAATTGAGCAATCCATGATTATTGAACAGTTGTTTGTTTTGTACAAGGACAAGATCATTTTACGGTTTCCTATATAACTGCGATTTTCACTATTTTAAGATTGATTCAATAAAAGTTAAGTTAAAAAAACCGATTTTTTAGTATTTACAAAATTAATAAAGCTATTATGAGACGGACAACGGCAGATTTGTGGCATCATTTTGACAACACACTGCCATTTTAATAGCACTAAAAAATCACTCTGATAATAACTTAATAACCATTGACTCTTGAGTGACCTCTAATAAAAATTGCTCCATTGTGAACAATATACGACTATAAATATTTTATGATCAAAACTCAAAATATAAAAATAATCATTGATTTGTTTCTGAGCACATGAAATTAATATAATTAAGTTCAAAAATCTATATAAAGGAAAGCACAAACTTCGTACAGTTTTATTAAGAACGCCTGAAACTGTTAAATTAAATGTTGGAAATAATTTGTATGCAGATATAAACATACTCGGTATTCAAATTGTAATGCATTTTAGAGAGATTCTGTGTTTGCTCAAATAGTCAATAAATTCCGCATGGCCTTTGACCCAGATGTTTGCCTCAAGTTTTTGGTAAACACACGATATTTGATAGTTTGACAGTTTAAGAACAGAATTGGCATATTAAACCGTAGTGTTTGTTGTGAGCTTTCTAAACTAAAGTTGTGCTGAAATAATATACAATTATAAACTCAAACATTTTATAAACTTTAATGTAAATTAATTTTTATTATGCATTTATCATGGCTTACATATATTATACAATGAATATTTTGTATATAATGTGACAAATATTTACTCGATGTGGGACAAATATTAACAACGAAATTTAATTAGCATATAAATAATAGAAATAAACATTTATAATTTAAAAATTCTGCCTATTTAGCACATATTAATGTGGAATTATTATACAGTTTGAAATCTAAACACGAATGAAGTAAACAAACATAAATAAAAGTCTTTAAATACAAAATTTTGAACGAACTATTGGCACCCATTTCAATTTTTTTTTAATATCCCAGTTTTTTAAATATACACCCAAAGAATGTGTTAATTTACATAACGGCAAAACACACTTTTGGTTAAGCAAAATAAAGCCAAACAACGCAATTCAACATCGTCACCTACGATCAATACAATGACGGAGCAGAAAGCAGCGTGGTGGTGATTAAGGTGAGCTTGTCGAACTATGCTTTAGAATGCAAAAAGGAATTGCTTATTTTATTTATCGCTGTTTTTTTACCCATGAAATGTGTTTACCATTTTCAATTTACCTACTTCTTTTTTTTCTCATATATAGCTTCATAATATTTAAGAGTCATACTTGTGTGCGTGGAACGTGTGGTTAAAAATCGTTGTTTAGCTCATCATGCATCCAACACAAAACTACAATATTTCTGCGGAGGAATTCATTTTTTAACGGTCATCCTGTATAATATGTATCCATGTGTATCATTTTATAAATACACGTTGATGTCAAACCCAATGTAAGAGGCAACGGACACAACGTTAAATGCGCCATCGAAATGCACGAGAAATATCAATGTGATCACAATTTACCGAGTGAAAGAGCTTTAGCCGTTAGGGTTAAGCTGGATGCGGCCACTTTATTATGGGTGGGATGACAGAATGATGTATCGGGGCAATTGTTCTAATACCTCTATGTAGAAGTGCATGAATATTATACAAACGTATACAATATTCACATATTACGTACACTTGCTCATACGCTTTGAATGTTACATAATACGTTAACACAAACACATGCGGATGTGCAACAAGAATTTGCAAAATTTCACACAAAACGCATTGCATTGTGTCATGGGTAGACAATATGTAGTTTTCTCCGTTTTATGTGTAACATTCTCCCCCGCACAATAAAGTGCATATGTGTAATGCAGCGGCGTGTGTGTTGTAGCACAAATTTCCTTCATGTGCAAACATTTTATTGACGCGATTATAAAACTGACAGGGTTTTGTTATCGCCAAACCTATTAAAATGCTGTCACATTGCACGCGAACTCATTACCACATTAAAATGAATGTGTTGTGTTTGCTGCGGCATGGCAGGCGACTACATGCATGCAGGCTGCAGCCCACACGCCACGTATGCACTCTGCATACTATACAGTATACAATATACATTCAAATATGTAGCCAGATATTGTTAGTGCTGGGCATAATTTAATTGTAAATATTAGCATGTATCGGACATGATTTTAATTGGGTTTTGCGCGCACATTTGAACGTGATTTTGTATGCAACTATGTATGTGAAGTGCATTTATAAAAACAGTATTTTTTTTGTGTTGAACTTTAATGAATATAGGCAACAGCGAAAATGTGTGTAAATTTTTATGCTCTGTAAACTGCTATAATGGGCTCGACACATATTTTAAATTGTGTAAAATATTTAACTACAAATAAAAACAAAAACACCAGTTTTGTTGCTTTTGTTAATTATTACAAATTGATCAGGTGAAATTTGTTCACATCAATTTGGCATTTGTACACATAAACATATTACATATAAAAATACCTAAATATATAAATTGTAAATATTACATAAACAATCATAATTAATTCGTCAAAACAAACACGAATATTACAGGGTTGTTCAATTATAAGTTTCTTTTTAAAAATGAACAGGGCACGATTTGACACCATTGGAATTTTTTTTTTTTTTTGTTTGGTAATGTTAATGTTCTATGCTCTGCGGTTAATCCATTGTAGACAATTTTAGGTTTAAAAGATAATATTGCGACTGTTATTGCTGAGGTGTGTTTCGAAATAATGAAAATGTGCTCAAGAATAGAACAGGAGGGAGCCTCTTGAACGAAATCGTTTTTCATTCCTAATGCGGTCTATTTCAAAAGAAAATGATGATTTTATTTTTTTAATAAACTTCTTATTTTTCCACCCTGTACATCACAAAATACTGACTTTTAAAATAAGTCTTAAATATTTGAAAACGTTCTTATTACAAACATGTTTGTTAAGTGCCGCAGACGGTCTATGACTAATTAGCTGTCATAATTTGCTGTCTGTAACTCGTCCATTGTTTTCCGTTATAGTACAAGATTAAAACTGGCAAAGGGAACTACTCTATTCGATTAAAATTATAAAATTGTCAATATGTTTAAATCAAACATAATATGATCACATAATAATTAAAATAATGGCATTTTTTTATTGTACTAAAATAACAAATTTAAAAAAAATAATCAAAAACAACATCTTTAAAGCAAAACTCCTTTAAAAATTTATTTGAAAAGATAATACAAATGTAAAAATAATTGTTAACATGACCTGAAGTACAGTATACATGATGAGGTGCAATGCAATGTGCAATGTGCATACAGCATACACAATGCAAATTGCACATAAACACACGCTGATGAGAATGAAACAAAAGTGCAATTAAAAGAGAAAACTGATAAAAAAAATGTGCAGAAAAACACAAAGTGCTGACCAGTCAAACAGAGAACTGACAAGCAACCATTTGTTATTTGAAATGCAATTCAATGTCGCATATAGGTGTGTAGTTACTTTCCGGCCATGCAAAAAAGAAGAAGCCCTTGGCATCAAATAAACGCAACTCGTTCATTGCAATTCGCTACATGCATTTACACAAAGTCAAAAACAAATATGTGTATACCCAAACATACTCGTAACTAAGAGTAATATGCATATACGAGTACATATATTAAAAAAGTGAATATGAATTTGTTGCAAGCTTATAATTAATAGCAGCTGTCTTTGAGACGTTATATAAAACAACAAAATGTAAATATACAACATTAAACAGCAATTTCTCTGGTTTTTTAAATTTAAAAAAATGTATTTTGAGAAAATCGTTTTCATTACTGTTATTGAATATTTAATATTTTTACATTGAAATGTAAGAAAAATTTAATAAATAAAAAATTTAAATAAACCACGAAAACTACTATAAAAATCGCAGTTCGTGAAAAAATTGTCTAATTGATTTATCAGTATTCAATTAATAAAAATTCGAAATATAATAATCACCAAATTTTGTATTTTTCACGATTACAACTGAAATCTAATCTAATTTAAAAATCGCAAAAATGCAAAAAAAAACGTAGAATAAAAATAAATTTGTGTGTTTTTTTTTATGAAATGGAAGGATAATTCCGAAGAATGGAATCAAATTTCTTCATAATAATAATTGTCAAAGTTGTCATTTTTTACTGGAATATCTTTTTTTTTTTGTAAAATTAGATTTTATTTACAATTATAATTCCTCTTTTGGAAACAACATGTTGTGTTCGAGCAATGCACGGGTTTCTCCGATAGTTTTAAACAAAATAATAAAATTGGACCAAATTTGTTTTGAACAACTTCTATAGATTAAAAGTTATTAAAAAAGAATGGAATGAAATGCAAAAGTTCCTGGATGCAACTTTCCCTCTTGATTGCGTAATAAAAATCGCAGCAAGAAGCAATTGATTACGAACCCGTCGCGAATCGTATCACAGAACTGTAGCTGCATTTGCGACAAAACATTAGTTCACACGATTAACAACAATTGCATTGGCTTAAATAATGAATGCAAATACACAATTAAGTGAAGCCGTCGTTGCCGGTTGCATGTAATTAAGAAGTAATTATTACGTATAAAACTTTGTGCACATGAAATGAATGAACTCACTTTATACAATATATTCAATACATATAACACTGCAGGTAGACGCAGGGAGGAAAAGAGATTTATTTTTTTAAATTGCAAAAAAAATACAACCAAAAGATTACAATGCACACAAGTAGCTGAAGAAGAATGGCCAATGGAAATGAATTCTAAGAATAGGAAATGCATACATGTAGGTATAGCTCTCGGTGAAACTATGCTCGCACAGGTAACTTGTGCAAGCAGAACTATATATTATAGAAGTCATCATGCTGAATGCAATATACTTATTGTAAGACTGCAGTCTATACGGGAATCACTTTGAATAATGTAATGATAAAGAAGACTTGAAAGCTCACATACATGCACCCAATGTACTCGTATATTCACGTCCCTATGCACAAAAGATAAGCACATAGAGAATTGTTGCTTTCCTATAATAATTATTATGGTTGCTTAATAGATTACGTATTCACATGAATATAATATGTGCACTTGAGCATGAAGTACAGCCATCACTTGGCTTGTGCATGCAATTCAATGCATATATATTTTTATATCCTATAGTCATTTATATCCATACAACATGAATTCATAATTAATATGCAGCTGGCAACATTGGCTTCCAAGTCTCACATGAATATGCATTTATTAAAAAAAAAAACTAAAAAAAAACGCACATCCATTGCTTTTAGCAAGGGGTTTTCATAATTAGGCTACATGCATGAAGATTGCATTAAGTTCTTCAAAGATTTTGAAGTTCGGATTATGTGCAAGTAATAATTATGTTATTACAAACATTACATATGTCTCAACGAAAAGTTTGCGTGTTTCAGAAGTAGAACGAAAATGTATTTAACATTGTCACAAATACGTACAAAATCGCTTTACATGATTATTAAATGTTCTTAGTACAATTATTTGTATTTTTCAATCACTTGAACAGCGAACACAATTACAATATTATCAAACTGACAAACAATGTTGTCTATTAAAACTTAAAACTGTTAAACAATACATAGAATACTTGCCAAATCCCTAATGAGGAAATTTAGATGATATTTAAACTATTTATTGAATAAGACTGCTCCAAATTTCTGTTACAATAATTGCAATTAGAATCATTTGTCAGCTGTACAAATAATTATTCATCAGCATTCAACATTATAACTATTTGAAATTGTAAACTCTCATAACGAAACAAACATTTACGTAATAATTATGCAATTGAAGAGAGTTCACGGAAGAAGTCCTAAAGTGCAACACGACGTAATAATTATAAATATAGTTTTATAATTTGTATCTCTTTTGTTTAAAATAATTTGAATGTTGTGAATTCATAGGAATTGTGTTAATTTAGCTCGTAAAATTAAACAAGAACACGTGAGTAATTGGTTGGAAAAGCATCAAGAGAAGGAATATAGAAAGTAGTTCTATCAACATTGGAAGTTATGTATTAATTAATTTGGCAGCATTTTAAAAATTACAAAATTTTAATCTTAAAGGGAATTGTAATTGATTCTTTAAAGTCTTAAAAATCTTTTGTATTATTTAAAAGAATTGCAAAGTCTAGAAACTTCACTTAAGTTTCGTAATTTCATTAAATGATCATAATACCAACAGGTTCTAAAAACTAAAAACCAACAATTCGATATTAGTTTTATACAATAAGTGCATAACAAATCTAAAGCGCTAAGTAACCGTACGCGTGCATTCACAAAGGACAAAATTCACGCGCATATTGAAAGCTTTAAAAACACCGAAGACAAATTGAACTTAAAAAGGTCGATTCGCACATCCATCAAACCGTAGGGCAAACGAAATAAACTTGAGCACTACACAAAATTGACCCAAAACTGGCACAATGGCAATTAGCTCCATTATGGAAGGGCAACACACATTAAAGCCTTCAAAAAGACCGCACAGGTTTCAATACAAATCACAAATATCTCGCACACACTTGCACGCATAGCTAATACGTACTTGAGAGCGCATATAGGGTTTCATCCGGAGTGCGGGCATCCGGTGCGGTGTACCCTATCACGTGTGTGTAATATGAACTAGCTTAACTAAGCGCTATTTATTTTAACAAATGCAAACCCAACAAAGAAACAGCTTTCGCAATGGATTTGTGAGATTTAAGTGGGTGGCATATATTATATTGTAGACCATAACAAGGAAGAATATCGGGGGAGAAAACAGCAGTAGCGCGACTCAAACTGACAAAATATGCGTCTCCCACACGGATTTTTTGCGACGACCTTTTTTTTTTTGCACACAAATTACCACATATTCAATGTGTGTAACAGCACGATATGATATCTGGATATGAGTGCTGCGTGTATTCTGCAGACGCCGCAGCGCACGTATTTAAATTATTTTGCTCCAGTCTCCATGACGAAAGCTCAAAATGAATAATATGAAAGAAATTTGATTGAAGAGATTTACTTAGGAAATTCACAGTAATTTGCCAAAATTATGAGAACGCGTGTATGTTGTGGGGAGTTGAGAAGCATTATACAAAAAAAAAACATTATCCACGAGAATATGAGGCTTATTTAAGACGGTATGTGTTCTTATTTCTTTTATCTGATTGCTTCCGTTCTTTCGAACAATTAAACGGTTCTCATGATGGCATTATTCCGTTTTCTTTCACTCTTGATTATAAATACACAAATACCTTCCAAGTCTGAAGAAATTTGAGATAAGAAGATCAAAATAAAAAACATAAAGCTATTTCATTTCCATCTCATACAAAATTTCTATTACGTAATCGTTGCAGGGATTATCGTCTCATACACTGCGGACATTTAATTGAATTACGCATCATCACTGACGTTGGTATTACAAGCGCGCATATTGTACAATATATAAGATAATATTTAATAATTTTGTGTTTGGTGTTTCAACGAGGGTGCAATGGGGAGTTGCATAAAAATACACCACATAATATAAAATTGTGTACAAAAGCATAAGTAACCAAACCACTGTTGAGGTCACGTCGCAGCACGACCGCGACGCCATGCCATGCCATGACATGCCAGCGACTACAGTGAGACTACGTGTTGATTGACCTTGGTTGGGAAGCAGTCATTAACTTTAATACTCCCCATGCGTATTTCATTTTACATTCTTGTTTTCACTATACTGTATACACCATCCGAATATACAATTTACACACCACCGTACATATTTTTACAAAAACACTTTTGTGTTTACCAAAGAACACCAACGTGTAGTCTCATACGCTTCAGCGCTCATCTTATAAGGTGTAATAATTATTATTGCAAAGCGAAATTCACTCAACGCAGTACAAAAGCATTAAGATGTGTGCACGGCATTACGCCGCATAAAGTCGATATACTTATGTGTGTATTATGTATGGGAGAAATATAAGCATCGCATGATAAAATGCTTTAAATGTGGACTATGTGGAATAATAATAAAGATTTGGCATCGTATGAAAATAATGTACACTTTCAGGGGGGGTCAGGACTGCTGAATTTTATTGTTTTCACTTATAGTACCTCAAACATATTATATGTGAGAGCATTATGTGTGAGTATAGTCAGGGTTATGCTAAAGAGTAAAGAGGTCATCGCAATTTAATGTAGGCCATGTGTGCGGAATTAAATTGGTTCACACGTGAAACTGTTTACGGTCAGTGGAGTCAACTTATAATAATGACTTATCTATGTGTGTGTAGTTTATGTTTCTTTTTGTTTTGTAAAAAATAATGCTTTGTTTTTGTGTGGGTGAAATTATTATCGATTTCACGATATTGTGTATAGCTCAATAATCCACTTTTACTCACAATAATAAAATAGTATAAACGCTGAATTGCGTGTAATTTTTTTAATATGGTTATTTTGACAGTTCAGTGTGTCAACTTTCTTCAATGCCATTTAATCATGAACAACGTTTACTAATTGTGGAAACCTATTCATAAAACCAGTGCTCAGTTAGAAATTGTAATAGAACGCTTATGGAGCTCGCCAGAAGGCAATGATCTAATAATTTTTATGATTTCAAGATATCGGTGTAACTTGTGATTTCAAAAGGCTGGCGCTAAATGCCATACAGATAATGAAAACATCGCTATATTGAGGGAAAGGTTCGATAAAAACATCTACTCAAGAAGAGGTTTTGTTAGTTGGCCACCGAGCTTTGGATTACTTTCTGTTGGAAAATGTGAAATTTTTAATTTACATCGATAAACTTAAAACGGTTGTAGCTTTGAAAGCAAACATAACCTATAATAATACCGGCTGATATGCTTAAACGAGTGGCCTAAAATTGGACCCATAGAATAAACCATTTAATAGTTAGTCGTGGGCAAAATTTTAAGGAAATTATCTTTAAGATGGAACAAACCATCAATTTAAATCAGGATTTTAATTAATCAATTAAAAATTATTTGTTTTAGTTTTTTTAAAACATCACGATGCTCTAATTGGATCACTCTTTATAAAATAATACTATTATGAAAAAAACAATTTTCAGATTTTAACTACTGACTTAAAAATATACAAATTTAATTTAAAGTCTTGTGGTTGAATGTTAACGATCATTAAACTATCTTAAAATTCAATTTCAATTAACTGGAGTCAAATCTAAGGACTGTCAACATGCATCTCGCATCAAATTTATTGCTCTAATGCACGAATGTCCACTGAGATATAGGATAAACGCCAAGGTCGTCTTCTAATTGACACGCGTATCGTGACACATGACCAATTACAGCGCAATTAACGTCATGAATGATGAGATAATTTTTTAAATATGTATGTATTTTAAAGGAAAAATAAATTTTAATATTATTTACCTAATAAATGATTAATGAATCTAATAACATTTTGATGATAATGAAAAATTAAAGTACACATACAAGTATTTATCAAGCCATTAAGGTCATGTTCACTGACATTTTTGTTTCTACCAATATCCTGAAATAAACGACTTGCTAACTTTCACAATGGCATCGATTTTCTCGATGACCATATATATCGGTGTACGAGTATATCAACGTCATCCACAGCAGAAGCATCAAGGCGCATCAGAAATTCTGTCAAAACGTGTATCAGTCCATCCGGATACGATTCGTTCAACATTATGTGCATAAAAGTGTACGCAAAAAAAAAAAACACCATTCAAGATTGATGTGAGTGAAATGCAGTGCGAAAAAGGCGTTAAATCTGCTGACAACGCAAATGAGTTCACAAGAGTTGCACATTCACAATTAAAAAAAAAAAATCTCGCGAGAGCTGCAGCTTGGGATCGGTGTGCGGTCACATAACGTAAGTATCTCGGTACATGCATAGTTGTAATATTTTCTATTAAAACGAATGAACTGAATATACGGAAGCACACGGTGATTTTAATCAAAACACAATCAAACACATGAAAGGCACGCCTGTGAAAGTTCTGCGGTGGAAGGTTTGTGCAAGACTTCCCATTTGAATGATGCGATTTCCAACAGCCGCAGCATTGCCGGTTGTCACGAAATACTCTCCTTTATTATGTGTATTATTGTAATTTATCCTGCAAAGTATATTGCATCATGTACAATGTACACGGAGTGTTTGTTGTAAAAGTTTGATGGACCTTTCGGACTACAAAGGTCTGGCTGGGAAGTGCAAAATGGCATGTCAAATGGCCGTAATTGACATCATGTCAGGCTTTTTAACTCTCGTTTTTTTGTGTGTTTTGGAGTTTATTGTGCAATTGCAAATTAATCAAGGTGTAAATAACTAGTAAGATCTACTGCAGCACTGTTTCGGGTGAAAATGGTTGCGTGAAAGTTTGGCATGTAATCGGGTACTTAAGATAGGTGTTTTTTACTTTTAATTTTTTTGACTGAGAGAATTGGCACCTTTTTCGAATTTTTATAGAGTGTTTTTATTTTCGTAGAAAATTTAATACATATCGCAATGAATAAATTTGGGAAAAATAAACAACTTTTCTTTTTATTTAATTTAGTTTTTCATCTAACAATGGCACGCGATTTATACGACTGTGTGAACTTCCATTATTTTAAATTGATACGACCCTAAATGCATAAAAATATTTTTGCATTCTCAACATTTTCGGAAAAAGTAAGTGATGCAGAAACACGTTTTGGCAATTGGCACCATGAGTCCAAAAAATTATCGCGTCAAACTTCTTATATCTCCGGAACGTTAAATATTTTAGAATATTTTCTTTCACGTGAAATGAAATATGAAAACTTGAATATTTCAAGGTCAAAACTCAACGTCATATTTTCATAATGAAAATAATTCAAAATCCGTTTGTTTGAAGGTATCATAATTTTGTACATTATTCCTAATCTTAATATAAGAACCAATTTTGTATCAAAATTTAAGGCTGAAAATTTCAAGGTTAAAATATATTTCTTAAATTGTCGGTTAGTTGAAGTCGTTTATAAATTCCAAAATTCACAAAAGGGAGAGAGAGCACCTGCGATATATTTTTTTTTTTAAATCTACAAACTTATTTCTGTTAACTCTTAATACTTAAATTTCCGAAAGAGTGAATATAGTCAAACACTTGTTATTTACCACTATCCTACATTGTTACAGTTATCAATAATCTCGGTACATATAAACACATTGAGTAAATATCAACGACATACTATAAAAGGATGTGGAATACGTCTTTTGTAAGTAGACTAAATCGACTTTATTAAACCAAAAACTATAATTCAACGACAAAATATTGATAAGGATCAATTTATGGGTCAATATTTCGGCCGCACTCCAGCAAATGATCCCCTTTTCAAATAAATTATATGCAATATCTAAGAAATGTTGCCTAAACTTTATACTGATATAAAATAAATCGGTAAGAACTAAATAGGTATACCTCTGCATAACGTCTCTCCCCAACTCCAACACTGCATCAGAAAACGTTTAGGGATAAATCAGGAATTTCTGTCATGCGCTTCTTTTCGTAAGCCAGCCCCAAAATATGTAACGAAAATCGAAAAGGATGAGCACACTTTATGACATTATCGTATCGTCTATGAATCATGCGGAGTGCGTGGGTTTCCCAGTTTGTTTTGTGGGTTCTTCCACTACATACCATGGTGGTGTGCAATGTGCTGCTTCTTCGATACACTTACTTATGGAAGCTTATCAATATTCGACGCATATCGTTGTATCAGTTCAACCAATTTGTAATCTTTTAATGTAGTAAAAGTACACTGATTTATGCTTTAGTTATAGGACTTTTTGGCCATTTTGATATTAGTTGGAAGATTATTTGGTAATGACATTATATTGTTGGGGTTTTACTCGTTAAAATGAAATTTAATCCAAAGATTGTTTGAACAGAATTGTATCGAGGAGAGCAACGTGAATTACAATATAAAAAATAAGAATGGCCATTGTTGTTCTTAACAAAATTTCATTTGGAATTTATTAAAGACCTAAATTAAAAGACGGTTTTAAAGTATTTACACAATTCCATTAACAATTATACAACTTAAGTGGATGCAATAAAAATTCCATGAGACATTACAAAATCAGTAAAGGTGGGTAACAAATAGCTATACTATTTTAATGCCCTCACTGGCACCAATAATGCAATAAAAGAAAGCTTGCAAAAAGCAGTACAAGCAGTACAGAGAGAAACAAATTACACACATATTATAATAACCACCCAGGTATAATATTTACGTCCAACAATTAAATTGGACCCTCGCCTCGAATTCAACGACATGACGTATAATATTTTATATCGGTGGCCGTCTCGTCACGTCGCGACAGCTGCCGTATAAGCTCAAATATGTCTAACAGGTTAACGTAATGGACTTCAGCGATCCACCCACTTTACACAAAACACCATTCGCAATGTTTTAAGCAAACAACTTATCCGGCGTAAAAATTATATTTCACCGAATGTTGCAGGCACAGGCAGGAATGATATTAATTAAAATTCTTTGTCAGTGTACGCCGGTACACAATTCTAGAGGGGGTACCAAATTAAAATACCTCAAAAGCTTTTAAAATACGGAAAACAACACAAAGCAACCGGACTAAACGTAGGCTTGTACCATACCTACTCGAATGTCGGAGCTGTTCTCCAATTAATGGTATTTCATGATGAAACACCGTCGACATTGCATGAAAATGGAGTGAAAATATAATATATATAGAAAAGTGTGTATGTATTTATTTTTAAGGGATATACTTTTGTACATGTTCTGCCATTTATTTAATTGGAATTCGTAAATTTAAATATGGCAACAAAACACAAGTACATACCCGACTAATTACATTCTAAAAAGGCATAACATGTATTTATTAGTACATAAAGATATGAAGAGTGTAAGCTCACAAGGTAATAAAAGCTCGGAAATATCTTCGTTTTCTTGCTTAATGCAAAAAGAAAGCACCTTCCACTTTTACGGCTTAAATTGTCGTAAAATACAACATTCATTTCCATATAAGTGTTTTTGAAATCTGCCTACATGTGTGGCTGATGTACGAGTATATATATGCAAAAAGCGCGCTCACAGGAAACATTTTGAAAAGTGGGTGAGGTTTTTATTTTCACAGTGTGATGGAGGGTGTGTAAAAGCTTTGGGGTTGAGAAGGACGCAACGCAAACTCGAAGCGCCAAACACCCATACCAAATGTTACAACACGAGAACAGATATCTGTCACACATGGCGCTTGTTATTGTCTTGAAAATTACGAAAATTTCCTCTATACTTTGACAGACATGTTCTGCAGAGAATTGGTGAGTGCCCTGCCTACACAGTGCCAGAGTGTGTATATGCTAAAATGGTATAATGGCAATAGAATGAAGAGGAATTCAAATTACATCCAAAGGAAAGAAATTGGTGGAATAAGAGGATGTACGCATGGAAGCACACAACATGCAAACCCTTTTTCCTTAAATAAAATAAAAAAAACTAAATTTGAAACAAATGGAATTTCCCCAAACATAATAAAATGTGATGATTTGATTACAAAGGTTTATTACATTTCAACCATTCCTGCTGGGAGCTGTGTCGTCCCAATTGCAATGAATGTGAAAAGGAGAAATTTAAAAACAAAAAAACTCACATGAACATAGTAAGACATTCAATCCATCTCGGTACATGCACACCACCCACAGCATACAGCTGTTATAAGACTATGTGTCGCACTGTACAATCATAGCCAATTCCGAATGAAGGATTTTTCTTGTAACAACATCGACACAGATTAGACCTTCGTTACAGCACACCAGTTATATGTGTACTTCAATTCGCAGTGGATGTGTGTCGCAAAAATAAAGAAAACTCCTTGGTGTCATCAAATGTTCGCCACCCTATGCCATCCAACAATCCGCAATTTATATACATTAAGTGTACCGTCTATAGATATCATGAAGATATACAGAAAGGTTTCGGCGTTTATGCGATTTAAACGGCATTTTTTCGGATACTTACATTATTGATTATATAAAATACAGATGCGGAGAGTTGAATGTGCTTTGGTTATGAATGGAGGAACATCCTTTATCCAGTTATATACTCGTAAGTCGCAACATAGACGAAGATTTCTTATTGAATAACGGGTCGTAAAGACAAAATGTTTTATCGATAAATACCGTTCCTTTGCATATACTGTAATACGTATGGGGTTTTATATTTTTGTTTTTTTTTTGATATTAGCATTTTCATCACCTGTGCCTTCATCAACACAAACTTGAATAAAATAGAAAAACTACACTGCAGGGCGAACAAAGTGTGAATTTTGTAGAAATGTAATGAACAACATTCTTGTTGTAGAATTCGGGAGCAAAGGGTTACATAAAAGGATGGTTTCTGAGATGTTTTGACAATTTTTTTCATGTTGCGTAAGGATTAAAATATAGAAAATAACATCATATCACGCTTAAATCCCATCAAATTAGCCAGAAGGATCATTTGTATGGATGTACGGTAAATACAACTTTATGAGAGAAGGTTTTACAACAACGTAAAAATGTTATGCAAATCCGTTGAGCAGTTTCCGACAAATCTTCCGGACGTTCGAAATCACATTTTCTGCGAATGCAAGTATCTAAAACAACCATACTGCGTCGTCATAAATTAATTACCAGCAGGTCAGAAATATAAATGTTAATTTTAAAAGAAGAAAGAAAGAAGAGAGAGGAAGAAAGAGTAAGAAACGTTATAACGTCGATTGAAAAGCAAACTTTAATTAATATTTATATGTTTTATTTCACAAACAGTTCTTATCAACAAATCAAAATTGAAAACATATTACAAGTTTACTTAACACAAGTTCAAAATATAAATGCTAATTGCATAAAACATAACAAAACGCTGCATGGCAATTCACCCTATCAACATACATATTTCAGTAAATGAATTCCACCCCCTCTATATGATATCATCAATTTACATATTGAAAGGAATTACATTCCTGACAGTGCATTATGGTAATTTGAAGGATTTTACAGTCACCACATATACAATACACGATATGAAGCCGTGCTGCACATATTATATTCTTGTATGTGCAAGCGTGCAGACTACAAACTGCTGTATGCGGGACGCGGGTGCTGTCGAAACGGCACAAAACATCGGCCCATATTGAATAATTGACAAAATGAATGAATTTCTGTTCTAAGCTATTAACTATATTTACACAAAATATGCTCATGTTCCGGTCTAAACATGGCATGACTGAATGTATGCACGTACGACGCAACATACTCACATCTCATCGAACCCGAAAAACACGTACACTTGTACAGAAATTCTTGCATGCTAATTAGACAGAAAGACTGAATGGTAAATGGCCGTTTCTATATGCAATTCGTTGCCACACGATGTTGAGTATGCGAGTGTAAGTAATCGCAATTTGCATTGAAATTCGTTCGGCGACCGGCTAGGCGGCTACATATATGACAAACAAAACAAGCACCATTGAATAGATATCGTCGAATATAACCTCCCATTTTACCACTCATCGAAATGCTTTTACGAAATTTAGGGTTGCACAATACTTAGATTTGAGAATATTTGAAGTACAGCTTTATTCTGCTGGTACGTCATCAAAAATTATTGCTTGGTAATACTTTTTTTTATGGAGTATTTTTTATGTAGATTGTAGCATAGCACTTCTGTAGCTATGTGCAAATTATACGTATCACAAGTTGATCTAAAAAATTTCGGTGATTCAGAAATTTCTTTTGATATTTAGTTTTCTAAAAGACACCTCTTCAATGTGACTGTTTGTCACCCGATCTGTCCGTTGTCTGACAAAATTTTTAATTGGGAAATATCAAGAGCCACAAATTCTGAAATTAGTTGCATTCTATTGAGATCTCATTTACTTTATTTCAATCGAATTGGTTTATATTTTGAACAGAGATGGCGCTGTTTTTAAGGAATAAATTCAGAACGCTGCATCACTTCTTGGCAACATAAACAAAGTGCAAGTCTTAAATGCAATTAAAAGTAATTATATACTTATAACTTATAAGCAATGTTAAATGTCCGTTCCAATCGCACCAACCGTAGAGAACTAAGTTATGAATAATTATATTTGATTAAATGATTAATTATTGTTCAGCGCCACTTGCGGCCAATAGAGTAATAAATATACCGAGATAAATGAACCTTAGTAATTAGCAATGTTTATTTTGTTGTTGCATTTCATATGCAATTTCAAAATAAACTAAATGAGATCTCAATAGAACGCAACTAAGTAATATATCGAAATTTAATTGTACTGATTTTTGGTGTTTTCTCAAAAACATGTTTTTTTGCTTTTTTCTAAAATACTATATCCAAGCAACTTTTGGTAAATAAAGATTTTTTTATTTATTAATGTACGTATAATATTTTTGTTCGTTAAAATTTTAACAAACCCAATTGGAATTAATTTTTTTATAAATTATTTGCTGCAATAGATTCTTATCCTTAAAGAACTAATATTTCACTCCAACAACTACGATGGTATAATTCAAACAGTTGAAATCTACACCCAAAACACATACACACCGAGCACACAAAAGTAGCTTCCAAACTCGCCTCATTGCACGGGCACATCGGGGTTGAAATTGATATTCAAATAGTGTGCCAAGGAGACTCATTCAAACACATCTACATTTATACTGTAGGATACGTCGAGTGTGGAATGACTGTGGGTGTACGTTTTATTACAATTCACATACGATTACACCCGCCAGACTTTTATATGTATTGTAATGCAGATCTGTTCGTGTATCTGTTTATGTGGCAGTCATTGGGACTTATGGGAGTGCAACCCTTACGAAGTCTTATCTACTTAATATGTAAACAAAAAAGAAATGTTTCACAAAGATCGCACCTGAAAAGTCTCACTAAAAGGGTAGATGTACTGATGTTTCTATATGAAATGATTCATTCAAGCTTGGGAATGTTTTGAATACGTGATAAGGTTGGTAATGTTAAAAAAGAACATTTTGTGTTTTTTTTTGTTGTTGATGTTATTTAAAAAGGGGTAAAATGCTAAAAAGAATGTATTATTAAGTTGCTATAATGAACTTTTTATGAATTCAGAAAATGAGATTTATCTTTTTTGCAAACATTTACATTACATCCATTCTCCATGTAATGGTTTTTAAATAATTAAAATAGTGTTTTTGTCTAAATATAACATCCACTGTAAAATAATACAAGTTACATAGTTTAACGGGAAACTAACTGGATTCGTCCAAAATCAGTATTTATTTAAAACATTTGTTTGAACCTAAAAGCACGTGTTCCATATCTCGAAAACGGCTGAAATGGCGTCTAGTCAAATTTTTAATCCTACATATCCTGCATGCTACAAAATATTTAAATTATTCTGCAAATGTGTTAAAACACTAGTGTAAAATGCAAATAGGCATAAGTGTAAATAATGCGTACAAACAAAAACAGAAAATTGCGTGCCGGTTGCCTTCCATTAACAGCTTTAAATTGATTTGATCGGAAATGAGCTTTGCTATAAAATGCCGCTTCCAATAGACCCCCATGCACAGGGAATTGCAAATAGGACACCACCACGTCATTATAGAACATTGCTTTATGTGCAATAAAAAATTGAAATGTACCTTCTAGCTGCTACTATGTAGCTGCACTAGTGTACGTGCAAATGGAAAAATTTACATTTTCTTGCAAGAATAGTTCAGTTCAGTGCAGTACACTGAAGATTGGTATAAGTGTTAAACGGCATTTGTTGATTCCGGCGCCTTGTGTCGGAATGATTTATAAGCATTTATTTTCAATTATAATTCCTTGATAAATGAAACGATGTGATTGCCGTTGTATTCCAACTGTTGTGCGTTGATATTCATAACGATATTACTTATTAATTTCACTCGGATGTTGTTGACACTTGGAATAATTTGTAAGGGATTCAAGAATTATGTTTCGGTGTTTTAATATGCGTTGTTTAAACGTGCCTTCTAAATCTCTTCTCATAGCGATAGCAATTAATAAGATGCTGCCTCGTGGCAAAGACTTTAGAGTTTAGATGCTATGATTATTTACATTTTTGATGATTCCGATAGCATAAATAATTAATAAATCGTTCACAGCATATTCTTCGCTTAATCAAGGTTTGTTCTTTTGTATGTTTGGAGATGTTTGTGTGCTTTTCCAACATCAAAATTTACCAATGTTAGAAAATTTTAAATTATGTTAAATAGCACTTAGTATACATAAAACACATGTTTATTTGAAAATTTAAAAAACAAATTAAAACGATTTTGACCTTTTTGTCAACAGCGTAAGGCATGATTTCGTAAAATTCAATTACACTAATGTATACGTAGGTTAACACGGAGCATATTACCTTCTCATCACTTTATACCTTAGGTTTAGCCTCATTGCAGTACGAGTACCTAAATATATTATAGTAACGATTTACGATTCAACAAGTAAGTAGTACCACCAGATTATTATGGCGCAACTTACTTCATTTATAGGGCAAGGCAAAAACTGCTTGTCATAGAAATTAACAGGTTCTTGAGATGTAATGCAAGATATAACATTGAACGTATAGATTCTTTAAGCGTGCACTTTCTAAATTTTATAAAGACGATTAAGTGAAATGGTGTGCTGGAATAGAGAGGAAGTGTTTATGAGAAAACACATAATTAATTATTCATAAAGTATGAGCATTAATTATAGTTAGAACTCAATAACTTTCTAAAACTTGCAAGTTTTATAAAAAAAAATACTTTTATGAAATTTATTGCACAAAAACAAACAGAAATATGTGTGCAGAATTTTTTATTTATCAACTGTTGTCGTTAGGCTTAAACAAGTATCTTAAAGATCATAATTATGTATACTTAATTAACCATTTTATGACTTTAGTTATAAATTTTAATAAATAACATTTTACGAATTGCATATTCCTTATTAAGTAGTCATTCTTTAATTGACTTCAGTCTTTTTTCTTTTCTCTTTTGTTGGAAAAACGGCATTATCATTTCTATTTTAAATTTAAAGTTTACAAAATATATATGCAATTATATTTTAAATAAACTTTTGAATATTTGCCTTTAAATCCCACAAAAATGTGATAAATCCATTAAAAAAGGCAACACGAACAACAAAATCCCGAATTTGATTGCACAAATTTCATTATCCTTGCCAGATAACATCAATTAAGTTGTCTCTCAAACCGGAGCGACACCGAACAACTGGGAAAAGATTTTCCACACACATATTGTGTATATTTATTTATATGAACTTCATTTAAGTTGTCATTCAAATGATTCTGAAATTGATGACATTATTGTTTTTTTTTCTACACACTGAGAAATGGGATTGCCATTAGATTGACAGCACAATTTGACATATGACGGATAAAATTTGATTGAGTACGTATTTATGGGTTGATATGCAATTGTGTACTCATAAAATATTCAACGTTGATGTAACTAAAGTTGCGTGGCAGTGTTAAGGACGTTGAGGTATTAACGGAGGTACTCGTGCAGTAATATGTTGCTATAATACAATACTTATGAGCGTGCGTGCCGTAGAAACATTAAGAAAATAATACATGTGTACATAAAACATATATTATGCTCATATGTAGCTACGTCGAGATCGGAAACAATAAAATAAAAATAATGAATAAAAAGAACCAATTGTACAAAATGTAGCACTGCTGCTACGTATGTGAGGTAAAGCAACATGGCAAAGGCAATACAGTTGGCAATGGGAAGTTAGACTTGGCTTTCGTACATATTTTATGGTAAACCTATCTATATACTCAATGAATAATGACTTTATATAATAAGTAAAATGGGCATAATAATATGTGTGAGTTCATATTTGTACACGTTGCTTGCTGCTGCCTGCTTGGTACTAATACCAGAGAGTATAGTTTACAATTCATACAAAAATATGCAGACGTAATGTTAAGTCAGAAGAAAATATAGATAAACGACAAAAATCATTGTGTGCAGTTAAAGTCTTGCAAGAGTCAGACTGCGGAGTTGGAAGGAACGCAGAATAATGAACATATTATAGTATATTAAATTATATTGAAGTTGGTTCACTCACCTTGGGGGAGCGGCGTTGCCAGCACCGCACCACGACGACGATGCTGGCCAGTGATGATGCTTATCCCATTGTTTTCGTTTGACAAGTGTGACAGGATGAAGATCACCCCAATTATAATCCAATTCATTATCGTATTGAAATGACATCACCACCTCAAAATCTATGTATGATTTCAGTATTCTCAAGACTTTTTTTTAACCGATACTTTTTTGGTGTACTCATTTGTATGCGCATTCCTTTTTTTTGTGTTTGTATTTTTATATAATTTTTTTTCAAACAATTTCATTCACTATTAATATAGGATACACATTTTATCCCATTTCCATCATTTTAAATCACTGTAAATTATTATAAGAACACAAAATAACGAGAACTTCAAAAATCAATGAGAATCCCAAACAAATCACTGGAAAAGGTTTTCAAAGACAAAAAAGCTATTAAACATTGGAAATATTTTTGTAATCAATTATCAAACTAATAGAATTAATAGTTAAAAGAACTGCAAAATTTAATTAACGTTCACAAATTTACAGCATAATTAGAAGCTTTAATTATAGCATCTTAATTTACAATAGAAAAATAAATACATATATGTATTGCCTTTTTATGTAAAATTATATATTGTAAAATTTTAATCATTAAATAAATTAAAACATAAATTAATAAATAAATGAACAATACAAACAAACTGATAAAATTAATATAATTCATTGTATTAAAACTTGCACGACTTATTATCGCTTCGCACACTTTAGCATCACTTCCGCTTCACGTATTCATCCTTCACGACATCCTTCCAAAATGCGAATAAGGTAAAATTCAAGTTTCAACTAAAACAATATTCGCACGAGACACGCCAAGTTGAGCTGTTGCCTTTGTGGGAGCCCCTTTATCTTTAACATCGCGTTGCATACATAAAACATTTTTACACGAAACACCATTTCCGTTTATAATTAACTTTGCTTCAACTCTGCTCGGTGTACATAACCCCAAAGGTTTAACATTATACTTAATTTAAATTAAGATTTTGATATAATGTAGTAAATAAACAATTACATTTGTTATTGTTTAAGTGAAACGATGACTAATCCAAATGTTGAGCCACACGTAAAAACATAATAATTAACTGTGGCAACATTGCAATAAAAGAGCGAACCATATGATTCGCAAAAGCACGTTTACATGAACACGAAATTTCCCCTCATTTTTCAACACAAATACTAACGCACATATTTTGACTTTTATCGAACTGCTGGTGCCAGTGGTGGCGGAAGCCGTCCGACAAGAAAAATTGAAACGTACACAAATAAGCGTAATAAACAAGAATAACCTTTCATTCTTTTTGGCTAATTAGAAAGGAATAATTTCATATTCATGTAAAATCGCATTGAGAAAGAATACATCTTTCACCACTCACATTGAATTGACGGAACAAACTTAACGACATGATGCGATTTGCAGTTGAAATGTCGATACAAAAATAATAAACAAAACTATGTGGGGGGAATTGGTGCTGTGGGATGTTGCATGATGTCACCCAGGTTAGCTGAACTCCATTGCCGTGCAGCAATGCGGAATTGGTTTTAACTACACATTGTATTTGGCATTTTTTATTTAATGCGAAACACTTCACCGTACAATTGTACGCACTGAATTAATCGAAAATTATAAAACAATTTATTTAAATATGAACAATAAATTTTAGTAACCATAAAATGTCTATTATTATTTTATTTGGTAATTCGCGACACGGTAATATTCAGATGTGCGATCCGAACTGAATTCCTTGCACTATCAAACGCGATTTCCCCACAACTGAGGCCAACAATGGATTTGTGTTTTCTACCATCCATTTGTAGCTCTCGCTTGTCGCGCAACACACACACATATTTGTAAAACTTAATTGACGGTGTATTCTTGTGTCTATATTGCATACCACTTTGCCGTACAAGAACTACGCAGACTCACCACCCACTTGACTGCGTGTACGTACATTTGTCCATACCACCAATCCAAACAAATGCTTCTTACGGCAAAGTGCATACCATTTTATTTTATTCTCCGTTTTCTCGTATGTGTATGTCGCTGTTTAAATTACTTTACACAAACACACACTATTTGGACTACGGAGTGCATTTCTTTTTGATACACAATTTTGTGTTATAAAACCATGACTCCATGGTAGGAAGACATTTTGTTTCTCTCAAAATCTTAACATAGAAATACACGTATGCGCACTTCAGCCGTATAATAGAACTCGCGTTTCGCGGAATCGTGCGGTATACTCTTGAAATTATAAAACTGGTTTTGTGCCAGCTCATACACAATTATACATTTTGTGGTGTTAATTAACGCACGATTCAAAAGAGCACTATCCTCCAATCTACACTATTGTACACCGCATTATACACACAAAGGAATTTCACTCGTATAGCGGCGAAAATGAGCGAAATGACGTAACATCAGGTGAGATAGTCTCCAATCTGCATATTAAGTCGGCGAATTCCGGCGAGTTTATGCATTTTATCGCTTTTTCATCTCTCGTAGTACATAATGTGTATGCAATGGACTTTGTAAAGCTTTTGGCGATCTTTCCTGTTTATGTACATAATAAGATATTACTTATTTATCTAACCGCATTGTCACATCACAATAAACTGAAGTTAAGCCCGCGGGTAATAAGGAATAACGACGAAACTTCAGAACATGTTGTCCTTAAAAAGTGACCTAATAAATATTAATATTCTTACATAATTAGTAATTACTTATGGTAGGAATTACTGTTAACATGAACAAACAATTATTATTTATTTTTATTGTCCACTTTCTAAACTATATAGTTGAAAAAAAGTTCGGTATTTGGCTTAAGCTTTAAAAGCTTTGGATAATTTGAAATCTCCAATGAGAAATAGCATTTTGATAATTTTAATTTTTAATTTAGTCGTAATAAATATTGTTTTAAAATTAATTACAAATAGTAAATAAAATATATTCATGGAATATATTTGTAAATATTTAAAATTGTTTACCTAAAAAAATTTAATTTAATTTCGGAAAACAAATTATTTTTATGCAATACAAATTTTAATTAACTCAATGAATAAAAATTGTTATTTTAATTGATATTTATGTTATTTTTAGTAATACATATTAATAAATTTATTCATTAATAATTATTATAGCTATTATATTTTAGATGTATGTTAATTTATGCCTGTGATATTTTATATTTATAGTACACATAACTTTATGATTTGCGTGCATATACAGAAGGCTTGGGTATTAAACGAAATACGAAGTGGTGCTAATTTGTGGAAATCTTCTTTAAATGGCCTTTCATTTTGTTGATTAGTTTTGTGTGTTGCAGATGTGCAAAACTTTCAGATCTTCGACCCTTCTATTTGATAATTTCTCATTCGGTGCACGTTCGTTATTAATTAGAGTATTCACTGATTCAACCCATAAAAACATTTATTTTACAGCTTTACTCTTGTTTTGTTGGTGAAGTCAGTTAATTTGAGCAAACGTCTCTAGCTTCTTATTCTAACATGCGGTACTCGTATAATAAGAAATTATAATGTACACATAATTTTTAAAGAGCTTTCAATATGTTGTATGTTGCACCGATTCAACTTTGAAATTTATGGTTGCTAGCGACTCAGATTTAAGGGAAACTTTTTGTATACGCATATTATACCCTACCACATTGCGCATTATTTAGTAGGAGGGACAATAATTTCGAATTAAAAAAGGAACAAACATTTATCTGCAGTTTGTGGAATCATTTGTTTCTTTTTTTCTTACAAAACACAGTCTTAAAACAAGACTTTTTTATTGGAGACATCTTATTGCGCCCTAAAACAATCTAACAACATAACAATAAAATAGAAGCACCTGCTGAATGCAGAAATTCCCACCAATAAAACACACAATAAATATGTGGTTAAGCAGGGGTGTAGAGATGTGGCCGCTTTGCAGTAAAAGCTGTTGTAAAAGTTCTTTTCACAGATCTTAAGACTTATGAGTCGAACTACATACGAGTATGTCGTACGGTGGTAACACAGTAAGTTGCATACATCATGAACATATTTTATTGTCGTAAAAAACATTTCTTGGAATGAGTCATTGATGTCACCTGCATCTAGCAGTGTTAATTAATCATTTGAGGAATTTTCTTTGAGCGCATGAAAAGCACTTATTATGAATTTAATTAAAACACAATATTATGCTAAAATGTTTGGAACGATTCACTTTGTCGAATGCCCTAATTTGAAAGAACACGTTCAACCTAATTTAAATGTGTTTATTAAATTAAATATACATAGGATATCCCTTTACAATTTGTACTCGGTTTGCTTCAGTAAAATGTGTATAAGGAAAATGTTCGTGACATGTCTGGTCTACAAGAGATTAACTGAAAACTGTTTGCGCCATTATTAAAAAATGTCAACAAACATAACTGTAAAGTCTCAACATAACACGCTCTGATAACTCGTGTATTCAACCCTTTTGTCACACCAAATTCATCTCCTCTGTTATCGGGTAGCATGACACAGCGTATACTATTATAACTTATACAATATACATGCATTAGAAAAGGATAAGAAATATATACGATTTCGTTCGAATATCGCATTACACTGTTCACCGCGACCATTTTCCAGCTCTGCAGACAATATTCTCTCATGTCTCCGTAATGTCTTTGCAATTTTTTTAATTTATAACGACCCAGTATAATAAGTGTAATAGATTCTTCCATTCCCAAAATTTTTCGCTAAAAAATTAATGATGCTGAAACACGTTTTGGGGTGTCCAAACTGAGTCTGAAATATTTTCTAGAAAAAATTTATGTTCGAGCGTCCGGAAGATTTCTCGGAAACTATTGGACGGATTGCTTAAAATTTTGACCTCATGTATATAGTTATTATTATTTATTTCAAGTTGACATCTCTCAATGTCACGTTAAGACCAAAAAATTGTTTTTCTGCTAAAAAAAATGCTCAAAACGGCGTAAACAATTTTAATTACTTTCAAACCTTTTATGCATAAAAGATTTCTAAATAAAACTGCAGTTACCGTATTTCCTTACAAATGATCCTTCAATTTGATGGGGTGTAAGCGCGATATGAACTTATCTTCACTCTCAGAAACGTGACGGAATATTGTATGTAATTTTATATAATACAAAAAAAAGCCGAACGTTTCAAGGTTAAAATATAAAAATTCAAGGTCACATTATTTATATCTCTGAGACCATGACTTTTTTTGAAATTCTTCTTTCACATTACTGTGGCTTTCAAAAAAAGAAAAAAAGGGCAGAACAATTCATGATGAAAGTCTGAAAATTATTCACACCACGGTCTGCCTTCGATTTATTTTGCATCAGGTCGTAATAAATTCACACCTCGCCCTCCCTGCGATATAGCTAGTTTTTTTTCTGTTTATTTTTATTTTTATTTTTTGCATAAAGTTAGTTTGTTAGTTGGGATTTGGGTTAACGCCAATATTCCGCATCCGTCAGTTCAAGTTCAACATTGCCATTTGGGAGCATGTTGTAAATATTGTGGACAGACTGAATGTTATTGCCAAAAATAGGTCCAGCGGAAAAATTAGAAAATTTTAAGCTTATATGCATATTATGAATCGTTTTTCCTGCATTCCCCTTTACACTGTTCCTGCAATTTGGAGTTGAAGGTCATACTTATGGCGCCATGAGTAAGACTGATCAATACCGTTGTGCTTTTGTCTTCAGTATGTTATGCAGTTTGCAAGTACATATGTAAGCCGAAAATCTTTTTATCAGAGACTTTTCACGTTACATATAATGCGCATATACATATTTAGTAAACCGTGGTATATACGAAATTGTATTATAATCCACATACTGTGCCGGTATGTGCTTGAAAGTAAAACTTTCATTGCCAAGCTAAGTGTCGCCGTCGCATGCATAATTTAATAGGCTAGAGTGTGAAAAAATGCCATTACAATTTTGTTTATGGTAGCCAAAGCTTTATGATTTAGATGCGTGCAAACTGTGACAAATTGTATGCAAATATTTATCATAAGTTACGATGGTGTCTGTTTAGTTGACAAATTTTTGTTATTTATTATTTTGACCTCCGGCACATGAGAATACGGGAAGACTTCCGAGTTCCGGTACTTATACGATGTCCTAAATGAATATGAACTAATGTAAAGGCTTTCTCGTAGGTACAAAATTATTTATTATTATGTGCGTTGCAGGAGTTCTTATCAAGCAGAGTATTGCATTGGGATAAATTATAGCTGCACCTTCGACACAGCTGTGATTTGCAACAATCAAGGGTATTCATACATTACATACAAAACTAATGTGTAAAATAGGTAAATTATTGAAATAATTATGCTTTCTGTAAATTTTACAATTTAAATTGAAAGTAAAACTTATAATAAACAAAAGCTTATTCAGTTTTGAAATTAACCAATTATTAATGTGATTGATTTGCATTCCTTATCGTAAGGAGTCAGGACTCAGGACGCACTGTGTTTGTTATTGTCGGTGTGGGACTGCGTAAAAGTTTGTCATCCTCTAATTAAATCTCAAACAGTCAAACCGATTAAAATCAGTGCAGGGATGTTAATTGTTTACCATCTGAGAGAAATCAGACAGTTTTGGGTTTATTTTGGGCCTCTTCTTTAAGACGACTGAGTAAATAAAAAAGGAAAGCAAAAGTTTGAAATTCAACTAAAAGCGGAAAACTTCCTTGTTATTGGAATTGAGTGAAAAAGTTTGCCCGAACTCAGATTGGCAAGAAGTCGGTCCCTTATCAAATGAGGGTATATAGAAAAATGTTGTTGCTTTACTTTTCCGTCTCGTGCTTCGATGAATAGGAAGTGACATTTGTTCACCAAGCTGACAGTTAGATTCGCACGTCTTAATAATATAACGTGTGTTTAATACATCATGTATAGTTGAAATAATATAACATGGACGTGGA
The DNA here is from genome assembly GCA_963854165.1 of Sylvicola cinctus. NCBI lineage: Eukaryota > Metazoa > Arthropoda > Insecta > Diptera > Anisopodidae > Sylvicola > Sylvicola cinctus. Next base: position 38,120,457 of record OY974083.1, on the reverse strand, counting down.
ATACCTGCGAAATAATTATTTAATTTGATGCAAGCGTTTAAAGTTTACTGTATGACAGCGCGTGTGACTCGTGAGTCTCCAATGATCTTTTAGTTGTCTACTGTAGTTTGTTCAATGTTAATATGATTTCAGCGGGGCTACAGTTGTTTTACCCGCATAACGAAATTTAATTATACGTTGTGGTTCTCGTACAAGGAATAGATTTCATGTTCCAAACCAAATAAATTAGAAACTAACTAAGAAGTTAAGCAGATTAAAGTTTGATGAGATGTAATCAAACTTTGGTTGATATTAATTGCCACATGTTGTAAGTAAGCAAGGAAGATGTGGTGATTTTACATATAAAATCTACATACCCTTGAATGTATAGTAAAGTCGATGTGCACAAGAATTTGTTTATTATTCATGTAATATAGCAATTATGCAGGCGCGCTGCTTTTATCAAACGAAGATGTTTAGGCCAATAATACTCACATTAGGCATCTATCCATTGTATGAATAATTGTAGTTGTTAAAACATATTTTGAGTTTTTCCTACTCACGGATCATGCTTTCAGCATAAAGTTTATAAAATCGATAAACTGAAGTATTTACAGAAAACGTTCTCACAGAAAGTTAATTTAAAATTTGTCTGCATGTTGCCATCATGAAAATTGGTTTTGATTGAAACTTTCAGCTTAACTACGGCATCTCGTTAAAGCTGCATGATGGTGTCAAGCGGAAACTTGTGGATATCTGCATTATTCAAATTATTCACAAAATATGTTTGCCATACATAATACGTATGTTTACAAACATTTACAATATAGTTATACACGCAGCAGTGCAAGCGATGAACGGCCAATTAAGATCTATAAGCTTCACTTCGAGGAATGACGAACGCTGCTGTACGTTGGGGATGCCTTCTCATACACTATGTAGTATGTACGGAATATGGATTAATATTGTACAATGTACAGCAATATCGGGGCAAGCTATTTTGCATTGACTTTATTTTACAAGTCTTCAATGTTTTTAATGAATTTTAAAAAGTTATGAAGGGTTTCTAAGTATTATAGACCAATTCATTTGAGAAAATTTATGTGTAAGGTTGAATGAAAGTTTAGTGAAAAATGTGAACAATTTATGTAATCGCAAATAATAATTAATTTAAAAGGTTTTAATGTACAATAGGATTTCTGAAAAATAAGACGTTGCGTTTTCAAATTTTGAGCTTAATATATTCATCAAGACTTATTTAAAGCTACACTTATGTGATATTTAAAAAAAAATATTTAAAAGCTTGACCTTGAATTTTAATATTATGCAGTTGTTTCAGTTGCCGTTACAATTTTTGCCGTGGTTGTAAATTTTTCTGCCGTTAAAGCTTTGCCGTGGCCGTGAACTTTTTTCAACCATATTGCTGTTACCATTTTTAAAAATCTTGAAAACCATTTTCGTTTTGTATTTTTTATGTACAATATTGAATACACAAATACAAGGATGATGTCAAACAAAAATTAAAATAAAGCAGTTTGAATTGGAAGATAGAATTTACTTAATTCCCATTTAAAGTTATATTAAATATTCATTCTGCTTCAACACAATATAATTAAATGTTTAACGCTATGTGCACCATTCTATCACCCTAGTGGGAGTAACCAAGAATACTTGGTTATAGTATTCTTGTACATATTTATAATGGAACATGCAGCGACAACTGCTGAAGAATTCGCTAAGGAGCCAAAATGTAAGAGGACACTTGGATAGTTGAACTTTCAATGCGAATGTGCTTGTACATAATTACACAAGAAACGCATAACAAAAGTCAAGGACTTTTTGTTATATTTAAATTCAACCCTAACACACTTTAAAATAAATTATTTTCAACGGAAATTCGGTTGGGGAGTTATGAGAACGGTATTCTCGTTTATTTTCGCCATATTCTGTTTACCCAAATCTCTTAATAAAACTTTTACAGTTGAGAGTTTATATACAATATAGTTTACAGACGGTTTTCGTATATTCACTATATAATGTAATGCACATACATTTCATCTTAGCTGAGATAAAATAAAAAGCTTTACTGTAATGCTCAACGGTCTGCATTGTTTTTATTTAAGTGAAGTGGAACTAGACGCATTAAAAAATTATATTTAAACATATTTTCAAATATTACCGCAGTGTAACAAAGCTTCCCAGTCTCATATCGTGCATGCGATACTTGTAGTCTGGCAGAGTATCACCATATTGGTAGCCATAAATTCCGTTACAAGTACAGACGACAAAGCAGTAAAGTGGTTTAAAATAATATGCATGCCACAGCAGCTCCACACATACACAACGCTTCTCCTTTATTCCAAGGTATTTGCTTCGTTTAATTTTTTTTCCCATATCTAAGACTCCATCTGTCTGACTTCATTCCTTCACCCACCTCCGTGTGCAAGTGTCTTGTGTCGTTCTACTTGGTTCTCATTGTATTTCCATTGTCATATGTATAAGCAGATAATATATAGAAGCCACTGTCCTTCCGATTTGTGTTGTTCTAACCTCATGCCCAAATCGTTGCAGCTTCCATACACTATTTTACAGTTGAGCATTTCTCAACTCATTTCTCTGTACAACATTTGCACTTCCTGTTTCCGAGTTAGAGTGCCTCTTTTACACTTTTAGGTCTTACTGGTGAATTAAGAAAGTTTTCAAAAAGGTCGCATTCTCTGCAAAAACAACAACAAATTCTACTACCATCGTTTATGCACGCTATGTGTAACGCGATTTGTAAAAACTTAACTCACACAAAAGGACGCATAAAACTATAATGTTTATTACCGTAAGCACATTCAGATTTTTTTTTTCTTTTCATTTCACACGCCTTGCGGTCATGATAATTTAAAGAAAATTAAGGAATAAAAGCAAATAAACTTAACGAGAAACTCTGCAATTCTTACTAAATGTTAGTTGAGGTCTGCCGGTTGCAGTTTAAATGGACTACGATATCTTAAGTAATTTACATGTGATGTTTTAATTTTAAATTGAAATCCTGTTGGTTAACATCTTTAAATTATGTTGGTGTAAGATTAAACGTTTGCAAAACGACCTTGTATTTTTGGGCGTTGGTGAATTCAACACGCTTAAACTTCAAATAAGATCGCTACGTAATTTTTTTTCGACGCGAAAATGAACCCATGAAAGCTGTGAAAAAAATCACGGTTCGTGTAAAAATTGACTAATTCTAAAAATAATTCGATTAGTTAATGAATACATCGTGAAAATTAATCAAATAACTAAGCGATTTTCAGCAACAATGTTTTAAAAAAAACCTATTATTTAAAAATTTCAACAATCATGTGGGTGTGGGATTTAATAATAATAATTTTTTTTAAACGGGGTTCATGATAATATTCGTGAGTTTCAAAAATGATGCGAGATTTTGTCAGTTCCGGAATTGAGTTACAAAGAACTTTTTGTGTTTTCTTTTATGAAATTAAAGGATATAAGGAAAGAAGTCGCAATAACGGTAAGAAATCGAAACAATTAAACATATGCACCACTTACATTTCTTCACAATAATTGTCAATATAATCAATTTTTACATTGATTACAACACATAATTTGAAAATATATTAGTTTTCATAGGATTTGTTTTTAAATTAAATTGTATTTAACATTATAATTAAGCTTTTTAAAACAACAAATTGTTTTCGAGCCTGGTTCTTCGCTAGTATTAAATAAAACTTCTTAATAGTTACGAGTATAAGTGAGTGCTATATTTATAAGTGCTATAAGTGTTGGGAACGTTGGGCGCATTATTCATAACACAATATTTTGCACATCGAAAGGAAATGCAATCGTATATTCAGAGCACGTTATCCCACTAAGTCATATTAAATGACCACTTAAGCGAAAATTTAAAATACATACATTTATGCAATTTCGTTTCACTTTTCCTTCACGTATATTTGTCGAGAAAATTGATCATATTTCCACCAAAGTTATGTACACGATGCACACACCACCCCCCAAAAATAGCTCCCATCCATGCACTTCACAAGCTGAAGTTTCCGCAAAAACGTTTTCAATGTATATCGCATGGATATGTAAGTCGTTTGCTGAATTCGTATGAATAATATGCATTGAAATTCAATATTTCTTTGCCAGAAAGTGCACTGAGCACAAACCTCTGCACATATACATACATTAATATGAATGTACTATGTATAAAAGTAAGACGGCAAAATGGTGGGATGAGGGCAATGAGAAATTTGAAAGCTATGGAAACAAGAAATGAAAAAACATCTCCGTTCTGAGTAACGATCGGTCTTGTTCCTATATATAGCCTGTGGCAGCATTACTCATTTTGGGCCATAAAAATTGAACACAATCGGGGGCCCCCATCGTATATGTGTGTATGAAATGACCCTGTGCCGCTGCAGCTTTGTATGACTTTTTAGTTGCTATATTGCTTATGATATACGTACGTACGTCGTACACCCACATACACCCCATGTACATCACATTCATTTCTTGGGGGATGTAATTTTGCGACTGCCAAATATTTGAAACATTTCATTTCATATTTAGCTTGGAATGCGGTGAGACACTCAGTATCTGTTTGATGGAGCATGGTGAATTATATGACTTAGAATTGAATTTTTTCGGAAATTGGTATGAATTAAAAACAGCAAGATATTTAGTTCAATATTTAGAATGTTTTTTAATAAATATTTGATAAAAGAATGTCTATTTTTCAAGTTTTTATCTATTGTAATCAATGTAAAAATTGAAAACGGCGACAATTATTATGCAGACATTTGTTTTCATGGTGTTGCTTGTTCATAGTGGCTTCGATTTCGTCAGATTTTTCTCTTTCTTCTGAAATATCTTTTTACTTCATAACAAAAAACACAAAAAAAATATAGCAAATTAATTTCGTTTATGAAATTTCCGCCTTGGATGTGATGAAACCGTAATCGTGGAAACCACAGAATATTATGCTTGAATTTTTTGGCGAGGTATTTTTTACAGGATCGTATCAATTTTTATGTGTTAGACGAACTTCATTACCGCGGAAAGTCGCAGAGTTATTAAAAGATTTTCTCGTGATTTTTTTTCGCGTTTTCAAAATACTTCTGGAATGTTGAAAAATACGTGTGAAAATTTTCGGGTCGATCCTTCAATCGAATCATCTGCATATTGGGTCGCTCATTGTCAGTTTCAGCGTAATTGAGTACCAAGTATATACACGGTCGTTTAGAAATTTATACATTAGAATCTGAATTATATTTAGAGAGATTAGAATTTACAATGCCCGAAAACACATTGATTTTAAATTGCAAACTTGTTGTATTTTTAAGAAGCAATTTCTGTTTAAAAAGGGATTCGTTTAAGATTTTTTTCTAAGAGAAAAAGCGAAGAGCGTTCTTGAGAAGTCTTATAGTGATCCATTTCATGATCGCGTACGTATTTTGTATCTGTTTATTTTACAAATGTTAAAGGAGAAATAGAATTGACATTATTCGCCATTTGCACAAAGTATTGCATCTTCCGATATGATGATGACGTTTACGCCACCCTGTATTGTCAATAATTTTATTTCAACGAAAGTTCATTAATCATTCAATTTTTTTCTATCATTTTTTTACTGTTTAAATATGAAGTCTTACTTTACACACCACTCCAGCTCATGTATTGCCCGTAAATACTTAGTTAAACATCAAAGTGTTTTTGTTTTACCATAATCGCTGCACTAATTTATTAAGGCTTTTTCGAGTAATCCATCACGTTCCAGTCCCATTTTTTCTGGCCCAACATACTCAAATTCGGAACGTACGTGTACTCTGTTGCGCAAACAAAAACTATTGTTGCCGAAAGCTCTCAACATTAAATTTCAAGAGTGAAGCTTGTCCAAAGAAGCACAAAAAGTGAAATGCTTCCGGCAACTTGTACAACAACAAAAAAAAACTACGTATATAAATAAACAAGCGAAATGGCAGACCTCGCAGAGAAATGAGTGAACTAGTAGCCTGTCTGACAAATTTGCCATTTTGTAAATCGCTCACAAAGATTGAGATAACCATTATGTGCACAATATGTTGCTAAACATGATTTCCAGGACATAATATAAAATATAAACTGTAGAACGAAAAATGAGTGATAAAGTATAAGGATGATAGGTGTTGATCATTATGACTGAGAGGATATAAAAAAAAGTTGTTGAAGTCGCATGAAAAGGACTAAGCTCTGCATGTATTAAAAAATAGAATTTACAAAACCATTTTTTGAATGAATGCAAGTAAATGACAAAAAATGTTGACATGAATTTTCATTTATAAAGGACATGCACAACTTTTTGTGTTAAAATTTATGTGTATAATTTAGGACTAAACGCGTGCCATGAAGAGACGAAGCCGTCAAAGGGCAAGTCTGTGCTATTGCTGGAATGCGGTGCTTTGGTTTTTGTGTTGAGTTTGTATGATAATATCGTCGAAGGGCGAAATTCAAGTCAAAACTATGTTGGATATTTCAAAAGGGACTGAATTTAGGCCAAATATATAAATTGGAAAATAACTAATTTTGTGCACACACACTCGTACGGTTGTCTATTCCTACGAACTCATTTTTTTGCAGTAGTCATGGGGTTTCGTTGTAATATGTTCAAACATATATAACTCGATTGGCTTATGTCGGTTGGGAATTTAACCATTTTACTATATAGGGTACCCAATTCAAATTGGAATCTTGTTTTGGGTAAACCCAAAAACTGTAAACTTTTTTAAGGACAAAACTACATATTTCTGTAAGAATATGTTCCAGTCAAAGGCTATTGATGATGATAGGGTTTGGATTTTTGGTTGCAATTCCCGCGTTGATGGAAGCCATCCTTTTTATTTGATCAATGTACCGTGAACTGTTAAACTATGAGTACCATCCTTCGATCCTTCGACATTTTTGAATACAAAACTTATTTTAAGCAACTAAAAATTTTATTACTTATTTTTTCACCGTTCTTCTTCTTCGCATAAATGCTTCACAGACATTAAATTTAATTGTAGTCTGCAAATGGTAATAAAAAACCGTGACATTTATTTTTGTAACGTAAAATGAAATGTTTTAATCAACCATGTAAATAAAGAAAAAATGTAAAGAAAAATTGCCAAATGCCAATGTTTTCTGCAACGTATATTTGATACAATGTGTGAAGTGTTGAGCCAAACGAATTGGTGTATTGCCATCTGAAGGTCGCATCTAATATGTACAATGTACACACATGTAGCTCAATGTTTCACCCCAATTACTTTTTGTTTGTACTGTTGTTTGTCTTTTGTTGAAATCCCTTCATTTATTTGCTTTTTATCGATTTTGATATATACAAGTGTGTGTATATTTTTTCCGAAATAGTAACTTTCAACTATATTTGGTGTAGCTATTTGTATTATATATGTGCATGGTTGCATAAGGGAAAGAGTAACACCACCGAAACAATCAGTTACGGAATACGGAAAAAACGGATAATGTTTGTTTGAATTGGAATGGTTGAATTTTTTTTTTTTTAGTTTCAACTCTTTTAACCACCCACATTTACACGTTACGGATTTATCTATATGGCTGCATATGCAGACGGATAACACGTCTGCGAAAGTTTCTCACGTACTTGCCTCTCTAAATTCGCGCAAACTTTTCACATCTACACCTGCTCAACACGCCCAAATGCATTTTTCATTCATTCCAAAAGAATAATTTCTTTTAGCGGAAAGTGTGTGTATACCCCCCAGGGTTGATGAAGCTTTATGTGTCCGCCCTTTTGCATCCTCCTTTTTTTATTTCCTATCTTGAACGTTTTTATACCCTTAGGTGCCACACATTTTGTTAAATAGGCTTCAACCGAGATAATCAGCATTTCCACAAATATTGTTTTGTATAAATATTTGCTAAATAATTGGATTGAAAACAAATTTAATAAATCAAATTTTTATTTAATTATAAATTCACTTCACGTCAACAAACCATTCAACAACTCAACAATTTTTATGATTAACAAAAATTCGGCAAAAAAAAAAAGTTTACACCTACACTCCGTACCCCGTTCACAAAAATGTCCTCAAATGCAATGGGGAAACATAGCACTCCCACACGGCAAGGCATGTAACAGCATTTGTAACTCGTGTTAATGAAGTCGTTAAAATAAAGCTTAATTATTTTTAATTAGCATCATATTAGTTAGTGGGTGAAAATGTCCTTGTGTCGCTTGAATTTAAATCGCCTATTAAGCGGAGAAGATCACAAAAGACTTCATCGCACATAAATTAAATAAATCGCAGTCATATCACCGTGGAGGCTTGATGGAGGAGGATGTAACAAATCCTATTACATAAATTAGACAACGCAGCAGGGGTTGATATAAAATGATTTAGAGACTTTCCGGAAACGTTATACACGATGAACCGTAATTTGATAATAAGAAAATTTAAGAGCCATTATAAATACATTTGATGGAGTATAGTTTCGCCTGAATCCGCATTGAAAGGTAAATGTCTTGTGCAGAAACATTTTCAGCAATTTTGAATTAATTTCGAAAGGCAATTTGAGTATACCAATCGATCCGTGGGTAAAATTAATTAAAATATTGTAAAGTGCATATTTTGTTTATAAAAAGTTTCAAATTGTATATATTACTTTTAAACAAAATTAAATATTTTATAAAAATTTTAAGACAACGCTGTTTGAGAATTCAGAATTTTATTGATCTTATTAATTTCAATATGGTAATTAGTATTTATCTTCGCAAGCGGTTCATATAGAACAGAATATACTATTAAAATTTTGTTAATTACCAAATTATAATGTGCTCAATTACTTTGTCATGATTATAAGCTAATTTTTTTTTATTTGATAATAATAAGCCGTTTTTAAATAAGATATTAACAAAAATCCTGGAGATAAAAACAAACTAAAAGAATTTACCTTAATATAAAAATGTAATCCATTGATTTGATTTTGTCGACAAAACTTTACTCAGTATTGACTATACGCTGACAACGAGTTTTATTTAATAATAAACAAAGTTATTTTCAAATTGGAAAACAATATACCGCCAGGGAAATAACATACAGATATTCGAAACTACATCGATTCATATCCAAACCCAGCACACAGTTATAATGTATAATATAATATCAGAAATTGAGTGGATCAGCAGCAGCCAGCTGTAGCAGCAAAAAGAGAAATAAAATACAATATTTCATGAGGTGCAAAGAAATGATAAAGTCCTGACAAATCAACCTCTCATCTGATTTCATCTTCGCACGAACGCACACACATAATTGAAACATAAAACAACGATACGTGTTGATTAAAATCTAAAGCTTTAGCCGTTCTTAGAAGGCTGTGAAGAGAAAAACTTGAAATTGATAAAACTAAGGGGAACATGTATTACGTATTATGTTGGAAGTTATTGGTATGATGGAAGGCTGCTGGGATTGTATGTGAGGGTTGTCCCCCACAGCCCCAGGCCCCAAAACAGAATATTTTTCGAACAAAGAAACTTCAAAACTGTATGTGTGTATGAATGTATAGAGCTGCTACAGAAAAGCTCATCATCGCACGTACAAATGCCATTTGTTGGATTCCACAAACCCCCTTTAAACCTGCCGCGCTTATTGCATTAGAATTAGATTGATGCATAAACCAACTTTTGTGCAACAATAATTACTTTAATCGCTTTATGTTTCGTTAGTTAGCACAAAGTTTATTGATTTAATTATCGTTTCTCTAATAATAATAATTGCGAGAGTATATAGAAAATCTATTTTATTCAATTAGACAAAAAAGAGACACGTTATTACAGGTCTTCTGTGAAATCAGGACGTGTTTTGAGAATCAAAATTTAATTTTTATTCTATGTTATAATTTCTTGAAGTTAGAATTATTGGAATTCTGAAAACTTAATAAGGAATACACTTATTTTGCCAAGCAAATTAAATATTTTTGCGGTAAAGGTAAATAATAATACTTATAATATAAAAAAAATTAAAACGACGGTGTGTGTATTTGCGGGAATCAATGGCGCTTAAAAATATATATATAATATGGTCTCTACAAAATGTTACGTGATTCGTCAAAAAAAAACGTGGAAAACAGAAAAATTCGCGGTTTGTGAAAAATATGTATAATTCCTAAAATTAGGCGGGAGTCGATTTGTCGTGATAACAAATGAAATATGAGCGTAATTAAAGAAAGAACAATAAACCGATCATGTCCCACGAACATTTTTAACACGATTAAGTGGCAAGTACTCGAAAATCGATTGCTTTTTTAATTGGATTTTAAATCCTTTGAAGAAAATCATTCAACAAAATAAGGCAAAAAATTTTAGGTATTTAAGTATTTATTACTTTTCACTTCTTGGTTCTCCCACAAAAAATAAAAAGTAATTAGCTCTAATACCTATTTCGGACAACAAATAAGGATCGGATACCATTAAACTAATATTGTTTAAAAACATCGATGATATTAACGAAAAAATTAAATGAAAGTTAGGTAATTTTCCATGGAAGTATAATAATCATTTTCTACATCCATAGTTGCCCAATTTTCCACCGTCAAATTTACAACTGTGACACATTTTTCACGTTCAGCGATAAAGAATGTCAGCACTGTTGATTTGCGTGCTACTGCCGGCGATATAATATACAATAGAGATTACCTTACGAAGCATTGCGTGAAATTGTACACAAGACCCTGTCAAATATTGTTGGACATAGATTGATAGTCTTCCGGACACATACAACGAGAACCCTATCGGCTTCATTTCATTGCAAATTACGATATAATACTCATTAATGGAGTATATGCGATAGGAAAATTGGTGAAAGCATTTAAGGAATCTTTATGCTGTTACATGCCGGGTAAGGTACAGTATACACTTTTTGCCAAGCACATCCTGATTCCAGTGTATATAACGTTATACAATAAATTAAGGATCGCTTCGTGTTGTTGAATATCATTCATTATTCCATGAGTAATGGCCCTCGTGTGTATTTTTCCTTTTCATACAGATTCTTTATAACTACTAGTAAATTTCCAGCTAATTACAAGCAGAATGTTACAAAAATATATTTTCCAATTTATTACGGTCGATTCTAACTAAATAGCAACACAAGTATAAATGCTATCGTATCATAATAAGCACGGGATGGTGGCGGCGTTGTGGCATGTATTGCTGTGGTATTCATTGCTTCCGAGTAACTATAGTAAATACCAAAGAAATATACATATTTACAATGTTTACATTTATAAAATATTTTGTATACCCAAATTGGTGAAAAGCTACAATTCGCTTGAGGATGGATGGATTGTTATTCAGAAGTTGTTGTGAGAGGTGGGTTACGTCCCAAATGAAATGTGCCACGTTTAATTGCACAGGAGTTTATTGCCAAGACTAAAATATTTGGCTTTTATATAATCAATATTTATCGTGCTTGATAGTTTGATGTTTAATTATGCATTTTATCTGTTATCAGTTTGACGTAAATTATATTTGGCATTGTAAGTAATAAAATGGTAACATAATATGTACTAATTATTCTTAAATCAGATAGAGTGGAAACAACTACATCGCAGTGAGAGCGAGGTGCGAATTTTTTATACATCGTAGGCAGACCGAGGTGTCATTAATATTTAAATTTTGTTTGAAGCTTTTTCTCTTTTCGGAAGCAACAATAAAGTAAAAGAAAAATTTCAAAAATATATTAAATTAAAAAAAGTATCAAAAATTTAATTTATGTGTCTTGTATGAATATTAAAAATTAAAGTTTGTTTTTATTATAAAATTAGGCTCTGAGAAGACATTACCACGAGCTACTTTACGCCAAAAATGTCGTACTCAAGGCAGTTTTTAATTAACTGCTCCTAAACGAAGTCAAACATATTATTTATTATTATTTATAGCTTAATTTTAACCTTTTTTTCAGTTAATTTTTAGCTCAAAACAAACTTATATTTAGCTTATTTTAATTGTATAAATTATTGTATACATGACGTCAAAATTTCATGGAAAAATGTCCACCAGTTTCCGCACATTCGACGACCGAAAACACATTTTTTCTAGACCACTTTTTTGGGGGTGTCAAACGTGTTTCTGCATCATCAAGTCTTTTTTTGAAAAAGTTGGCGAAGGACTAGTACACTCATACTGAATCATATTAAATTAAAGAGGTACTTATGCAGAAATCTGCATTTAAATGAGAGTATTCGTGTATAAGGGCATAAAATGCGATTGAAAAATGCGGGTCGTGTTGTCGCTATAAACAGTCTGTTTATAATCAGGAACGACTTTTTAATCCATCAAAATATGTTGTCGTATGTTCACGGATTTTTGCCGAAAGCAATTATCTGGATTTTTCATACACACCCCAAACGGTATTAAAAGCTTTATAAAGTTTAATCTGTGCACAGCATGCAGTTTTGTCATTCGATAGCGTAGACACTAGACACCCGACACAAACACAACATTGCATTAGCAAAACCATAATATAATTTATAAAGGAATATTATGTTCTTTCACAAACTTGGATCCATAATATTACTATTAAACGCAACTTGCGTTTATTCATTTACAAATAATTAATTAAGCAACAAATCAAAGCTTTAAGAAATATGTTTGTAATTCTATAATACAATGCATGCCACATTGAAAATGCCGAATAAAATTTGATTATGCATTTTTGTTGAGTTTCTTCAAACATTTAGCAGTATGCCGCATCTACATCATTAAGCAACATTCATCCTACAATTTGGGCATGTGCTACTGCACCCGCTGGGGATGCCTCTATGTAAAAAACTTTTTTTTAAATCGTTTAAAAGCTTCCAAAGCCCCCTACGGTTCTCCTTCCACTGCCCATTCCGTTCCCCAACGGCATTATCAGGTCACAGTCAACAGCATGAACAACATGAACATGAACATGCTACAAATTGCAGGCTTCTGTTGCAAAAGTGATACGGAGAGTATAGAACTTTTTTATGTGCGCGACACTCCAACCCATAAAACGTCGGGTTGCATGAACTTATTTGTTAAAAAGTTGAAAAACATCTATGCAATGAGCTTACAGGGATGAGATGGAATTGAAAGTTTTCTCATCAAAATGACTAATAAAGCGAACATGTCGTCACTTATGACTATATTCTGAAAACTAGATGGTATAGAATTTGCATTGTGCAGTTTGCTAGGGCATATCACGTATGCATCGAAAGCTAATAGTACACCAGTGCAGTGCCCGTATAAAGTTCCAATATCCCGCCATATTATATAAGAGAGATTCATGAAGTTGTGAAGTAGTTATTGTGGAAAAGTTAAATTCGTGAATTACGAAAACGCTTTTTGGTTCAATAATTTGTACATGTAAAAAGTTATTTTAGATTTTTGTAACAAAATTTTGTTGTATGTACATATTGTGGGGCGGGCACACCCTCGTATTGGTATTGGTTGCTTTTGTTTTTTTTAAATAGATCGAATTATATTACAGAGTTCAAAAGGTGCACTTTAATGTTATAAATTTAAAAAATGTAAATGTAAAAATATTATTTTTTAAGTAATTTTATTATTTACTGTGTTTATTATTTATTTAAATGAGTTTGCTTCGTCTGGCCGTATACCTTTTTCCAATTTTCACACGTCAGTACTAACCCTTGTACACAATGTAAACAGTAGAGCGTATAGAGGGCAGCAAACACAAACTCTAACAAAAACAATTTAATTTCTTCATTTCTCCCAAACCTAAAAAAAATTCTTATAACTTTTGAAATGTCAAAAAGTTTTCTATCATCCCACATTTTTATTCGGTAAACATCACCAACCCCTAAACAAACGAAGATAAAATTTAGGAAATAAATTATTTAAAAGCGATCGTCAATAATTTAAATTTTAAAGAATTATGCATAATTTATCACGAATTTATATTCACATCGCTGTACTTGTGTGTGTCATTATGAAAATGTTCATTGTGGAAACGCTTTATCCCGGATACCCTTTCTGTGTGTAAGCTGTCTGCTTTTGCGCGTGCATTTATCATTTGCTATCAAATGGCTTGGCATTACAAACAAGAAGTAAACTAAGCGTCGTTTGGGAAGCTTTTGAGTTTAAACGATGATCAATTGGATTTAAATTACCTGATTTGGGCGCACATGCGATGAAGTAGTTTATGGCGGAAAGAACTTTGTGAAAATGCAATTTAAATTCACAACAACAATGGCTGCAAATATTGTTGCTGTTTTTATGGGTATAACATTGTAATAAATCATTAAAATTGGTGACTGTAAAGAACTGTAACTCCCTTTTTTTTTGAAGGAAGGAGATATATTGGGTTTTAGTACACAGATAACAGAATAGCTAGTAACACCAAAAAATTATTTTAAAAAGTTTTAAATTCATGCTTCGTAAATAATTTATAATTGTACTTTAAATTATATTAAATAAGCTAATTTTTAATATATCGCTAAACTTGTCGACAATTTAAATAACAGTGCAAAGTAAAATTACCTTTAATGCTGAAATATTGATTTCGTCCTTTTTCCGACCCTATTTCGAAAAGATCAGATATAAATTCAATTAACCCTAAATCCAATTATAATACAGCTTCATAACTTCTTTTGCCACCTCACGTTTTCACTGCGCATTTATACAAGTAAGGGATAAAATCATTTATGAATGGTAATCCAAATACATAATATGTACATGTATTTCATAATATATTGACTGCTTCCAGTAACGCCTGCATTTCCGTTGTTCATTTCGAAAATACGTTTCATTAGTCGTCAATTGCTTTCGCTTTACATGAAGAGAATGAATTCATTGCCGGGATCAACATTAAGGCTTTTCACAAACATGTCATTATATCATTTTATACAGTGAGTAATAAAGCTAACTCATTAGTCTTCCCTATTTGTTCCGCTATAGAATTTCATTGTTTATACTGATTTTATCGTTTTTTTCCCTGTTGTTTCAATACTGTGCACATTCATGTAAACGTCTACTGATATACCAATCACCTGCTTTCTGTATTGTTATATATATTTTACATGAGGACATGCAGGGTTGAAAAAACTCCCATTAAGTATCGCTTGAAATACTCCCACCTTGCGTCGATACGCCTCGAATTTAGTTGATCAAACAATTGAAATATAATAGCGTGCATTCAATTGAAACGCACAATTTTTTTTCCTTTCTACAAGTATGTAAATTGGTAATACATTTTTAATCGAATGTATACAATGTATATTGTATATGTTGACTATGAATGTTTAGGAAATTATTGAAGGATTAGACGCTGAGTGGATACCCACTTTAAATGTTTATATTTGGTTCCTTTAAGCGTTTTAACTTTAACGTTGTTATGGAAACTTTGAGATTCTGCATAACTTATAACAAAAGCATATTATTTATCCAAACGCTGTAGTCCCACATTTCCCATCACTCGGTTTCTTTCCATCCAACGTTCATTTGTTTATACGAAAAAAAGATCAATTTAAAGAATTGCTATAAAGCCATATTTTTCACCCATTTGCCAACCGTGTGGGATAAATATACAAAAACCGCACCGTAGAAGTGACAAATGGCATCGACAAAAGGGACACGCCAAAGAGATATGTGAATATTTGGCTGGAAAATGAAAATAAAAGAGGCGAATGGGAATGAAATGGCTCACCTGGATGGCATACAAATAAAACAATGTTAGCGGGAAAAAAAGAATGAAAATCGCGTGAAAGAAGCACCAAAAAAAAAAGAAAAAAGTGACTGCCATGCCGCCCTAAAGGATATTAGAGAGCATAGTCGGATGGCATTCTATGTGGCACACTACAGTATATTACCACAGCATGTGCTAACTATAGTGAGATGCATGTGCGAGCATGCGGTATGGGAGTGGCGGCTGAGGGTGTAGAAAAGAAGACGTGAGAATACACACAGTGGAACTCGTGAAGGCTATAAAAATATGGCGATCTCGAATGTTTTATAGTTTTGGAGACGGTGAAAATAAGCCACATTCCGGCCCACGGTACCCGTCTGTGGTATTTTTTCATCCACTGTGTATTTCTTCTTCCTTACGCCATATTTTCGTACACACAGACAAAATAATATGTATGGGGAAGCTGTGGGTTGTCTCCAGTGAGCTTTCATTTGTTTTCACACACTACCAACATATTTATATTACACAAGCAGCATTGGGCAGTCATGTGTGGCTGAAGTCGTAAATTCTAATTTGATAAAGTTAGTGCAATGTGAATCGTCGCTGATGCACTTTTTTATCCTCCGTAGACTCCACAGCCGTATTGCTCGCTTTTCAATATTTCCGTTGCCAGGTTCTGACCATCGGATCTGCACCCAACCCACTGCCCACATCCCTTACCATCCATAGACTATACACCAACATGGCGTATAATTTATATGAATGCAGTTTATGAAGCACCTTCTGCTAGCATCGGGATTCCGTTAGGATTAGAAATGAAGAAGTATAGCAAGTTTTTCATAATTTGAATGCACGTGCTGCAGTTCACATTGTATATTATTTTTTATGGTTGCTGCTGCTATTGCTTCTAACGTTATTTCAATTTTGATTGCAATGTTATGTTTTATGAGCTTTCAAAATCAGAAATGTGTTCCTGATTTTCAACACAAATTTTTCCCCTTTGTTTTTGCGCCGACTTTTGCTGTTTTTGATGTATGCTGAGGTATAACTGCTTTGGAATCCAAATATACCAGTTGATTTTCACATACTCCCTACATTCCATTCATTTATTCTCTCACCATTTCCATAACCTATTGGTGGCCTTAAGGTAATTCCAGTTTTTTTTCATGTTTTCATTTCACCTTTATGTTAAGTGGTTTTGTGTTCACCAGTTCACCATTAATTGCCCCTTATTGTACCATCCCTCGATTACCCAGAGGGTTTCATTTTTCACAACACGCCTAATATGTGTGGTGCGGTCAGTTCACTCAGTGGTGAATGTCAGCCACAATCTAAGGGTACAATTTCCGTATGCATGAGGTAATTACTGATGGTTAATTAGACATGGACGTAGGCCATCAAAAAGGAATTATAAATAATGCCATAAATAATGCAGCAATTATCATCTTCTACACGAATGGAGGTGTACATTTAATGAATTGACAATCAATTGTGGGGGTTCAAAAAAAGGGTTACTTAAATTTGACACCTGTTAAAATCACAAAGTGTTTGTAAATCTATTTATTTATGTACGTATATAAAAATGAATGCGTTGTCAGTTGTGTCTGTGGTGAGAAAACGCGTAAACTGAATATTTCAAAATTCATGTTGTTGATGATTTCACGAAGACGGTTTGTAAGTACATATTCAGATCATATTTAGGCAATAAAATCACTACTGTAGCGATGGCATTATAAAGAAAGCAGTCGAACTACACAATGTTATTTTCGATTCTCTGGTTTCTCCTTATTTACGCACGACAAAAATATTTATATGGGAAAAAATTAACCTAATACGATAATTTTTGTGTTATTCGATTTTGACCCTTCGGGATAATAATTTGATAGGATGTCTACTCTTGGGAAGTGTGTGCCGGGTTTGTGGCTGACGGGATTTTGGACTATCATGATTAAGATTTCGCCATTCATAAATATCTCACTTCGTGAATTTATTTAATGGGATGTTGGGATTTTAGCTTCGTCAGAATATGAGGTTGTAGGGATTGTGGATAACTTATTGGTGTGTAGCTAATTGTCCCTTCGTGACTTTACGTTGAATGGTTTTTGCACATTCGGAATTATATTTTGTAAGGGTTCTGGTATTTGGTTTCGAATTGGTTTGATGCAGATTATGAGGAGTGTGTATCCAAAAACATATCAATAAATAATTTTTTTTTAAATCTTTGAGTGGCGCTACACGAATGTAGTACGGGGATAAATATTGTTTTCTGGGTTCCGCATAAAGACAAATAAATTTCATCATTTATTATTAATTAAGTTAAATTTAAGAGATGCAACTTTATTAATATAAGTATACTGAATAAAAGAAAATATTTATATATTTTTTGTTAACGAGGTCTATGGCGAAACGACCTTTGCCGCGTCCACCAGTAGGTTTGAAAAATTTGTCTTTCATGTTACTATGAAGACTAGTTGTTGTTAATTATACCAAATTTTGTTACAGACGATAAAGTTTTAATTAAATCTAAATTCATAAAATAAATGGAAAAAAATCAACAGAATAAATGCATTTTCTGAAAACGCAGAATCGTGCATACATTATTTGTATAGTTCCACTTTAATTATTTTTTCTATTTAAATATTTCTTAATCCTTCCGTGAAATCAGCAACGACAGACTCAGGCTCCATTCACATGAGATGACACAACCATTAAGAGGACTTAATTGCGTGAAAATATTTAGCAACTATGCCAATGTTTGCAAAAGCAAACACTCTTTGAAATCCTTTTCCCATGCATTTCGCCTATATCTTGTGCCGCGTATTGCTGTACTTTAATGGCACATCCTCTATATACATAATATATTTAGGTAATATGGGAGTGTGGGTTACTTTTAACAGACGTCCATGCACCATTGAGAGAGAACTCTGCTATGTATTAATGCACAGGTTCCATTGCAAATTGCCCCTACTTATAGCAACATTTATTTGTCGCAAAAACCCGTCCGCATTGCAATGTGGGGAGGGTGTGAGATGCGGCGAAGACTCTAATGAAAATTTACTATATGAGGAACTAACAAAAGCCATATAGCCCATATAATGAACTGCATTACATTGAACAGAGAAAATTCATTGAAGACTTTTGTCTAGACGCGTTTAATATTTTATAAGACATAGAGAAATTGCGACAAATGCTGCACATATTCGCCCGCACATATGAAACAAAATGCTCGCACCGAAGATACGAGTACGTTGTATTTTGTGGCAATGGAATTTGTTCGTTATATGTTTCGAGACGTCTGAAAGCTGCGGCTAAATCCATGCTAGTTTATGTTGAACATGCACTCTGGTAAAGAGAGTATTTTGCTGTATCTTATAAAAGCCAAGTCGAGGGAAGTAATCCCAAAATCGATATCGCATTGCACACTGAACAATGGCATACCATAAACTACGAATTGATGGCGACTTTTGTGCAGTGTGTCTAATTTATGGTCATATTGTGGCAATTAAAATCTCCACGCCAAATGAAATATTGATGAGAATTAAGTGAACTTAATGGCGGCTTTAGTGCGCTCAGTATTTTGGCTATGCTGTTTTGAACAAACAGGTGGTTCACAATAGAATGTTTGTCTACATACTTAAATATTTACGTGTGCATTAATTATAGACCCGACGTTTTATTCTTGTCATATTATAATACTTTTGAGCTGAATTGAACAATATTCTCTCATCCTGGAAAGCTGAAATTGTAGGGTGCAACTTCCCGCGTCCTTACATTATCTTATATATTATAATTTCATACACTTTTCAAGAAATACTTTTAATCCTTTCCCTTAAGAAGTAATCTCAGGTATTGTGACTAACCAATAAATTATTTTAGTGCTCAGAGCATCCCCTTCTTTTATTTAGAACCCCCGTCCTACTCGCAATATAAAATTGTATTGTGTTATACTTGGCCACATTTCCCACCTGGAATTTTTACAGCTTTAAAATTTAATTTAAACACAAACTTAAAAAAGGTAAAACACGTTTTGATTAAAATCTGGTAAAAGTCCTAAAAATCTGATGTTACCGCACCAAAAAAAATCAATTCCATTTAAGAGGGTATCTTTTAATATTATTTTCGATAGCCTCAATCCTCACATACACGCAGTAGCTCAAGTTATATGATTATGGTGTCGCACCAAAGTCCAAATAGGAAAAATGACAAAAAAGCAGCTAAGCACAAGGTTATATTATATTTATATACACAAAAAAATAAACATTTATAAAACGGAAACGTTGTTATAATAAGCATTCAATGATACTTCGCTTAGGAAATTGAAGTCCTTGCTCATCTTCTTCTTACACTCCTACAGTATCTTATACATATTTCGCCTCATATTTATATTCAGTTTATTGTGTCTTTTATTATAGATTTTTCTTTTGATCGTCATTATTATTATTATTTCCCTTATTTATATATCCTCTTACCGACATTTTTCATACATAAATATCTACCAATATTGTATATTGTGTTGGTTTGAAGATGTTGGTCCAATTGACACCCCTCAAAATCGATAAAAAGCATGCATATACAAAAGACACATTGCAAAACACGCAAAAGTTGTAGGCGATTGTGGGTGGATGGGGGAAAGTGAAGCCAGCAAAAGATGAAACAGCAAATATAAAAATGGAAAACTTTTGTGTGTCATAAAAAAAGGAGGATGACAGACCAGTGTGTACAGAGAGTAAAAGAAATGAAGCCAAACAAAAAATTGTGCCTCTATAATCTGCTGCCAAAAAGTTTATGTATTTTTGCTCGGCCATGTTCTTGTTCAATGTCATTTTATTCTTATAAAATATTTGATTTAGTTTGTTTGTTCCGTTCGGCAACAACATGAGTTATCGTATCAAGAGCTTTAATTTAAACTTAGACAAACATTTAATAAATAATTCAAAATCTAAATCATTATAATGTTTTACGTTTTTCTATTTATTCCCTAGACGTCAGCAATCTTTATGAATCTTTAAATTGGTATCACTTAGATTAATGATTAGATGTATGGAAAAGTGTCACAAGTGGGCAGCAATCTGTCAAAGAACAAAAAGAAATATTTTTTAAAAACTTTTTTTAATTGTTTTTGTCAAATTATGAATTTTTTTCCATAAATTTTCAATATACTTACTCGTTCATTGTCGACGAATTTCCTGCTTCATTGCAACAGTTTGATTATATGCAAAAGAATATATGTAATGACAATGCATGTACCTAAAATGTGTTAAACAAATGTAATTACTTAAATGAATCATCTAATCATTATTACATCGTCAGTGTATTGAACAAAACTTACGGCTCACTGTTAGGGCAGCTATTGTGTACGTTGCTAAAAACTTTATTCATTTAAGCTTTAATGTAATTCGCTCAATGTGTGAGTTAAAAAGAAAGATGTATATGTTATATATAATCATTTGCCGAAAGCTTTTTGTATCTATAGGGTGAGACCGAAATACAAGCATTGTGCTCTGTGTATTTGGCTGAACAAATCGGTCGGTACATCGTTAACTGGGGGTATGGCCGTGTGCTTTGTTTTAATACCGTACTTCAGTGGACGAAATTGAAAATTCCTTCACGGTAAACTTCACTTAAATATAAGACAACACTTTACCCAATGTAACTAAAACATATTCTTTTGCGGAAAATTGCTTTGATAGCTTTTAAAGTGCTTTCGTTCCATTTACTCTGATTGTTTTTGTTTTCCTTCTATTGTGCATGTAATATACATTAGACTCATGCTATTTGAAATAGCTCAACATTTTACAAATAATGTTTATTTAATTAATTGTATTTTTCAATTTAAAGTTTTATGCTTCTTTATCATTAATTTTTATAATTAATATGTTACCCTATTTAAGGATTTAACTAAACTTCCCAAATTAAAATTGGCACGAAATATAATATTTTTAATATGTCTCTTTTTGAACAATTCTTGTACATTTTCAATTTTAATACACACCATTATACGATTTGTTTGTTTCGTTGATAGTTGATTAATTGTCCTGAATTGTAATAATGAAATTTAATAATTAATCATTCTTAAATTAAAGGTACTTTCTTCCTTATTTAAATAAAGTTTTATCTTTTGGAGATTAACTTCAACAACACTTACAAATATTGTCGTTTAATCAAAAGTACAATATGTTCAATTTCAAGACACAATCCAAAACTCGTTTCCGTGTATGAACTGCTACGAGCTTAAGATATATTAAGCATAATGATGATCTGAAAAATAATATTGTTACAGTAACATGTACCGGCAATATTCAATGTTGTATATAATGTACATTCAAAATTGCATTACGTATTTGATTGCAGTGACTTTACATGAGCTTGCGACTAATATTTGTTTACACACTTAAAACTTTGAAGATTTGCATTTAAAAAATAGTTAATATTCATTGCACAGACATTAATTTTTTTTACAAATAATTTAATTTTGTTGTTGATGTTATTATCCAACAAGAGATTGTGCAGCAGTTACTGTAACAAAGCAACAAAAAATGAGAAAAATTGATTTTGATTATTTTTTTAAACAAAATTTAAAGAATATCAACTCACTTGAAACACCGCCACCTGAAAAACCTCCTATTTGTAGTTCCTTAATATAAATATAAATATTAATGTTATGTGCGATTCTTGAGTAAATGATTGTGAACGATTTTTGATTCATATTGTAATTGAGAAGAAATGTGTTATTTATTGCGGCTCTGCTTAAATATTCACTTTCCAACACGATGTACATCAATTTCTTTTCCAATATATTTGTCAATGTCGCAAAGAAAGTAATTCCATTTAATTTTAATGTGGATTCTTTAACAATCGCGGAAAAATTGTCTAGAAATAAATTAATATTTTAACCACTTGTAACATTTTTCATAAAATAAATTATACCTTCACTTATTTTAGCACTATTACCCTGAGGATCCAATAACATATTTCTATATAGGAACAATTCATTTCATTTTAAAGGAGCAGAAATCAAATGAATTTAATTATATACGTACTGGACATCCTTGCTTTGAGATTGTGGAGAAATATGCACAATTGTCACACTCAAAATTCCCAAAAATAAAATGATGCCGCACATTTCCATAACACAATTTAAAGTTATTATCGAGGTAAGTGACAAAATCTTTTTAACTGGGGAAAACAGACTAGGCAAGAGTTCGCACTTTACAGTATTGCATCTGCACTGGAAAGATGCATTGCTGTCTTGTCGTAACTATTTATATGGAAATATTTAATGTGTGGTTTGAATATACAACGTGAAAGTTGCAGAAGTGCAGCAGTTTTGAAGTTGTTGTTTAGCTATAGGCATTTTGATTTTTGTATGTGCATCGGATGCCATCACAATTGTAAATGCAATTTTGAAATGTCAAGTGGTCATCGATGCACCACATTATTGTTTATTATAACTTATGGGATTATGAGCACAATTTATGTAAATAATTACAAAATTGGATGGTACGTTGCATTTGCTTGAACATTTCCTAGCTATAGGAATTATTATTATGTAACATGAGTTCAAGTATTACATTATCGTTACGTCAATTTAATTATGAATTTTACATGTTTTCATATGTTCTTTTTTAGTAAATAATTTCAGTTAAGTTTTATGTTTTGTATTTGTTGTGCCATTTTCATCTAGTATTTCATGATTCCATCTCTTTAAACCATATTCTTTGTATTACTTAAATTTTAAGTTAGGACTACTTTCCACCACATCACAAAAAATGATAAATATTACATGAAACATCGCTTTCAAAACAAACCTTTCTCAATACAATGTACAATTTTATTCCGTATTCTCTTTTTTTAATAGAAAAAGTTAACAAAATACTTTTGCCGGCCCTATTTTGATCGCTTTCTTAAATATATTCTTTCAGTTCAGGGGTTGTGGTTTTTGTGTGAGCTTGGTGAAAATAAAACATGAACATGAAATAATTTAAAACAATTAAATGCATTAGGATTTTAATTTTAAATAAAAAATCCTTTCAAATTATAAATTACTAAATACTCTTCCCAATAAAGAATTAGGAATTAAAATGATAATGAGCTATAAAACTGAATTCACATATTAATCTTGCGTATATACTACAGGCTGATACTTGATCGTAAGTTCGATTGTAATATAGTCTGAAAAAAGTTTATATGTAATTGTTTTTAAAATATATAAATAAAAAAACAAAATTAATTAATTGCTTTTTATCATCCTTCATTTCGGATACAGAACGGATGTGAATTCCGAATAATTGAAAAACAAATTATACAATATATTATGTACTTAAAAATTCCGAAAACAAACACACTTGTTAAATTAGGTTTGAAGTCTGAAAGCTTCAAAGTTCATAACACCGCAAGGCACGACCAACAAAATAACATAAACATAAAAAATCAGGAATTTACAAGTGATGCAATTAATTGCTGTTAAAGATAAATGTTACACAATTAAGATGTACATTGCAATGTGCATTGGCCAAGGACCATGTGCATTGTGCACTGTTTGTTCGTGGGCTATATATTGCAGACTGCATTTATGAGTGAAAGTACATAATTTGTATTATTAATTATGTAAAACAAATGCAGAAACCCAGCATTAACTACCTCATAACTAAATCTCATCACATTTGTTTCGCATAAAAAATTCTGATCCATATAATTGATATTCACTTATTGATTCATTTGCTTGAGGAAGATTCGACTACTCTAAGCATAACTTATGATGTTTGGATACGTGTCGATCGGACTCAACAACTAAAAGCACAATAACTCGCTTTTATCAACACAATACACATTGATCGTGGGAGGTGATAAAGTCCCAAAACTTCTTGTGTGGATGGTTCCGCTCACAAGGTAACTCAGCAGCATTTTAAAGTTATTTTAAATATTTCAATTTAAACATAATTGTTTAATTGAAAATTCGTCGTGACCTTAAAGCAAAGTATAACTTATTTTTTTGATTTGGTTTCGAATCGATTTCATCCTGATTATTAATAGTGTGTATCTAGAAATATTCACATAACCCATTTCATGCCAAGCTTTAAATCCGCAGTCATTGTCTTGAAAAATAATAATTTATAATTGTTACTGAAGGTCGGAGGAGTACTTAAATAATTGAATAGTAATAAAATAAATATCCTTAAACTGATTTTTTTTTTCACAAAAAGTTCATCAGTTGTAGGTATTCACTAAATAATTATAAAATTAATTATACTCAAATTTTGCGTCGAGTGATGTGGACTTGAATTCTTGTGAACAATTGAAAATATAACAGTTGCGTTCACTTTGTTTTTAAAAAAAAACAAAACTTTGCATTTTTTAAAAGCTTTTATCGTGACTATTAATTAAACTATATGATTATTGATTACAAACAAACTGAAATGACCAACCAAGCTGAACCAGCATCAGGGAGAATTATATTACTACACATACTAGTAGTATTGTATATAGTAATTGCACGTGAGTTATTCTATTATTATGTACTTTAGCAGTTCATCTCGTAAGGAACTTGAATGTATAATTTGTATTGTATAGTTGCAATTGGGACTCATTATAAATACGTCGTATGTTTCATATTTTGTATGCATCATTTATGTATTCAACAAGGTTTACTAAATCTACATATACACATATGTGGTTGAATTGAAATGACGTTTTCAATATGTCAACGATCTTTGTAAGAAAAGTATGGTTTATTATCCTTGTTGTTGACCATGAAATGTTTGCATATTAAATAATCATGATTACATACAATTTTAATTAAAAAAGTCGATGATAATAGTTTATTACACTTCTACGTTAACAAAAGTTTACAGAATTTGGAACATTCATTAACCAGAACGGTAATAGCATTTCATTTAATTAAACGACATGGCGTGACTGAAGTCAACATATCGTGCGCTTACCATACCAGTTACCACCTGCAGCTTTACCACCCCTCAATGTTCTTATCATATTTTACACCATTACTCAAGTTAAAACGATGCCTCAAGAATCAATTTGACCTATTCCGTTTGCAAAAATAAAACAATGCCAGGCAATAAAGTGTGCGTTGCTTTTTGCTGTATCATCCAGAAAAATCGACTAATCATGATTTGAGATTTCCTCTAATTGCACTCAATATTGGTCGTTTAAGGAATTTTGGTCTATATAGTATAACTACTACGTATTGATGGTTGGCTTTCTTTCTAACCACCCGCGCCGAGAGATCTTGATTCTCGCCCATTTGCCGGGCACATACAACGGATACGCGTTTATATTGCCCAGCATTTGCTCAATTGCTGTTATAATGACATCGTAAAGAAAGTAAACGAAGTTTAATGGCATTTGGTTACATGTTTATCTTCTGGTTTCGATTATACGGACTTTGGGGTGGTACAAGATGGTCATTATTTGTTTCGTTGCCACCTCATGAGAGGATTTATCGTATACGAAATTGTTGTCTGTGGGAGACACATGACTGTGTACAATTCATGTATCAACATTGTGTCGGGATTTTTATGATGTACTATACATATCCTAATTCGTATCGGCCGCAAAATATGTATCGACTTGTTTTATTTGTTTGATGGAAGTCAAGAACGCATTGCTATAGTTGTTGTGGTCAAATATGTGAGGCAAAGTGATGATTAATCTATATGGATGATGGAGTGTTTTACCACATTTTGGTTTGATTGTGGAAGTGGGTGAGTTTTCGTTTTATGTCATAACTTTTTCCATTCACATTTTCAATTTACAGGCAATCTTATTTTTATTTTATAAGAAGTAATTAAAATAATTTTTACTAATAACAATTATTCAGTTTAAGCAACCTAACAAATTTTCAAAACATTACGTTTTGTTCCTTAATAATATAAGTACCTGATTTTCAAAAGGGTTTCCCTAATTATTATAACTATTGCAATAGTTGGAGACAACATTTTTCACTAAACATGCCATTCGTGTTAGATCGTTGCTGCATCAATCACCGCTTTCAACATTGAGATTAATGTAAGTTCCCACAAAACAGAGGGTCATTTTGTTGTCCCATTCATAACTGCAGCTGTAGCCTGAAGCCCTAACAACAACCGTTCATTTTATAAAATAAATGACAAAGCACTGATGACGGTCAACAACATGTAAACCTCCTCCAATCATTCCGTTTCATCTGTCGCAATTTGGATATACACGTTTTTTTTTTGAATGCCCCCCAAATAACATCAATAAAACTAAATAAATTGAAAATGGGATGAGATGGCCAGAACACAGGTCATATAGAATGGACCACCCTGACTCGGATTTAGCACGTACACATCCAATTTTGTTGGGAAATTGTTAATCAATAATCAATTTCAAGCATCCAAATTGCGTTCCAATTCAAAAGGGAAAAAAAGCACACCACACACCACCCAGCCTCCCCACACGGCCTTAAACCATGTGCGGATGAAAGCTTTATATAATATAGCGGCCCGCTACAGTGATGTAAGGGAGCGGACAAGAGTTTATAGGACTTTACAGCCGAATTAAATTAAATTGAAATCGGCCAGTCGAATTTATAGCTGCAGTGGTCCATGCGCCATCATTGAGTCCACGATTTTACAAAAGCGGGATAAAATGTTGTGTGCGGTTGTTACTGGTAAATGTAATGCACATTATTTTAATAAACAGTCGCAAATTGCAGGCAAAATATTATATCATATAATAGT
Organism: Sylvicola cinctus; assembly: GCA_963854165.1. Taxonomy (NCBI): domain Eukaryota; kingdom Metazoa; phylum Arthropoda; class Insecta; order Diptera; family Anisopodidae; genus Sylvicola; species Sylvicola cinctus. The sequence goes on along the minus strand of OY974083.1, from coordinate 38,093,081 downwards.
TATTTGTCCGGCAGTACCAGTAATTTTGGGCTTTCGAATCGATTCTAGCCTACTTCATGGCATAGGAATTAATCACTCTTTGCGAAATCAATTCAAGGCTAGTAAAATTCATCGTGAAAGAAAACCAATGTATGCGATGAACTGTACCCGTGATGATTTGTACTCGCAATGAATAGCTGTGGGAGAAAAAAGCCGCTTACTTCCGAATCGAATGTTTATGTCCTTTCATTCGTTATTGCAGTTCATATGCAAAAAGAGCACGCAGCCTTTCTATTTTTAAAATTAATTAAGACGTAACTCAACTTAAGGTGGGGTCTGGGGCAACTCTAATTTTATACAATAATGTGTAACTTGAATTCATTGATGTTCGAAGACGAATACAGGCCACTCTGGTTCCTTTCACTACACCGCTCTTGTGTTAAATAAATGATACTATTGATTTGGTTGCCTCCCATCTTCTTTTTCATTATATTTATTTTGCCTGGCGTTCATCTGTTTTAAGTTTTGGCCAATTAATCAATCCCAAATCAAGATGCTCAGCACGTAATTTCCGACCTTTTATTTCGTATACCGCTGCCTCCCCCCAACTTCCACCCCTGACCCCCATTGACGCTATGAACTCCAAATGCGTTTCGCTCAATTTTACTGAGTCTTCAACAAGCATAAGATATTACATGTTCTGACTTGGCGCGATGATTCTGTGATGTTTCGTACATATAGGTACAAAGGTACAATATAAGCGTATAGTCGTATCCTATGTACATCCTTTTAAGCTCGCGCTTATCTTTTGTTATGCGTCTTTTATATTTCTATGACTTTCTTCCATGGTCTTCGCCTTTATCCAAATTGTGTGCTCTGCACTGACCTGGTACGTTGTGTAGGTGTGTGGTATTCACTGTTTGTCTAACCATCCTGTCGGAAAATTCTCACACGGAATTCCTGAAATGCTGTTTCGCTCGTCTGCGGAATATTAAATTGATTGTATTTTTCTAGACGCCTGAGAAAAGTGGATTTGATTTGTTTAATTTTTATTATTTCATTCATTGTGGCCAAGTAATGTAGAAATTATACAGTTTTATTGGCATTTACCACAGCAGGGCTAAACTAATTTTTTGGTAAAGCACTCACCCTTAACTTTGTTTGCATCGTAATTCGTACCTAAGCAGATATACAGGAAAGGCTATTGTTGGATTGTGCTTATTCTTCGAGCCAAGGCACTTAATTTTATTTCCACAATCCAATTTAATTGCTCATTCCAGTCCTACGGCATTTATGACTTATTGTGTCTGCTCATGGGAGGTTGGGGCAATTTAATTATCTACACAGGGCATGGTGGAGAAGCTAAATTAGTAGTTCTGGTATTGATTAGATTTCTTACTATAAATGACGGGTTTTAGATGAATATTATGAGAGTAACATAATTGCTTTACCGGTAATATAATATTTGAATTTAAATACAAATGAAGTCAATGGCTGTCTTTTTTTAAAACTTAAGTGAAGAAATTTGGCAGAAAAGAAGGTACAGCTGCGCTTTAATGTTGCGATTTGTAATATCTTTAATAAACGCGATTATTTTTTATAAATAATTAAAGGTTGTATGCATTTATAAAAACGACAAACGTTTTTCTTTGATCTGTGGTAAAATTTAAATAAATTTATGTTAAACATTCTTCACGGGGTGAAATAATTAACAACGTTAAAGTGCTGAATATCTGTTTAAAACTTTGAAGTTGTAATCGTTTTATACTCTACAGATTCCTTCAAACATTTCTTACTTGCATACAAAGCGCACAACACATAATTACTTCCATTATATTCTTCGACAATCAATAACTGATTAGTGATTACTATTCAGACTTATCAGCATAGTAATAAGATCATACAAAGAAACGTTATTTCTAATTGGCATAACAGGTGAGGCAATTGTAAAATTAGATATTTTTTAAATGTTTTTGAAATTAAATTTAAAAAGTAGTTTGATACAGTTTAAAATGAATTTCTTTTTTCTGAATACATTTCAGTTTCCTCTTACTGGTGTATTTCTGTAATGTCTTATTTCGCAAACAATATTTTTAAATTAAAGTATTTACAAACATGTAAAAGTGTAAACCTCTTTCCAAAGAGGAAAATAAAAATATTGTTGTTTTCTCTGATCAAGATTCTCCAAACCACAAAATTATCATAAATCATTTCCTTTTAAATGTTGAAAACTATCTGTTCTTGAGCAAAATACACACCGGCACAAAAGAAAAATTGATTTTACCAGTGCTTAAAATAATATTTCTTCAAAAGAAGTTAAGATCATACACTTGTTGAACTTAACCGTTAAATGTGTAATATTAATTCAGATAAGACATTTTTCAATAACAAAAAAGTGTTAAGAATTTCTAAATACCTATTCGCATTGGAAAATCATTGAAACATTATTTTAAAACATAAAATTTTGCTAAAATTTCAGTTCATGCCGAACTTATACGCATTCCGATATCTGTGAGAATGGGCCCAATTTGTAAAAAACAGTAATTTCTGGTGAATCACTTTCCATTAATTTCATACATTTATTTTCTCAAAAGTAGAACTTAAAAACAGAGAAGTTTGCCCCTTCCTTTGTGCTAATTTACACTATTCAAGACACTATTCTCTATGCAGCAGGACGTACATGGCGAGAATACCCAGCACAGAATACTGCAAAAAAGATACAATTAATTAAATCAATCCGGCTGCCATCTAATTCAAGTATATTCAAACCTTAAAGTTAGGATACTCGTTCATATAAATAGTAATCATGCCAACATACGGCAGGAAGCCCCTAGCCCTTCCAACAATATCCTTTTTCGTCAACCACAACTGTCCAGGTGCATACAATCCTCTGTCATCAACTGAATTGTTGTCGCCTTTTGTCAAAAATTTAACTGTGCCATTGTTTCTAGAAAATAAAGTTCAAATTAAATTTCATATCAAAATGTAATCTTTAAAATATGGCATCATACTTTTCGTGCAGTTTTATCACTCTGTGTACAATGGGAATGTCTCTGCCCTCAACTTTAAATACAACAATCTCTCCAACACGTACTGGTTCCTCTCGATAATTGGTGAGGAACAATAAGTCGCCCCTGTGAAAAGCTGGCTCCATGCTGCCACTCAATACGACTACAATTGGAGATTCACTACCAGTGACAACCATCAGGCCTTTCCAAATCATCAGGGCTGACGAGACAATCATTCCAAAACAGAGGAACTGATACAAGAACTGAAAAAATCGATGCACCCATTAGAAAAAAGAAGGAACCATAAAATAAGATGAGGTTAGGAATCAGTGTTGGTTCCTGCAATACCTGTCGCTTGTTCATGCGTTGCACATCGCCAAACATTTTCTCCATGCTAAACATCTCTGCAACAGCCATTGTTTAAGTAAATGCACTACAAAACAAAAGGTAGGAAAACTTATAGAAATGCGTATTAAAACGGACCGGTACTCAACACAAAACGGGGCGAATTTTAAGATTTGTTGGCTTTTCCACGTCAGATTTGTTTTTATGCTTTCTTTGCTATAGTCTATATCACGTATGTATGTATGCGCGTTCATTCGCAAATCGCATCGCTTGACGCTTCATTCTTCTTCGTTTTTAGATCAGTGTTGCCTGCATTTTATTTTTAAATATGAATGAGATCATAATCGTTTTACCTTTAATTCTTAAACTTATTAAAAAATGAATCGAGATAATATTTTATGTTAAAGCTTGCGGTACATTTACAAATTATCAAGTTAAGACAATAAAAAATTTCACATTTGTCATGAATCATGATCATACGCAATTGCACAATTTCGACTATTATCGTCCCCTGGGGTCATCCAAAAAAACATTCAAAATTTTCGTCGAAACTTAACCTCTCAACTTTTCACAATAAAAAAAAAAAAATCTGCCCTAAATAAAATCGTTGAAATAAATAAATTTTGCATAATAAAATTTACACAATTCTGATTAAATGATCGCAGATCACTGTTAAATCAATTACATATTGCAAAAATTCATCGACAATCATTTTCATACATATTATACCTGGTTTAAACTATTTGTTAGATTAACAATCGGTAGGTGGCGCTCATTGTATCTATTTTTTAATGTTATTATTATGTGTACTTAAAATAATTATTAAATAATTGCTAAATTCAATTTAATAAATTAAAGTTCGGATAAATTTAATAATAATTTATAATTATCTGAAAATATAACAATTGGTGTACTAAAAAGTGTGCACAGGCCACAGCCACTTAATTTGTATCCCAGATGACAGCAATGTCAAATTATATAATTGACATTTATCAGCTGTGGCCTGTGTACAAAATTATTTGCAATCAGAAATCATAATTCAAAACAAATAAATATTTTAAACATTAAATATACAAGAATAATTGTCTTACTTCTTTAAACGTTTACGTTTCCAGGAATCTGAATTTGTGATTTGTGGCGCAATATTAATTTGGTAAGTACTATTTTATTCTATTATATTTAAAATTGGAATTTGATAAAAACTAATGCGTCTATATATTGCACAATTTTATGCATCGAAAATTGCAATTATGCATTGAGAATAATCTATATATAGCACTCAGTACTCACGTTTAATAAAATATGTTAGTTTACTTAGGTTTAGAAATAAGCGTAGGACGGACTACTGAATACTGATTATTGAAGCTAAGCTACATATCAGTTATCACTATAGTCAGTACCAGCGGGGAGTAGTCAGTAGTCATTACTTAATATCCATTGCACACTTTAACACTTTAGTTAAGAGCTGGTCACTGTTACTCTTCTTTATGTAGATTTTGATACTAGTCATAATTTATGCTACTGTTCAGAACATTGACATACATCACATATGTATGTGACATTATGCCCAATTATATGCAACCATACATCAAATGCTTTGTGATAAGTGATAATTATTGCTAAAACAGCGATGTCTTTTTTAATTTTATAATTATTATATTAGCAGTCCGCACTACACAGTTGTTTAATTGCACTCGCAAGAGTAAGGAACTGCTACATGGCAGTTATCAGGCTTCTGTGCACTAATTCTCAATTAATGCATCGTATGTCTCAAACAAATAAAAGCCACTTCTGAAAAAGTGCATCGGAAATCAACCTGTGTATATATTGCTACTGCATTACACGCTGGAAAGTCCCAGCGGAGGATCTAACACAATTTCCCCTGAAGAGTGAAGACCATACTGTGCTGTGTGTCCAAATACATGTTTTGTGCACACATATGTAAAATTCTGGAACTTTTGAGTGGGTTGCTTTACTGTTAGTAAACATTTTCTTCATTTTTATGTTGACAAATGAGGAGTAAGGAACCGTATTTTATACATTGTATATTATACAATGGATCTTCATTAATCCGGCCCTTGGCTAATCCGGAGACTAGTAAAACCAATCAAAAAGAATCGTGTCCGATTTATATTAAACTTTTGCTAAGCTGATGCTATTATTGAGATTCTATTTTCTTATTTTACGAAAATTTATACGGCTTTTATATTCATATGTCTAATAAAATATTATATGAAAAGCGTATCAGCATTTAAACAAGAACTTGCTTCGAAACTTACGATAATAGTTCTTTAAATACGTATTTTAATTGTTGCATAATTGTTGTACCTAATTTAATCATAATTTTTTCAAATTTTATAAAGGATATAATTGCCACCTTTTAACACATATTTACTATGTAACGCATAAGCACACCACACATGTACGACAAAGAACTTTTTTGAAAAATTCAATTTTCATAGTTTTTTGCAAAACATTTTGCTCAGTCAGGAGACTGCGCAATAATTATGTCCCCACAACGTACATACATTTCATTTGATTCTACAGTAGATATTGCTGGGGAGACCAAAGAACACCTGAATAAGCGATTATAATTAAATTTGTAAACAAAAATTAAACTATAAAATTTTGCAATGCAAATTGACCGTAAAACAGACGAATTTCATCCTAAAATTATAATAGAATTTGACTTGTCTCTTATCTATTTAGGAATTTATTTCCTACTTTTTTACCTTTTGTTAATGCTGATATTTCTTATAATTAAAGTCAGAACATTATTGTGTCCTTCATCTTGGGATTTTCTTGATCCGTTCATAAAACCTCAACCTGTGGTGCGATATTCAGCTGGTGTCAATGGTCCGCTAGCAATTTAAATAAAATACAGTCAGTTAAATAATTTGTTGTTACGTCTTTTAATATTTTGTGTTTATCGTAGTATTTTAAACATCTTTCAAATAATTGGCTAAAACTTAAATGTTTTGAATCATGTGAGTTAAAACGTTATTAGCATTAAACTTAATATTTGTTATGTAATCAAAAAATAAATATTTTCACATTTATTTATTTAAGGAAAATTACTAAACAAGTCTCTCATTTTTTCCTCTTTTTTTTTGCTCTCAAATATGTTTTATTTTTCTATTTTGTGAATGACGCACATTTATGAGACTGCGCATTTTATTGGGGAAGCAACCTTGAAAAGGCTCCAGTATGCAACTATTCTGCATCTCTCGCACAGTACATAGCAGTCTAATTAATTCCTCTACTCCGATAGGACGTGTATTGTTGCATTGAATAAATTTCAGTGCTCATAGTGGATAAAAGTTAAAAATTTGCATTCTCAGTATCAATTAATTACATTTCACGTTTTTTGCTTTGTGAAAAATTTATTTTTCATAATGGATTATTCTGCATCTTACGAAGATGAATGCACATTCACCACCACAGATGAGATTGGTGTAATCTCACTTGTCATTCTTTTAATATATTTATTTATGTTGGACGTAGTTTCCACTATGCATATTATTTTTGTGCTCATCAAGAAGTATTGTTTGTCGGATCAGTCCGCCTCCTTTTTCGAGCCTGACCCAAGCTTTGATGAAATTGAGCCGGATAACAAAATAGTCAAAGTAAAAATGTAAATCATTTTTGCCAGACTTTGCAAACACAACATCATAATACAACAATACAAAAACATATAAAAAATATACGTAATCGTACAATAATTTGGGGTAATATTCCTGTGTGATTTTCAATTGTGTCATATTTGGCAAGACCAAAACTAAACAAACTTACTGTATAATGTTAAAATTACTAGTGTGTAGAATGTAGATCATCGTAGAATATATTTAATATATTTAAATAGCGCTTGTAAGTATTTTTTTTAATTGTTCTTATAATTACATATGTTATTATTTGCATACAAAATTTAGTTTTAAAAGTTAAGCATCCTTTGTTGAAATTTAGTTGAAATAAATTTTAAAAAATATTACATAGAGAATTTAGAGTCTTTTTTATTAATAACTTAGCAAATATTTTTACTTAAAACTTCCTTAAATATTTGAAGAAAAAAAAACATTTTCATCTGAAGAGTTTTTTCAAACTGTAAACCAAAAATAAAATTCTCTCATAAAAAAAAAACTTAATTTGCAAAATTAAATGATACATGAAAATTTTGTATTAGCCTGTCTATAACTACTTAAACCGCCATTTTTCATCTCATCACTACCGACCTTGATATCAAAAATGCACACATAAATGAGATGCATTTCAAATCTGTTGTACAAACAAGAGTATTGATTATTGCCCTGTCACGAAAAAGAAGAACTTTTAACATCGCACATAAGTTACTATAGAAACCACATGAGGAAATCATATATTGCGGAGAGGTGATCTGTCGTTTGATCCTTTAAATTGCATTAGTTATTTTCGTGACATGCATGCAATGCGCAATCGCCTACGCCCTACATGCATTCGGTGGCTGGGGCTATGTGTTGCATTTTATTTTGCTGTTCCGATGCACTCTAATTGAAATGCTTCACACTCACCCTTACAATACCGGATAATTGGGGTGGGGGTTAATTATATTTTATGAAGTATGTATTGGGAAGTGAAACTGCGCAATAACTTGTTACATCGAGTCTGCAACAATTGTTTGTTTGAACTGAAGCGTTTGTGTGAGCGAGAATTTATCCATATTATATACAAAATTATGTTATGTACAAGCATTATATTAAATCATCAAGTGTACGGTACATTGAACATTGTAGAAGTTTTTATATTAATAATAAAAAAAAGTTCATTTAATTGTTACTTCCCTATTGCGTCATATATTAAAACAACTTTAATTTTATTGCAATGGAAATTTGATTTTGACGTTTTTTTCTAGTTTATACATTTTTCATTAGTTCACAAGAAGAATGGATTCAGATGACTTGTTATATGACGGGCTGAAGACAATCACACATTGTCTTCTTCCTCAACTGGCGGTAAAATGCGATGAGAACTACATCAATGAACAGACATTTGAATCATTTCGCGAAAGATTGGACTATCATTTGCCGTACATTTTTGAAATGGTTAAACATAGGGATGATGAACTTTTTTGTAACGTCGGTGATACCAAAGAGGTTAGTGTTCTTCCATTTATTACTTTTATCATTTTTCATGTTGTAATTTAAAATTTTGTTATGTTTTCTGTCACACAGATTCGCGTTAATTTTATTCTATTGTTATGCGAGCAGACATCGAGTTGTGACATGTTCACCTCTAGAAAATACAAAAATCAAATGCAAAATTTAGTTGATTCACATTTTTACAGTATACTTGAAAATGATGCAGATATTCCCCGCAGCGTTATGATGTGGTACAAAGAGATTGTGAAAAATAAATGGAAATACAATATGGGCGCTGTTTTTGGATATATTCGCTTTTGTGAAGTAATAACGTTTAAAACAATTCTTTCAATGTATCTAAAACTCGTTTTTTTTTTGAATGATTATTTTCAGTTATATTTTACAAAAGTTCCCATACCATCTGACTATGAAATTTTCCTTCTTTCTGCTGGATTAGAGTTAATTGTATCCACTGACCAAGTTTACAAAGTAATCGGAATTAAGTTGCTTAAAATTTTATTGGATCATTCACATGTAAGATAATACTTTTAAAAATATTAGAGTTACTAGTAGAAAAAAAGGAAATGCATTAATCATTTATATTGCAGGACAAAAAGGAATTAGTCGCAAAAAATATTCACATGGTGGTATTTGATTCTGTGTTTAATCATGTCCCAAAAATAATGGGCGGCATGGTAGTCTGGGAGTGTATTTACAGTTGTATGGAAATGGGTTACACCGCAAAGGAGTATTATAAATGGAATCAATTAGATGACGTTTTTGATTTGCTGACCAATCGATTTGTGTTCACAAAGACAGTGTGCGAAACCACTGACATGATGATGATGCTGGCCAAGTTTGCTTGTATTCCCTTCCGAAAGCATTCCAACGTTTTAAAAATGATGGATCCAAAAGCTCTTAAGGCTGATTATTCAGTTGAAATAAATGAGCTCAGGGAGGCGGTTTCTAGTTTTGAAAATCATGTCATGCATCGTTGGGTTAAACGTGTTTGTCAGGTTTTAATTGCACAAAGCACATTTATTTTTGGAAGGAGAACCGATGAAATTATTCTTCTCATTAATGTTAGTATTGCTTAATGCCAAATAGTCTGTTTAAGTAATGTACACTCTTATTAATTTCAGGCAATGCATATCTGCTACATTATCTGCATATTTACTGTAAGAGTACATGGAGGGTGTTATGTCCACTTCCTGAACCAATTTCCATTATTGCTGGTCAACGCATTAAAGAAGAATACTCCACTGAAACCACCAGTACTCTTATTCTTGGAGACTATACAACTCCAGGCAGAAAATTTATCAACTCACACAAAAATTTTAGATTTGTATCAATTATCATTAGCAAAACTATTGAAGAACGAGCGATTTCAAGAATGAATTGAAACAATTTTATTAAGTTAACGGCATCTCTGTAATTTTGATTTTAATTAAAAATGTTTATTTAAATTCCCAGAAACTCCTTCCCGTAAACACAGTTTTGCTCATACTCATGTGTTGAGTGAAAAAAATAAATTTTTGTTATTAAATGTTTGGTGTTTGGTGTTTGATGTTGCATGCATTCAAATTATTGAAAAATTATTCAAATATATAAAATATCCACACTTATTCAATTGAAACAAATTTTCTTAGTTTGTATCATTTCTATACGTATTTTAAAAAAGAAGTTACTTCCCAGGAACAAATGTTGCACCACGCACACTCATTTATCTACGATTTTGTGCCGAAACTTTTACCAGACTTTAGTTATTGATAATGTAAACTCGAGTATAACTCAGAATTGGAAAAAAACTGAATGAAATCACTACAGCATTATTTTTCTACTGCAATCTTTTTAGGGATAAGGAGAAAAATAAAATTCCATTAAGTTTGTATAACCGAAATATTTATATATTTATTTTCATATTGCTTTTCTGAACATTGACATTATTTTACTACTTACAGATATAGTTAAATTTTAGTTGAATGCTTGTATTGAACAAGGCGATAACTTTTTTGAAATAATAACGAACCTTTTTTAGAATTTAAACTTCATGAAAATTTATTTAATCATCGATTTGCATTATCTATCTTACTCTAATTACTTGATGTGAAATATTGTATGTCACTAGTATGCATCACAGAGCTCGGTTCCCTTTATCTAGGATCCAATTTTAGCCAAAAATCTTGTGGCGTTATTATAATTCCAGTCAAATTGTTCTTTGATTGTGGCACCTTGTGTCCATCAGGCACTCGTATGTTGAACTTTTGCAACAGAGTAGTCACAAACAAGAACAAGGCATTACGCGCAAATGTCTCACCAGCACACAAACGTTTGCCTAATACGCAAAGAAGACATCATTTTTGAAACACAAATTAATGACAGCTTTAAAAAAAATACTAACCTGCGCCAAATGGCAAAGATACATCCTTTTTGGTGCTTAACTGCTGGTGTTGATCCAAAAAACGTTCAGGTTTAAATCTACATGGATCTTTAAAAACACTGTCATCATAATGCAACCCAGTGAGACCTGCTATTACAATTGTGTTTTGTGGAATTTTATATCCTTGCAAAGTCATGTCTTTCATTGCTCTATGTGGAACTCCAGATGGAACAAGAGTATCAATTCGCATTCCTTCGCGAATTGCTGCTTCAGTATATGGCAAGCTGTCTCGATCGTCCAAATCAGGACATCTTTCTTGCCCGATTACATGATCAATTTCATTTTGTATACGTTGTAGGGCTTCTGGATTTTCGATCAAGCGTTGGATTAATAATGAAACCGTTGATCCTATTGCTGTCATTGACGGAAAGAGATAATCCAGGCAAACCAATATCAATTGATCATCTGAAGAACATAAATGGGAATATAAAATAAGTTTTTTTGCAGTGTTTTGATTTGTTTTAAATCTTACAAGTAAAAGTTGAATCAGTTTCATTTTTTTCGTCTTCTTTCATGCGCTGAATATAAGTATCTATAAAGCCTCTGATGTGACCCTCCTCATAGGACTGGATGTGGGAATCAATAATATTTTGAATAAATTTGTAAATTCCATCGTTTCCTTTCTTGACGTCATTGAATCCAGACAAATTTGGAAAAACGTACCGCGTCCATTCTAAAATTGAAAACATTCTGCCATAATCATCACCATTGCGTTGGAAATGAAGACCAGATTTTCCAGCTCTATAGTTGTGAAATAAATAATAGTCAAATTTGTTGGATAAAGGAGAAGGTCTTAAAGTTTTACTTGAATATTTCAGCTTGGTCTTCTCTTGGAATTCGTTCATTGAATATAACCTTTAATAAACAGTTACCAAACATCGGTAAAAATGCACTCGGGCAGTTGATGAGACCATTCTTAAAAAAATCCTACAAAAAAGAAACAAATATAGTATTAATTGAAAAGATTAATTATTTAAATCCCTACCATTTCATGTTCGTATTTTGGTCCATTTTTGACGATATCAAAAAATGAGCTCATTTCGTCCTTTATTTCCAGTTCCAAACTTTCAAATCTCCGTCCAAATCCAAAATCTCGCATTTGCCTTAAAGTGAAGCGTCTCTGCTCTTTCCATGCCTCGCCGTCAATAAAAAATATTCCACGAGGAATTTCTTTGGGATCTCGAATTTTAACAATCTCCATTACATTCCGACCATCTGCATCGGAATCAGTTAGTGCCTCCTTAACACTTTTGAAGTCGTTGGTGATCACCGTCAGATATGGTCCAATATAAAGTCCAATAATGTTTGTTTTGTAGTATTTACACATTCTATCCGCAGCTTTGTGAAGATGGTTCCAATTAATTAGAAGCATCAGTGCGTAAGCGCCAAAAATCGGTATTCGTGGAGGACCTTACAAAATGATAAAAATTTGTATACATTGAATTAAAAGTATAAACAATAATATTTGTGTTTCAAACGAAATAAACAAAAAATATTTATCGATATCTCCAATCTATCTATGCATGACGTGTTAAGCTCTATGAAGATTTATTTAATCTCTTTCTAATTTTAGCTTGACTTTTAAATTGTACTACGTTTTTCCGGAGATACGATAAGAAACTATAACAGAAACCGGATTATTGATTTTTATCATACAAGTATTATGAAAGATGAGTGATATAGGCTATAAACGATTATAAAAATAATTAATTAATTGTGTGCTTGTAGCTTAAGCGTCCCTAATGCTTATTCGACTAGTGGACAAATAATTTAAATTTTGTAGAGTTTACAACTAACTATTTTATTATTTTTGCGAAATTCTGTTGCATCTTACATTTATTGTTTATTAAGTAATTTTTTTTCAATCTTTAATTTAAAATTTTTTTGTTTCACTATTTTCTTTTTTTTGATAAATATCGAAATTATTATTTAATTTTTTATAAATTATGTAGGCATGTGGAAAATTTAAATTCTTGCCCATTTTTTATAACAGTGGCACCAACTTTAAGGGTTTATCACTCATTTTTTTAAACGTAACAAATATTTTAACACCCACCAGGCGGAAAACCAGGGGGTTTGTAAGTACTCCATTTGTAGGCATAAACCACAAATATTAACACTGTAAGCACCACCAAAACAATAGATACCATTGCGTTCAACTGAAACTTTTTACTTCGACTGATGAATCCAATATTGAACGCTCCTATTTAAATGTTTTAAACGCATCCGGAATCATGTATCCCCTGTCGACATTTGTAAAAGCTCCCTTTGCTGATAGATATACAAGTGAACAAAAATGATTATTATTTTGATAATAATTTAGGTAATTCACATTTTTGCAATTTATAGAAACTGGTCAAGCTATAAATAAGAAAACAATAATTTGAGCGATGTTTTGGGATATATGTGTTCGATTTCTTGGGATAGAAACGTTTGATCTGGTTTTTTTTTTCATTTTTATAAGGTTGGTGCATAATTATTGAACGTACTTAATATTCGTGCTAAACTGAAGAACTTGTGCAGGGCTCAATAAGATGTTAAATTTAAAATCAAACAAATGTTTTTAATGAAATAAAGTTAAAAGGTTTACTATTAGCAATTATTAAGTTATCAATTTCTACTCTGGTCTTCAAAATATCAGAGTAGTAATTATTCCATATCTCAGAAACAGTGTTTTTTTTACTTATTTCAGTCTATTTTGCATACAAAGGAGATTAAAATACTATAGTCTTTTAAGGTAAAAGCAATTTACAGTTAAGTTCAAACATTTGTTTTTAATTGAAAGATCATTGGAAAAATTAGAATTATTGTAGCCTCCTATACAAAATCACCAGAATTTTAATAATATTTATGGTCTTATTGTAGTCGTACATGAATTTGTACGTCGCTCTCCCTACGATGTGGTTTTACAGCTCTCGTGGGGATTAAAACAAAATTCTTAAACTTTTTTGATACCACTTATCTATGTAAATATGAAGCTTTGTTAAGATATCTGAAATCATTTATTAATTTTGAACTCTTAATTTGTCCTGTATGGTTTTTTTCTTATCATATCTGGGGTAATCGGCACCCGGATTTTTGATTTTCATTATTGCTGTTTAGTGAAAAAGTAATTCCTTGTTTATCCATATCATCAAGCGATGTTAAAAAGTATTCCTGAACGTATGAAATGTGAATGCCATATGTCATAGTCATATGCAAAAAAGAAAGCTCAAATATTTATTTCCATAAAGGATTTTATTGCACAAAGCATTTTAATTTTTAAAAATAAAAGCGAAATTAGTCTTCTGATGTATATTAATGTTGAAATTTTAAATATAACATTATCTTCATATCAGATTTGGTACTCAAGGTTATGAACCAATTTGTAAACTATTAAACTAAAATATAAGAATAGGATCTTAGATTTTTCGAGGTCAGATCCTTCAAGGTCAAGTTATTAACAAAAGAATTTTTTTTCGTATAGGGGCTCAAAAATGGGTCCTACGATTTTTTTCATTTCCACAACAATTAATCTTCAAGGTATCTTAAACAAAACTGCATATATCCTATATCCCGCTAGATGCTCCTTCTGGCGAAAAAGGGGGGTGGACAAGAACAAACCCCACTTTTCTATCTCTATCTTTTTCGCCACCTTGCACAATATCAAAAAAATTATTTCATATTATTGTAGGATAAAATCAGACAAAAAAACTTGCTGAACATTTCAAGGTTGAAATCGGAAATTTCAAGGTTCGTCGTACGGCGTACGGCGCACGTATCTCAGAAACCCTAAATATTTTTGTAACTTTTTTTTCACATTATTGTATCAATAAATAAAATAAGAAAATTTGCTGAACATTTCAAGATCAAATTTTGAAAACTCAAGGTCATATTTTTACAATGAAAATGTTTAATTCAAATACTATGTATTTTAGGGTACATGATGTTGTACATTATTGATAATCTCAATAAAAGTACCAATTTTGGACAAAAATCAAGGTCAAAATTAAGAAATTTCAAGGTCAAATTTTTCATATCTCCGAAAAGCTTTATTAAAATTTCAGTTCATACAATTATACTAAATTGATGCTGAAAATAAAATAAATTCATATCATTCTCTTCCGCCTAAAATTGTTTCAGACCTCTGCAATTTGCATTAATTGTTAACATTAACAAGTGCACAATAAAATGCTACGCACACGCACTGATCACGTGATCCCTGGCTGACAATTTCATTTAATCCGTGCTTCCTCACCTACACAAATAATATGTTCTTCATTAATTGTTTCCCTGAAAATATGAAATAAAGTAATAGCATTCCTGTAAAAACCGCTATATATTACAAAATATACATTTACATCTAAATAGTATGCGTGAGGATTTTTTAACAGTTGCGTAATAGATTCATATTCCAAGGCTAAATATTGGTGTGGTCCACAAAGCACACCCACACCCACACGCAAGAGGAAAGAGACAATTATATGAAATCACAACGATTTGTTGATGTATTGTACCAGGTGGTATCATTTTTTTACTTTTTAACAGCATTTTTACTAAAAATCCTTAAAAAAAATTAATCACAAAATTACCAAAAATAGTTGTAGTTTAATTAGTAAAACATTTTGTATGTGTTCCTAAAAAAAGTTTTTTTTTTTGCCACAGAATTATTCAAATTCTGAGTAGAAATCACTAGTGAAATCTCCTCAGATTTTGGCAATTTGAGTGTAAAAAATTTCAATTTCTCAAAATATTTAAAATGCGTATATTTCTTAAACGGCTTTATTGAAATGCATCAAATTTATATATAATATGTAAGTCCTAGAATCCAAGAGTTACATGAAGTTTCAAGGTCGAAATCACTCTTACGGTCAAGATATTGCCAAAAAACTGCGGTTTTGCAAAATTTTCCTTTAAGATGATATTAAAATTCGCCAATTTTTTCAAATATGATCTATGAAATCATTCTCCACATAATTGTGGTACATTGCAATTACACATTCAATCGGGTTTTTGTATTATAAAATAAAAACTGAAAAGGATAAAACCGGAAATATTTAATATCTCGTGCGTTTTACACTTTATCAACATATAATATACTACAGATTTGTAGATTTTAAAAGAATTTATATTTTTGCTGAACATTCCAAGGTCATACAACCTATTATTATAAAGATTATTGTTGTTTTCTTACAATTCCTTGTGAAATAATACTAATTTCTTAAAAAATCAGTTTAATTTTAAATCTATTAAGGCATTAATATCGTTAAATTTTTCAAGGTCTATATAAAAATATTTTCTATTAAAATAAAATAAATTTTAAATTTAATTTGGAACATAAAAGCTGTTATAAGAATATTAAAAGAATTTTCTCATCAAAATTGGTACATAAAAATGTTGTTGAGCGTCAAAAGAATTTTACATTCGGATTTTTTCCGGTCAAAAGTGAACAAAATATTTATTAAAATCATAAGATGTTGGTTTTGAACATTGCATGCAGGATTCCTTAAAATTTTCATGAGGTTTTCAATTTTAAATGAAAACATTGTAATGCTAATTATTTCCTGTACAAAAACTTTTCATTTTCGAGTGCGGTGTTACACAATTAACGGTAATTTCTCATCCCGCTTTGTCATTTCATCTCTCCCATTTAATATCAGGTGCAATACCAATTACCGTGCTGGATGGAAAGGGAGAAAAGAAATTAATTGTGGTGAGCTATTTTACTAACACTATTACATGTAACAAAATAATTTTTTTAGGAGAATGCTTTATCACTGATCACATGATCTCATCTCATTTTCTATTTCTGCATTTTACATTTCTGACCACCACTACATTGATGCGTACAGTGCAGGTGGCCGCTATTAATGTAAAATTATTACGCCTCGCTGACAATTTTATAAAATCTCTGTGGTAGGATTAATGCGAGTGCGTTAGAAAGAGATCAATTTTTTTGCAAATTATTAAAATATATGTTAATAGATGAAATAAGTCCCTGAAATTTCTTCTGCATTAAAATGTTCCCATCAGTTTCATTTGAACTTTTGTCCAGGCGGTAATAATTAAAATCGGGCGCGAACAGTAAGTCGGGTAGTTTAATGGCACCTTTTCTAATTTTCTTTTGGATGTCGTTGTGTTATTTAATTTTATCGTCGTTTCTTATTTTTAATCGCTATTAATTTTCCTTTGGGTACTTTGTAAGTGTGACGAAGAAATGTGGTTATAATGGTACTTAGTGATTTTAAAAGTGAAAATTTGATGAAAATTCATCAATATATGGCCTTTTCTTTACGTATCATGAAGATTGTGATGATTTTCTGAATACCACAAAGAGTTTTATAACAAGTGCTTTCAAGTGTTAGTTGTTAAGGTATTTTTAAGTTGAAAAAAGGTGCTTTCAAGGCATTAAGTGATTTGGAAAGTCAAAATTTGATGAAAAATCATCAATAAATATGGCCTTTTATTATGAAAATAGTGATAATTTGTTGAAATATTATGAAAAAAAAATTAATTCATTAGAATAAAGTGTTAATTAAGTGTTCATCAATGTGTTCAATGGAATAAAGGATCGAAATTTTAATGTAAGTAAATTAATATTTTGTTTTAAAAAGTATATTTTTTGATATAGTGCCCTTAAAATATAAGATTTATTCATTTTCAATCGCTGTAACAATTTTCATCATTGGAAGAAAAATTTGTCTCATAGAATTATTCGATTTTTGAACGAACTGTACCAAAACGTGGCACTTGTTCGTGCGACGTGGTATTTTAATTGTAGCACAATTTTTTTATGATCCACAATTAATCAAATACACAATTTAATTAAGTTCGCTGAGGTGGAATCTATGTTGTATAACAGTTTTGTTTATATCAGCTTTTGGGGATATTTGATTCGGGGTATACTTATTTATTGAAATAATACCGGTCATTTCGGGATTTTTAATTTCAAATTGAATAGTCAATTATCCCGTGGGATTTTTTTTAAGGTCTTTAAATTCGAAATCAATTACATATATATAATATGTATCTGATGTGTAATTAGATTTATTAAAGCCAGTATATAATATATGTAAATAACAAAACTTAATTTTGTGAAGAAGTTATTTTCAAGGACAATGAATTTTGAAATTAAATGTTTAGTTTTTCAGTTTTATTAAAATATGTGCGACAATAATTAAAAAATAATTTTTGGTTTATAGAATCATTCTTCCAAATTCGACTTAAGTTTAGTCACATTAATTAACTAAAAACAAAGCATACAAGAAAAATCTTAATTCCAAAATCAATTGAATTTGCTTTTTAATTTCCATAACACTTAATTAATTACTACAAGATAAAACGAGAAATTAAAAACTTACCCAAAAAGCGTGCTGCGATTTAATGATGGCATAACAAAAATAAATAAAAACCCTGATCCGATTGCGCATATTAATCATTGTACATTCACTCCTGACATCATATGCAACACATTAAAAATGATGTCATAAATTGCATGACATCTTGTAACACGATTGAAACAGGCTAACAAAACAAAAACAACAACAACACATATTGGAGCTAGGGTTGAAAGTGACAGATCTCCGCGCAGATGAAGTCCAGAAAGCAAAAACAGAAAAAAAACACACAAACACACGTACAATAGTCGCTCAACAAAAAAAAAAAACAAAAAAAAAACTTAAGTCTTATCAATAATATACAAATCATTATATTTGAGGTGTTTTCTTTGTATGATGTTCTACATTTTTGCTAATCTCAATAAAATTACCAATTTTGGACAAAAATCAAGGTCAAACTCAGAAATTTCAAGGTCAAATCGTCGTATATAAATTCACACCTCGCTCTCCCTGCGATGTAGTTTTTTTTCTTTTTAAAATTATCTGAGATTCAATTTTAACCAACAGTCTTGTGGCGTTATAATAATTCCCGTCATATTGTTCTTTGATTGTGGAACTTTGTGTTCATCAGGTACCTGGATGTTGCACTTTTGCAACAGAGCCGTCACAAACAAGAACAAGGCGTTACGAGCAAATGTCTCACCAGCACACAAACGTTTGCCTAATACACAAAAAAAAAACAATATTTTTAAATCACAAATGCATGAAATTTTTTAAAACAATACTAACCTGCGCCAAACGGCAAAGATACGTCCTTTTTGAGGCTTAACCGCTGACGTTGATCCAAAAAACGTTCAGGATCAAATTTATAGGGATCTGTAAAAACACTGTCATCATAATGCAACCCAGTGAGACCTGTTATTATGACTGTGTTTTGTGGAATCGCATATCCTTGCAAAGTCATATCTTTGATTGCTCTATGCGGAACTCCAGATGGAACAAGAGTATCAATTCGCATTCCTTCGCGAATCGCAGCTTCAGTATATGGCAAGTTTATTCGATCGTCCAAATCAGGCCAACGTCCTTGCCCAACAACATCGTCAATTTCGTTTTGCATTCGTTGCATTGCTTCTGGATTTTCAATTAGGCGCTGAATTAATAAGGTAACCGTTGTCCCTAGTGCTGTCAATGACGGAAAGAGATAATCCAGGCAAACCATTACAAGTTGATCATCTAAAGAAAACATAAAAAGAATCATTAAATACATTTTTTGCAGTGTTGTATTGTATTTTTAATTCTTACATATAAAAGTTGAATCTACTCCATTTCGTTCGTCTTCTTTCATGCGCTGAATATAAATATCTATAAAACCTCTGATGTGACCCTCCTCGTAGGACTGGATGTGGGAATCAATAATATTTTGAATAAATTTGTAAATTCCATCGTTTCCTTTCTTGACGTCATTGAACCCAGACAAATTTGGGAAAATGTAACGCGTCCATTCTAAAATTGAAAACATTCTGCCATAATCATCACCATTTCGTTGGAAATGAAGACCAGATTTTCCAGCTCTATAGTTGTGAAATGAATAATAGTCAAATTTGTTGGGTAACTGAGAAGGTCTTAAAATTTTACTTGTATATTTCAGCTTGATCCTCTCTTGGAATTCGTTCATTGAAGATAACTTTTAATAAACAATTACCAAACATCCCAAAAAAAGCATAGGGGCAGTTAATTAGGCCACCCTTAAAAACATCCTATAAAAAACACACTACAGTATTTAATATGATTAAATAATTTAAATCCCTACCATTTCATGTTCGTATTTTGGTCCATTTTTGACGATATCAAAAAATGAGCTCATTTCGTCCTTTATTTCCAGTTCCAAACTTTCAAATCTCCGTCCAAATCCAAAATCCCGCATTTGCCTTAAAGAGAAGCGTCTCTGCTCTTTCCATGTATCTCCGTCAATGAAAAATAATCCACGAGGAATTTCTTTGGGATCACGAATTCTAATAATCTGCAATGGATTTCGACCATCTGCATCTAAATCAGTTAGTGCCTCCTTGACACTTTTGAAGTCGTTGGTGATCACTGACAAATATGGTCCAATATAAAGTCCAATAATGTTTGTTTTGTAGTATTTGCACAATCTGTCCGCAGCCTTGTGAAGATGGTTCCAATTAAGTAGAAGCATCAGTGCGTAAGCGCCAAAAATCGGTATTCGTGGAGGACCTATAGTATTTTTTTTTTATTTGTATCAATTGTTTAATTAATCCAATTTTTTATGAGCCATAAAATTTGTGTTTACAAAAAATAAATGTCTAAGCTTTTAATATTTCTTATCAATATAGTAAAATACTATTAAACATTTTTTTAATCTTTCTCTAATTTAAGACTCTTCTTTTGCACTTTTGTTCCTAATTGTACGTTACATTACTAGCATGGATACATTAAGAAACAGCAAGTGGATTTTTGATTTTTATTTATTTTTGTTGAGTTTCTGTAAATATATTAAAATTATGTTCAATAAATACTTGCGAAGTATTGACGCGTTAGCAAGCATTGCAATTTAGTGGTGGATGCAATTTGCGTATGCACATGTTTATTTTGTGACCGACGACCGTCGATAACTTAACAAAATAATGCGCAATAACAAAGATCAATTAACATTAAGTTGTTAAATTTTGGCGCAATCCCAAAAAGCCTAATTTTTTTTTATTTTATCATGAATAAACAAATATCAGTGACTTCTTTCTTACGCACTCAATTGTTATTAAATTATATAGTAAATATTAAATACAATAATAACAAATTTCTCATGCACGAAGGAATGCGATTAAAAACACAATTTATGAAAGTCACAGTTCTAATCTTTCCTACTAATTACTTACTAACTACTACATATTACAATGCAACTTTGAAAATTGTTATTGACTATTGCCATGATACTTATTAAAGTTGTTTTGACATTGGCATATACCAATTATTAAATAATCAATTATAAACATTTATATATAATTAAATAGCACTAATCTATAAATAATTCAAATTTTTTAATGATTTTATGAGTTATTATAAGTAGCTGATATTCTACGGCTATTTAATATTTTCATTTATGCAGTTTTTATTTAAATTAATAAATATTTTTTAACGATTTGGAACGTTTTATTAATTTATCAACTTTAAGGATAAATTCAAAACAGAATATTTCACGTCTTTTTTAAATTATATATGTCGATCACTTAAATTTATTAACTTTTTTTAAAACACAAGTGAAACCATTTGTAAACTATGTATTGCCCATTTTTAAAAACATAACCAATATTTAAACACACACCAGGCGGAAAACCAGGAGGTTTGTAACTACTCCATTTGTAGGCATAAAACACAAACATTAACACTGTAAGCGCCACCAAAATTAGAGACGCCATTGCGTTTAACTGCAATTTTTTTCTTCAACTGATACGACCTGCGTCGAACACTCCTATTTAAATGTTTCGATCGTATCATGTGTCTGACTTTTATAAAAGCTTCGTTTAAAATTTTTATAAGTCAAAAAAAGCTATGAATAATGATTATTTAAAAAAAAAAAAAACAGGCGAATAAACGCAGATACGAGTACTGATCTTTGAGTGTCTGACAAACTGCAGCAATTTACAAAGCAAACGAATATTTACTATATGAGAAGGCAGACTATAATCTACATCAATATTGAACAACATTTATGTTTTTAAACGCGCAAATAATGAGAATAAGGACAGAAAGCAAATAGAAAACTTTCGTAATCTTGAAAATGCTTGCTTCCCATTTGGGTTTTTCATTGAAATATCGACTCGTTCATATTCTCTTAAGAGTAGTGTGATTTGGTCAAACCTCGACATTCGACTAAAAAATATGGAGAACAATTATTAATTTTAAGTTTTCTTTGTAAGTGAGTTAAATCCTTGTAAAATAACAACAATACGATATTTAAAAATTAATAATTAAATACCAACAAGAATTCAAACCATGCAACAAAGACTTTTAAGTTTACTCGATTTAAAAAAGTCGAAAAATTTTTTTTTGCTTCGGTTTACGATAAAACAAAAATTTTTGATCGATTTTTTAGAGTATTTTAATCTGAGGATTAAAAATTTGTCTACTTTCATTGGACCTTGAGGTTATCACTTTTATGAGCATACTTATGTTTACTACGTACAAATTGTTATCATTTCTTTTGTCGGTAACAACCGGCACACTTAAATTAATATGTAAACAAATTGTGATTGTTACAGATGATATAAAGAATCAATGACATTTAATGATGAATCCCACATACATTTTATACTTCCTTATTCACATTGAAACAATCAATTTATTGATAAAACTATATCAATACGCCTACAATTGTTTGCAAACAAAGAAAAATAAAGCAGCATCTTTTAAAATTAGGTTAAATCAAGTCATGATAATTTGTGTCAAAGGTTATTTAAACTTATTAGTTATGTTTGACTTCAAGTGCAATGTAACCCATTGGATCCCGACCTTAAAATGTTTTGCAAAAGGAATAAAAATATGTTCAAGCAGAATAAAAAACTAAATCCTTACCTTTTTACTCCAAATATCAATTGATTATATTAATTAAGCATTAACTCTAGTAATTGTATATTGATTTTTATTGAATATAATTACACCATATTATGAATGACACTGATAACCTTAGATAGCAAATTTTATTGCTGAATGCGATGACTAGAATAACATTATAATTATACATAATTATCAATTAGTATGTGATATTTGTTGTCGTTGATGTTTTAATATAGAATTTAGATACTTAAGATGACCAGTGGAATAATTAAATTGTCGCCAAGTGGTGGAAGCCGAGCGACTGCAATGTAAAAGTAGTAAAGTGTAGAAGTCTTATCGTTGATATATTATTATCATAATAATGTAAATGTTTTACTAATTGACCTTGAAAAACACCGTTATAGTGGCGCAATGGCACAAGAGAGTACTAACAATTGAGATAAAAAAACGAGAATTTTCTATGTTAAACTCGCAATAAAGTGTTTGTACAAAAAGTATGTTTCATAAAAAATGAATGAGTGAAAAGTATCGTTTACTCAGTGGGGGGTGTAATAGATGAATTCTGAATTCACCCCTGGGACAACTATTAATGTAGATTTACAAAGAGTTGTTTTAGAAAAATTAGGTGTTATCTATTTGATTGATTGAAAGCACTTAACATTGGAAGAGCACAAGAATCACTATTTTCGTTGTTAGCTGACTGTGATTGTCCTAATATGCTTAAATTTGGTATGCCTGGATCATCTTCCTCTCTACGAGAATTAGAATGTATGCTGTTGTTAAACGACAGATTGGGAATTATGTCGTCGCTAGAGATTTCACTTTGGAAGTCATCCTCGTCGTCATCCTCACCAGCCTCACCAAACACTTCATATTCACTATTGGAGAAAGTTACTGATTTTGAGGAGTTCAATACATGTGGAATGTTGGTATCGGAAAGCTGTAGTGCATCCAAATCCGGCAAGTGTATTGATTTTGAATTAAAACTGTTTGTGAATTTTGAGTCGTTCATCAATCCCGTCAATGCTGGTAGCATTGTCTCCCCATTATCTGGATTTGAGACATTGTTAGTAACGGACGAGCGTGAGAATTGCATAAGGTCAACGTCACTAGGCTGCAGATGAACGTCAGCCGTTACTTTATGTACATGCTCGCACGGGCCTTGTTTCACGTAGAAATCTTGATTATTGGTGACCCGTGAATTGGGTTGTAAACCAGATGAATTTGGATATGCAATGCCGTCCAGGACTTGTTCAACTTGCTGAAGATCTTCTTCCAGTGGAAACATTATATCGACTTTAGCTGCTGGTCCTGTGGCAGGACGGGCTGGTTCCGGTTCTACAAATAAATAATAATTATGACCTTATACTAATGAAAATGCAATTGAATAAATCACTCACCATTCAACAAATTGATAGCAACATAATCAGCAGCTCGCATCAGCTGCACTCCAATAAGTAGGTCAAGAAGATTTCCGACTGTTGGACGCACTCGACCGGATGTGCCCCATTCATCAAACAAAATCTCAGTTGGTGTACGTCCTTGTTTATTGCTGACATTTTCAATGATGCGAATGTGCTCTGTTGTGTATTTACCACGAAATACGCTGGAGTCATCAAAGTTGTTTGGAATAACCCGCATCAAGACCTTCCAAGATTGTGATTGATCTAATATTTGAGACAAACGGATCACTTCGATGGACGGTATGTGTCGGATTTCAGTGCTTCGGTTAAGTGGCATCATACAGGAATTTGTGAACACTCTTGCCAGGGAAATCGTTTGTTGATTACAGAGAAAGGTCGCGTGAAAATATTTTTCGATTATGATTTACACTGGCGCGTTAATTATTTAACATTTTACATTTAGTTATTTGTCAAATGTATGAATAAATTTGTTTTTTTTATGATTTGTCAGCATTTTGACATTTATCAGCTGACGCGAAATGCGATAAATTAAGTGCCGTTAAGTAGACATAATTAGAGAAGAGATTCAGGCGTTTAAAACGCGCGCGTATTTTCAAATTTGCCACTATGTTTATAATAAATCGGTTGCCACAATATTATGCATATATTGATTTTGCGTTTTTTTTTCTTATGCATCTATGATCTACATATTGTTAGTTACTATTATTTGCTATTTTGATTAGATCATAACCTCATGAAGATGAGTGAATAAAACCACTTAAAGCTTGAACAATTATTGACATTATAATTGGCGACAACAGACAACACGAACATTACCCTTATTGAGCTTTCTTCAAAGCCCGCAAAACACTTTCTAATGCCTCTCTATTACGCACAGCCAAAATACCACCCCCATTAGCAGTGCCACGCTCCACATCATAGTGCACCTCAACTATTTGATTTGTCTTCAACATTTCTTTTAAATTAACCAAAACACCACCCAAACTGTTAAGGATTGCCTGTGGACCACAAGTGTCCCACTTAAAAGTGGTTGCTTTGCTCAAAAGGTAGACACTGGCTGCACCAGTTACAACATTCAATAGCTTGTGACCAGCACCAGCCGAAAACACAATCTCAAATCCCAATGATTCAAGTGCCTCAATATACTTGACATCTTCAGATGGCGACAATATTGCAACTGGCTTTGCACTAGAGCCAATCTCTGGCACATTCGTCAACTTCACAGATTCAGTTGAGATGCCCCAAAATATTTTGCTTTTATAACCATCAGCTGTAGTCTCAGCGAATGGTTGATTCACCACACCAATGACTGGCACACCAGTGTTGATGTCATACAAACCGATTAACACGGTAACACATTGCAATCCGTTTGCTGGAATATCAGCGTTTGTGGATGCTTCAAAAGTGGCACGAATGTACTCGGTTGTTGCATCAATCGGATCAATCCATAAGCCTAAATGTTTTGGATCGATCTGTGTCACGTCAGGTAAATCGCCCTCATCGACATTGTCTGGAGAAACTTGCCGATGTACTTCCTCCGCCAATACTTGGGCTGCAACATCATCACCATCTAGGATTTTAACGAGACATGCTGCTGTCTCTGCGGGTGTTTCAAAGACTTTAACATAAACAATTTCACCGTCTCCAATTGTCATTTTTGGTGACTCTTCGCCGCAAATATTATCCCTTAATTCTGGAAACTATTTGAAATAATGGTTACAATAGTTATTAAGGTGTTCCTACATACATATGTATGCTAATGCTTAATTCAATTAGGAAACTTACAAGCTTTCCGATATCATGTCGAACTGTCTCCTGAATTAATACGTCCGCGAGTGTCTTAAAGTCATGTGGAAATCTTGGATTCGCCTCGTCGTCTGATTTTTCTTCCACAAGCAAAGAAAACAAGTGCTCATCTCGTCGACAAATGCGGGCTATATTGGATGCCTTCTCGGAAACATCAATCAGTGCTTTTAAGAGCTTTTTCGTCATGTTTTAATTCTATTAGCTGGTTTATTTAACACTTGAATTTACTGTAAATGACTGCAGACTGCAAAATTCTGCATACTATGTATTAATAATCAATACAACAGCATCGACATGATCCTACAGGGGTTTCACCTTTTACACATTGACCATTTGACGTCCTCAGTTGACAGCTGCTCAAATTCTTTATCATTGACAATTCCATGCAGGGACGAAATAAGGGTTTACAAAAGCATATATTTCCGTAAAATATTGTAGTTAAAAGTTGATATAAATACATTATCAAATGTTTTACACATTTAATCCGTTTGTCCCTTTGTCTAATGCCTAAGAATGTTTAATATTTTGTTAAGTATAATTATAAAAAAAGTTTAGTTAAATATTTAGCTACAATATATGTAGATCCTAACAATTTGAGCTACAAATTCAATTCAAAAATAGGCAACGCTGAAGCAATTGATATGTTTGAGAAATTTAAAGATTGACACAGCGGCCTATACATTTTGGCGCCACAATTTTGTGAACGCAAGGACGCGTTTATTATTAAATATAAAAAATTTAAAATATTTAGTTAAAAGTAAGTAATTAATTCAAATAATACTGAAATTTACAAAAAGAAATAGCTTTACCATTTTGTTTCTAGAATGGCCATTGAAAAATTAGCAGGGCACCTTCAAAAAGCGATTGAAAAAGCCATCAAAGTGAAAAATCCTCTCGCCGATTTTCCAGATTTTGCCCAATACAACAATGGAGATGCTAAATTGACGATAGAATGTAAATGGAAGAGTGATATGGACGCAAAGGCACTTAAGTGGGCATTTAAGTTAGCTGAACAAAATGTTGGACCGTACTATAAGGCGTCACCAATGGGATGGCAACCCAAAGTTAAACAAGCGGATCTAAACAAGGGATGGGCACGGTATTTAATTGTTAAGGACGAGCAAAAGACGCCGGTGGCTTTTGTTATGTTTCGATTCGATATGGACTATGGCAATTCTGTCGTTTATTGGTAAGCCTTTTTGTTTACTAATTTTGGGATCTGTAACTTAATAATCTTCATGACTTTTTTTAAACATTTGTATCATTTTACAGTTATGAAATTCAAATTGCCGAATCCCATCGTCGCAAAGGGCTGGGGCGACACCTAATGCACATCCTTGAGACACTGTCTAAAAAATATGAAATGGAGAAGGTTGTCCTCACGGCACTTAAGAACAATCCTGCATCTTTAGATTTTTTCACTCAACTGGGATACAAAATTGATGAAAACTCACCGGATGCTAGTGAAAACTGTGGCTACGAAATTCTGAGCAAGGTGTTTTAAACTTTTCTCATAATATGTGTTTGTTAATTAAGACTGCAATTACAAAATATAATAAAGTTTAATGTTTGTTGCATTAAGTTATTATTTTTATTGCATTCCTGAGGAGCGGCATGTTTTTACTTTAACAAATTAAAATTTAGCTGCTGCATCAATGAATGTGGCAAGTTTGACGTCACGCATGCTAAGGCCACCACAGTCATGGGTGGATAGTGTGATGTTGACGCGGTTGTAGACATTAAACCACTCTGGATGGTGATTCATTTTGTCTGCCAGCAGCGCTACTCTGATCATCAAACCAAAGGCTTCGTTGAAATCAGCGAATGAGAACTCCTTGTAAATGGCGTCACGATCTTTTACCATTGTCCAGCCGTTGCTAAGAAGAGGTTGCAGCTTCTCAGTGCGTTCCGATTCATTTAGTTTCACCTGTTGGAAAGAGCATTTTTTGTGTTACAACTTGAGTTTTGGCTTTTAAATTAAGATGCAATTTTAGAACTTTTGTCACGCCCCTGTTGACTGCATTGCACAGTGCACACTACGCAGAATACCAATGCTGCGCAACAGGTCACACAAACAATTACGAACAAATCAATATTCGCAAAATGCATCAATATAATTATTTAAGATTTTTTGCACACATTTTTTTATATTTAGAGCACACACAATTTGGGATTTACCATTTTCTGTGGCCTTTTTGTTGATAAGCTCTGTTGTGAGGTGGTTCTTGTGGTGCTAAAGTGACGTGGTCGAATTGCTAGTGGTAAGTGAATGTTCCAGTTCAGTAGATTTTGTTGCTGTTGTTTCCAAGTGAAGTAAAGTGGATTTCCTTCACGATTCTTGTTTTCAGTTGTAACACTAATACTGTTGTATGAGTTTGTGCCGTTTACAATCGTTGATGTGTTGGATAGGCCAATCGACTTGATTCCGGAATATTTTGCATATTTTCTTCCGATTTTTAAGACATTCGTGTTTGCAAAACTTCGGCACGACAACATTTTTGTGGTCGCGATTTTATTTAATGATAATTTAATGACCGGCAGACACTAATCACCATACACTCAGGAATTAGTATTGTAATGTATTTTTACATAATATCTATGAATGCTGATATACATAATGATATGAAAAATATTTAGCTATATATAAAGTTTTATGCACATTTTTTATGTAAAATCTCATAATAAGCATATGTGCAACTATAGTCATTTTAAATTAAAAACCTAAAAAGTTGATTTTTTAATTTATAAATAATTATAAACAAATATTATTGTAATTAATCTTTTTTAAACACATAAGTTCCACAAATTTTGAATTAGTTCATAGTATGACAGTTGCTGAATTTTATAATATTGACATTGCGTGTGGAAGTGTGGATCATATCGAGAAATTTCACTTCTGAATTGGAATGAACTTTTTCTCCCGCTCGTGAACTTTTTTCTTGCGTGAAAGAAAATTGTTTGGACGACTACTTATACCTATAATAATTTTAAAAAGTGTCTCAAGGTGTTTTGTATAAATATTTTGCAATGTATTCGGAAACTTCTTTTAATGGGGACGGTTGCAAGAAAAATCGCAAAATAGTTTTTAAACAAAAGGAGCATACTTTAAAACTACATAGAACTGATAATACAAACATTATGGTAGACGACAAAAAATTCATATTAATACAGCTTATAAAAAAAGAACCAGTAATTTGGGACAAGAACCATGTACTACATTACAACCCAAATGCCATTGCAATTGCATGGAACCGAGTCTCCGCCGAAATGCCTTTAATGCCCTCAAGTAAAGAGTTGTGATTATTTTTTTAGAACAAACACAATACACATTTAAGGCACTGTCTAATAATTTTTAATTTTATTAGCCCACGAGTGCAGGAGCGTACGAGATGCACTTCGATATCAACAGAGAAGATTACAAATAAGCAGAAATCGAGGATGTAAAGGACAAGTGGTGGAGAAAAACGAGTTAATAAAATTGTTATCTTTTCTCAACAAAAATGATCCCAAATCTTCACCTTCATTTGATGGGGAATCACACGTTTCAAGTTTCACAAGGGATTTAAATGATGAGACATGCGATTATGCATCAAATGAAAATACAAGACTAGTTGAATGCTCAATTCAGTCAGGTTCTCCTTGCAATCATTATTCAAAAGTTAGTGCAAACATTGTTGTATTTAATACTTACGTAATGATTGTAATGTATCAAATTGTTTTAAATTTTAAGGATAGCAATAAAATTATTAAGGATCAAATATCTATGGATGTAAATGAGGACACATACGATTCTTTATCGAATGGAAATACAAGCCTGGCTGAGTGTTTCATTAAGTCAAGTGATGCTTCCAATCAGGTGTTAAAAGTTAGTATACCTTCCTTGTTTCTTTTATACTTTATACTATTAAATAAAAATATTTAAATTTATTTTAAGGAACATAAAAAAGTGGCCAAAGATCGAATATCGAGTTCTGTACAAAGCATTTCCTTGGCCATCAATAAGTTGGTTGATGGTACCACATTGGAAAGAGAAACACAACAAACAACACCTCATCCTTTTAAATATGAATATGTTTGGAGACTTCTGGAAAATCTGTACTCACAAATGGATGAATCGTCTGTTAATAAAATTAACCAACAAATTATAAACATTGCATATGACAACTGTAAAAAAAGTGATCTTTAGATTCAAGATTGCATAATTTGTTGTTATTGTTTCTATGATTAAATGCATATTCAATTATGCAAGATTATGTCTATTTAATTAATAAAATGTAACTTGGCAAATATGATTAAATTAAAAATATTTTTTTTAATGTTCTTTACAAAATAAAATGTATTTCATTCAAGTAATGGATTTAACGAAGCAAGTATGTATCTATAAACATATACTTTCATAGATGCAAGCCTTGTTTACTTCAACTCACCGGCTTGCAATAGCCTTGAGTCGATGCATACAAATGGAGAGTCACCTTTTGTCCGTCTATAGCAAATAAGATATTACCCTAGTACCTACAGCTCATACTTGTAGTTCAAGTTTAGTGAGCAATTATAAAATGTTCATTTATGGGTGCAAATAATAAGCATTATCTGTTACGATTATTATCAGTTTTATATTCTACATCATTTTCAATTAAAAAAAAAAAAACTGCACCAACCTGGATGTGCAATTGTGCAGAATAAATTCTGTTTATTTGTGTATTATATTACCGAGACTATTAAGGTGTGAGAAGTAAGACGATTTTTAGACTTGATAGTCTGTTCAGCGGTTTTAACTTTTGGATTATTTTTGAATTACCAGCAATATTTTTTATGAATACTGGCATCAATTACAAAATATTAGAATTTAAGCAATATTAGAACGTTCTCTTTAAATAATTCCCAAATATTCTGTGCCAGAGAGTCAGTAGGGTTTAGAAAAAAGGTAATAACTCTGTTAATACTAATTTCTATTTTAAATAAATAGTCTTTAAAACAAAAAAGTAATAAAATGTAAATTACTTAATAATTTTCTTGATAACGCTGTAAACCACAATCCACAAACGACCAGGCTATAAAAATGTCTGATGTTTCTGAACACTTGATAATAAAACTTCCTTGCATTCTTGGCATGTTGTCTTTTTGTCGATTGTCTTTACATTTCGCATGATATTGAAATAAACCAAACGCACGCAATACAATATTATAAGTTGCCACTCCCAATGCAACTCGCAATAACAAATAACTATAGTCAATTCCTTGTTGAATCTCAAACAATGACACTGGAAAAAGTATTGTAGGCTGTAGAAAATGCAAGTATTTCGAGACATTAACGTTCTCCGATTATGCGAATGGAACTCAATAATTCGATAACTTTTATGAAGAAGCAAATGGAAAAAAAAACAATCCTAAAGGTTGAACTGCAACTCGATCCCTTTATGTAATGCAGCACACTTCAAAACATAGCGAATCTACATAACAAGTGATGCAAAGTTGCATCTCCATTTACCTATAACACTAACATAGTGTTGAGGTGTACACGCACTATGATATGCAAGTGTCTTTGCACAACAACAAGATCTTGTTTCTTGCTGCACCATCTAAAGGCTAAAGAATGAGAATATTGTGTGTCTGTCACCATGGTCGACTCTTCGTTGCTGATGCAATGCGTTCGTATAAATAGCACGGTGTCTGTCTATTAAATTTGTGTTCAAAGTCTGGTCTCATCTGAAGAGGATCTCTGTACAGCTAATCTTAAAACAACGGTGTAATTTAATAATTAAATAAAAGTGAGTTAAATTAGACATTTTGGATGGCTGAAGATTTTAGTGCTGTGATATTTAAAAAAAATTGTGATTTGTTTAATGATATAGATTTTTAAAGATGAAGTCAGTTATTGCTCTCGCTTGCTTGATATCAGCTGTGGCCCTCACCAATGCTGCATTTGCTCCGCTGCATCTCATCCCAACGACGTATGTGCGATCACCACAACATGATTCAGCCATTGTACAATCCGAACGACTCAATGGAAACTTTGCCTACAGTACGATCGAAGGACATGCATTCCAAGCCATCTCGCCAGTTGTAAGAAATGTAAGTATTTCTTGAGTAACCTGTGTTGTATGCTTAATTAATTATGTAAATAAATAAATGTAGGTGATTCGTCCAGTTGGAGTATCATACCAACTGAACACTCTTCCATTGCGCTCAATTCCAACCCAGCATATAATTCTTCAGGAGCCAATCCTTGGACACTTCTCAAACAACCAACTTCAGCAACTACAGCAACAACAACAACAAGCCGATGAAAACCAAAATGAGAACCTAACTAACGAACAAAATGGAGCAAACAATACACAAGATGACGACACAGTAGCCGTTGACTCTGCCTAAGCAAAATATTTATTTCTCACATGCTCTCCTCATTGTTCCTCTTTAAATATTGACTTCTGAATAAAATCTCTATCTTTATAGCTGACCAGATTTTTTTTGATTTTTTCTTTTCTATAATATGCTATTAAGACAGTTTCATTCATTCAAAAAATATCTCCACTCTTTAACAATATTTATTCGACAAAATTCAAAAAACAATTACATGACTTCACATTTCTAAAACCGTATTAATCCAATTTAAGTGGGATCCAACACGGGCATAAATGCCTGGGAATCCATCAGTATTTAAAGCATCTTTTGTTTTAACATATGAATGCAACCCAATGACATGAAACCGCCCATCTAACTTGCCAATTAACGGTCCACCCAAATCACCAGTACACGTATCACCAGTCTCATCCCAACCACAAAACTCCTCCAACGAAATACTGGCTCCTTGTCTGCGGAAAAGTGTCAAACAATCGTGCGGTGACAACGGAGTGACCGACAACAGTTTGTTCTTCGGCAATTTGGGTCTGCCACTTGATGATGTACGACGTGTACAGATGTGCAAGAAGAGTTCACGGAAATTGTAATTATCGTTGGTTGGCAAACATAGCGGACGAATGGTGTCGGTAAAGTTAACTGATTGTGCCATTTTAATGATAGCAATATCTTTTCGATCATGCTTAAAAAGCTCCTCAACTTCAATTGTGACAACACCAGAACGATTCACTTTCTCTGCTGATGTGTCCCAGGTTGGGCCATCACCCAAACGAACACCATTACTGAAATGGAACAATTTTAAGCTATTGTGATGCAATTGAAGTGCAATCTTGTAATACTTACACAATCCAGAATGGCAGAGAGTTATGAATACTGGAGACTGTAGTAAGAATATGTCGATCACTGATTAGTACTCCCTTGCTCAGGGACTTTCGCTTGTTTTTACCTGTAGGATCAATATGTTCCAACACTGCAATCCACGGATTGCGATTACCAATTTGTTCGCCACAAATTTGGGATAAAGGCGGTTTTGTGGGAGCTGCGGTTGTGGTTGGTGTTGCAGTTGTTGATAATGTTGTTGTCGATTCAATTGGTGTTTCTGTTGTTGCTGTTGTTGTTGATAGTGGTGCCTCCGTTGTTGTTGTCTCAGTTGGGGACGTTGTGGTTGCACTTGTAGAATCTACAGATATTTCGTTGGATATTTCTGTTGTATCAGTGGGTAACTCTGTAGTTGTGGTTAACCTTCTTAAACTGTAACGGCTACGCGTAAAATTTTTAGGAGGCTCTTTGTAACTTACTGCAAATAACGGTTTATTTAAAGATTTAAGAATTCATTTTTATAGATTTGATGACTCAACAGTTAAGTGTTTAAAAGATATTACATAATGTAACTATTCTTACCAGCCAGTTGACTAATTGCAACCACCAGAAAAATATATTTTAACCAAGCCATATTGACCGTTCTACTCTGTTAACACGCTTAAAGTGGACTGAAGTCTGAAATTAAATTAGTTTTGGGAGAGATTACGACTTTCCATTAGATCCCAACGCTTTCGTTTGTTTACGCATATTATATTAAATGTTTCGCAACAAAGACGATAAGAAGGAAGTCATAACATGTGAACTCTGTGAAAACTGCTTAATCTCTACAACTTTTATTCATCTAAGTATTTCTTTTCACCAAATTGTATCTGATAATAGCAATTCACATTCACATAAATTTACAACTTTTCCATAATCATTCATGAAATGGGACGATGAAATATTATTAATAAATCAATGAATAGAATTAATTAATATAGGAGGCACTTTGAGACTTTCAACACAATTTATTAGTTGTCCTGGTAAACTCTGTATCGCTCCAATTCGGATGTCGCTTTGCTCTTGATGAGAAGAACATTATATTTTATTTATTTCCGGCTTTTTTAGACGAAGACAAATAAAAGAAAATTGGTTAAGCCGCTTTCAAGTAACGCTATCGTTACGGACACACACTATTTCATTTTTATAAGCAGATCAAATCATTCATAAAATAGTATTTAAATAATAACAATATTTAATACGTGAAATTTTTAGAACCAGTCAATTACGAGTATTTCGAAACATCCCACTTTATTAACAAAAGAGTTTTTTGAAACGATAAACGAAAATTACGTGACAGTATATTTTTGTTGCATTTTTTTTTTATAAATGCGGTAATAAAAATGTTTTCTTTCAGGATTTAACTTCTATTTGTATTAAATAAATTTATGTTACACATTTTTATTCGACTGCTATACTGTTTCAGTCGAATTGATATAAAAACAAATAAGAGGAATATTTTATATCATCAAAACAAAACTTTGCATTACACTGTGACTGTTGCACTTGTTTCTAGAACACTGGGTCAGAATAATGATCCAAACATACACATAAATCACCATACGAACAAACTATTCCCTTTCTACTGCACATTTCCCAATTAAGTTAACCAGCTCTTCTCACAACATTACACGAAAAGCAATTTAATAAATTATCATTTAAGACAATTTAGTAGCGCAGGGTCACTGATTTCGGGTCAATTACTTATGATAGCACAACTAACATAGGATCCCGCGAGCACAATGACCAATATGTGAGAAAAGCAAACGCATATATTTCAAATTGAAATTGGCGTATATTTATTATTTAAATATACAAACTAGTGTATGAATGTTATACACTGTAATTCTCGCGTATTTAACTCCACATTTCTTTGGTCACATCGTTCGCATAGAAAGGCGCTTTGCCGATTCAACCGACTGAGACGGATCCGCCATCAGTACATGTTGTGTATCCGTCTTGCGTCTATAGCGTAGTCGTACTGATCGTGCCAGCAAATCCGCGAGTGCAGTGCCATTTTAATGTGACATCAAAAGTATTGTGAAATAAATTAAAAATGCACTCCCATACGCACATAATCATATTCATAATTTCGATGAGCGCGTGTCTCACATGGGGCATCCGTGTGCCACTGCCATACGAGCATTTACAGCAGAGTCGTCACATACGATCAACGGTTCATAGCGCTCCATCACCACAACCTTCGGGTTACAGTGACATTATCACCGTATCTGGTGAGGAAATATTACCCACAGTTCCAGATGCAATTCGAATACCCGGCAACGATCTTGTTATTGGCGAGTGTGAGTCAGAGCATAATCTGATTTACACGGATAACACGATTGTGGAGAATTCGGGACCCAGCACATTGAATGGCACCCTCGAGGTGAGATAAAATGGCTGAGTTTGAAATAAAGTTTTAATTTGTGCGTTCCATTCAGATCTACATTGACTCACCAATAAAGATCACATGCGTGAAAATAATCGACCAGATCACAGATGGAAGTGGGGCATTGCCCAAATACAATTCGGGAGGCGTTGGACACAATTGGGTGTTTGTTGACATTGTCGGGCGTTACAGTCGTGGATTTTATTTTAAGGTCTACATTTACGGTGTTCCTGTGGAAGGACAGCTAGTCAACCAGCAACCAACAAGCAAAGCAAGGACATTGTTTTAAAAACATTTGTTTGAATCAGTTTAATAATTGTGAAGAATAAATCATTTTAATATGAATGTTAATGTGCTACATACATTTACAATAATAAATAAATAAAAATGTAAAAAAATTAACGCTAAAAAATACTATAGAGTTCATAAATCATAATTCATATTATCAAAATAACTAGACTAAATTAAGGCGATTTAAAATTGAAAAAATTCAGCACTTTTTGTATGATCACTTCGATGTTGTAGCTGCAGCTGCAGTACGTTTCCCAGTTGGGATCGGTGGTGGTGGTACATCCGGAATGTTCTTATTCTTATTGGGATGATTTTTGATAGATTCTGGATCGACGGTTAGTGGTGCCACTGGACTAACCAGTTCTTTTTCCATACGGTTGTTCTCAACCTGCTTCATTAATGGCTGCACATTTTTCTGCTTTGTTGGATAACCAAATCCTGGCTGTGGATAGTACCCATAGGGTGGCAGGTATGGTCCTGTTTGAAATCCACCAAATTGATCATAAATCAGTGGGTATGTGCTGTATGGGTATGGCTGCAGTGGAACGGGCTGTTGTTGATTGCCATATGAGGAAAGGGGAACCAAACTGGGTGGTAGACCGAATTCGTTTAAGGGGATTTGTGATTGTTCAGCTGGCTTTTCAACTGTGCCCTCTTGTTTTTCACTGGAATTTTGGTCGGCGGCTATCTCTTTTGGTAGTTCTTGAGTTCTAACATCAATTTCAACTGGTTGATCAGGTTGGTGTGCAGCAAACGATGAGATTTCTTGAGGTTCCTGAAATTTAGTTTTTGTTAATGAATTTGTATAAAATCAAATCAAGAAGCATTTAAAAAACTAACATTCGTTTCCTGGGGTTTCAAATCATATCTAGGATAGCTTCTTCCCGCATTTTGAAGAAGAGACTGCGAGAAGGGATCAAACACCCCAAATGATCCATAACCAGATAGAGGAAATTGTGGATATGCGAGACCAGTCTCATGCAACGTTGGTTGAATAACTGGATAGGCTCGGCTTGGTGTCAAGTTGTCGTTGGATGTGATTAGGGCATTGTAGACTTTTGGAGTTCGCAGGAGACCACAATCAGACGCACCTAACAGGACCAGCAGTATAAAAAGACTCGGCTGAAAAATTTTATAACGTTTAGAAAATTGTCATTGTAGCTTATATAATTACGTTGTGGTTATAAAATTATAGATTGCAATTTAGTTAATTATAATGTATACCATTTAACTTCAGTATGTGGTGATTATAAGCGCCTTTGTCGCATATTTGAAACAGCAGCTTGCATATTTTGCAACATTTTTTGTTAGATAATGCTATAATTATTACAACAAATGTTGAATGAAATAAAATTGACTTATTTTCATGCGTATATCGTGAGGTGCAATTTAATATGTGTTTACATGGCGATTAATTGTTCACTTCTTAGTAAAAGTGTGATAAGTTCGGCGCCGCCCAAAGTGGTTGTCCTTGTTTGCATGCGGTTAAGTGAATTTACTGAGCTCGACGTGTATAATTAATTGCAGTTAATTTAAAGAGCATTCAATTCCTTTCTAACAGAAATGTTTAATTATAAAAGTTAATAGTTTCTGTGGTATAAACTACACTGTGCTAGGAACAACATAGAAAATTAAATATTAGTACAATAATATGCTTCTTTCTAAAATTGCGTTAACGTCGCGACATTAAATGGTTAATTTTTTTTTTGGTATTTATCATATTGTGGCGCTGAAAATAATTAACCATTTAGTCAATTAATTAAGGTTGGAACGATTTGAACGGAAATTTTATTTTGCTTTATATTTTTAATTGCATTTAACGACTATATGTTAACTATTTATGATTTTAACTAAATAAATGTATTCTGTTGCCAAGAAGTGATGCTTTCTGAATTTATTGCTTAAACCTCTTGTCGACTAGAAAAAGTGTCTTTGTTTAAAATATAAACCAATTATCGTTCTACTGAAATAAACTAAATAAGGCTTAACTCAATAGAACGCAACTAATTATTCAGTACTTAACGTCTTTGCTAAAATAAATGTAATAACAAACTCTTAGGGCTTTAGCAATCGGTTTTATTGTTACATGGGAATAATTTATAATTATAAGAGGATCAAGGCCAATGTTGCAAGCATATATATAATAAATATGAGTTACAAATAACAATCCAAACGCCCACATTTTAATTAGCGTATAAGTAAGCTTCCTATATAAATTACAATACTTGAATTATTTAAATATTGAAATTGTCATTAGACAAATCCTATAAATGATCATATCATACCTACGCGCTTCCGTCAAACAAACATACACAAACGCCTTTTAATTTCATTGACTACATCTCACAACAAAGCGTATAAATACAAACTTCCCATGCAGATCGTTTGTATTATACTATTAAAGTAAACCACGTCTATGCGTGGTGTCAATTCGTGCGGTAATTAGATGTAAATGGTGACACAAAAAAAAGAAAATATTGCCGCATATGAGAAGATGTTAAACTTATTTGGAACACACGGAACACCAAATTGCGCTCAACAGTTGTTCAAGTGCAACCAAGCCATTTGAAGTTGACCTTACTAATAATAAACACAACTTGCCAATTCATCACGCTGATTTTGTCATTAAGATGAGTCAACGTGGTGAACTACTTTAATATTCACATTGTTTTCTAAACTATTGTTGTGTCCACTTATTCTACAAATTTGATGCAAACGTGAAGCGCGCCTACTTTCACTCTAACTTCTAAGGATGCTGATTTAGATCTGACGCACCCACTAACTACATAATTCTAATGTTTGGAGTTATTGTGCGATGCTCGATAGTCTATATGTGCATTATGACCTACTCTTAAATATAAAATTTCCTTCCTACACAATTCCATGCCAACCTCACATTATTCCTCAATTATTATTGTATAGAGCTAAAAATCGAGAGCAAACCTCGAATGGGTGCATAACTAACATTAACGAGTAATATAAGTCTTATGTTAGTTATTGCCATGCTTATAAATATAATATGAAAGACTTTCTACAATTGCTGATGCACTCTAA
Source organism: Sylvicola cinctus (assembly GCA_963854165.1). Taxonomy (NCBI): domain Eukaryota; kingdom Metazoa; phylum Arthropoda; class Insecta; order Diptera; family Anisopodidae; genus Sylvicola; species Sylvicola cinctus. Next base: position 38,054,128 of record OY974083.1, on the reverse strand, counting down.
TGATAGTTGCGTGCCGCGAACCTTTTTTAACGTTATACCAACACAGTGCACGATCTCTTCATTTTGGTGTTGTGGCAGCGGTGTGCCATTTCCTGCAGCAAAGATTTATCTGCCCAAGGTAAGTAAAGTGGCCAAACGCAAATGTGCAAACGTTTTGTTTATTATTATGTTACACAGAGACCCGACCGCGTGTTCTATATGTGCGCGAGATCTGCATACTTGAGAGCGGCAAAAATCTTCAAATTGGCCACAAGCACTGCATTATAAAGCCATGCCTGCATGCCGTTATAGATGAAAATTTTTGTTTTATCACGCAAACTGGTACAGAAAGTAAATTCCAGGCAAGACCTAATTTATTGCCATCTCAATGTATGCACAATATAAAACGGTTTTGGCATTGTTTGAGTCGGGGTCGACTGAGTGTACACTATTCAGTTGTATAGTTGGTATCTTTTTGTTATCTGCACATACGCGGTTAGAGTCACATTCACCCACCCACTTTTCCTTTGATGCACATTAATATTATTATTGTCGTGTGCACTATTATAAAAGATTTGCTCCAGTTACGGCTGCAATGCACCTACTTTAATTATTGTACTCTATGCATATAATATTAATTGTTGACCTTTTCCCATACATTTAATTAATAGCCACTAGTCATTTCAAATATTGTAGGTTTAAGACTTTTGTGAATATTCAATAAAAAAAATGTTCATTGCAAAAAAGTGCATATTAACTTAAACAACAATGCGGCTTAAACTGCTGCAAGTAATCAACTTATACTTAATGTGTTTTTGACTGTCTGATTTTAAGATGGATACTCGACACAGATGAATGGTGAATTTGAATACCGTAATAATTCTCAACCATTATTTAGTATTCTCATAATTTTATGATGCGATTATTTAGAACGGTTTGTTTGTTTGGAACGTCCCCCAACATCTTGTGGACTGCCGCAAGATATGGGTCAAAGTAGTAAGATACGAGTATTTATGATTTTCTTTAGATTTTTTCAAATCGCTATTATGAATATTTGCTATTCAAATAAATTTGGTTGAAGAAAAATTTAAATTACTTGCATTTAAAATATGTTTCACAATAGGCTTTTTTTACATAAAAATTAACAAAATTACAAATTTAACGATGAAGTTAACCCGGATTGTTGGGATTGAGAAATCCCTCTCTCTTCTATTGAATATTGATAATAGTTGGTTGGTAATAAATTGACCTTAACCTCATAAAATCTACTGGAATTACCAAAAAATTTGCTTAAACTCTGCTTATTATATATGTGCAAATTACTAATAAAAATATATAAGTCTGGTTTGTATTACCATGACTATAGTAAGTTCGATACGGGTAGTATAACTTATAACTTGCATATGATAATTGATGCTAATTCTAATACTTAGAGTATTATTAAGTGTAAATATTTCTTATTTTTTTATATTTATTTAATTGAGAATTGTGAAAATAATTTCAGGGTTGTCGCCAGAAATGCAAAATAATGTTTACAGAGTAGGGACTCAAGAAACTTATTTTTACAAAATAATTATTAAATATATAGTAGCTATGTACTGCATATATTTGTTATGATAAATATATAAAAATCTTAAAGAATTATTATAAATATTGGTATTATGTATAAAAAATGTCTTGATATAACTTTGTATGTTTTTAATTATTTATGTTATAAAGAATGTTTAAATTATAAATCAGTTCTAATTTGCAGTTAAAATTTAATAATTTAAGATAAAAAAGTTTTTCTAAACATTATTTTCACTTTTATTAAACAAACACGAGTATGTACGTTTATTGTGCAATGATTAATGCGATTCAAATGAAACTGCATCTATATTACAATTGTTTTACAAGACAATAACAAATTTATGTAAAATGAACATTTAATAAAACAAAGAAAATAATGGAAGCAGAAAAATAATAAGTTTCAAGATTCAATACTGTAAAAATTCACATACAATAAATACGCGTGTTCTTCACGTAGTCCTTATTTAGTATAGGTAATCATTTAAACATCCGCGTATTTTCAAAGAATAAATACATAAACCCAACAAAATTTATTCTCGTAAGAGAAATATATATCGTAACTAAACAGCATAACCATAATTATAAAAACAAATAAAAGATATGAATATTAAAAAAAGCAAAAAAAAAAAAAACAACCAAATGTTGAACTGAACGGTTAAGATTTGACTGTGAGACCTCGCGATTTATCAATTCAAGGCACGTGCATTATGAAAAAGAATGTAACCGCAGTGGATATAAAATATTAAACACGCACACGCCGAAGTAATAATACGCTTCATTGACTGTTTCACTCATATTCTCAAGATTTGTATGTAATTATTATTAATAATTCGTTTACCTTTAACTCCATGACTGCGTCTCGCTCTTGTAAATGTGTAAAATTCCAATTCAATTACTATTGACGATGACTTAATCTGTACGACCGTTCACGTTAACACTGTACCCGTAATGGAATACCAAAGAAATGTGCAAGAAATCACCTTTTTGATGCTTTCAGACTTTACATAAAACACTGCCAACAGTTATTAATTAATTATGTGTGGTTGATGTCACACAAACTCACTCGCCGATTGTATTTTTTAATTCGGAATGTCTTTCACAAAATCACACCAAACTTTGTAATTGTATTATACTTCCTCGCTGTGTAAAATGCACTCCACTTTGCAACTGCTGCTGTTGAGTGATGGCTGCGCTGATCACAACAAACGACTAAACGCAAATGAAGCCGTGGAGCATAATGCGCTAGCTTTTATATATGTATAATACAGACAAATGTAAAAAGCTCAAGCCCCTTTATAATGCTTATTTCGTGTCCCGCGTTTACTACAATACTCGCATATAGTGACTTTTTAAAAGCATGCAGCTGTTTTGAATTGTGGATATGCTTAATGCTTATGTATGTACCGCACATTTCTCCTCAAACGGTATTGTACTTGATGTGTACTGTGTAGGTATACGTATTCCGAAACTAACTATAACAAAAGTAGGGTAAGTATTGAAAAGTTTATAGGTTTCTGCAGTAGTGTAAAGTGTTTAAAAGACGTGTTTTATAGGCGCAGCTAATCCGAAAAGCTTAAAGTTCATTGTTGTAGGCGCAATTATAATTTCCTTTACAATACAATTTTTATTACTTTTGCAATAATTAATTTGTTGCGATTTAATATTTGAATAATATAAACAATAAATTTTGTTTTTATAAAAACTATAATGAATATATGTTATGATATTTAATTTAATTGAAGAAATGCAAAAAATATATAACATACAAACAAATTTGAATTCTGCAAAAAAATTATCAAAAAGTTTTGAATCTCCATCTATAGCAACGTTTTATGGAAATATAAATTATGGTAGGGAAAAATGTTTATTTAATTTGCCACCAATTTGTCTTTATGTTGCATGCATACTTGTACAATCAACCAAATGCGCATATACACAGTTTTGAATGTATTATTTCACTCCTCTAATTCTCAATCTGCACAACTTCTCTCTGCAATTTATGCAGCCAGCAGCATATGAAAAGTATAATGAATATAGTGGGCGAAGCACTTCATTAGAAATTAGGATCATTAAAGGAAATATTCTAAATATTCTAGAAATAAATATTAATAAAACCGTTAGGTTTAAATTGAATTATTTTTAGTATGGAGATTTAAATCATGAACAACGTGAATTATCCACAAATCTAACAGTTGCATTAATTTATGTAACGTGCATAAATGTCTGTACATGATCGATGTTTTTGCTATATTTCACTGGCAGATATTCGCAACGTCCAGTACCTACATATTTACATCTTTGTTGATTTTCTGCCACAGTTTTGTTTGAGAGAGCGTTGAGATTTTAGCGTGCAATGTAAAATTATAACTGAGAACTAGCTTAAGTACGGAAGTACTACAACTGACTGACCTTTCTCAACATTAATGAATATGTATATAATATGTATAACGTTACATGCGCTTATTATTAAGTTTACGGGCATAAAGTAGGAATATGGACATAAAAGAGTCGTCGCTTTTAAGCTCTACCATGCAAATATTTATGAAATGTGCAATTTCAAAAGTACGTACAGTTACAGTCCAAAACATAAACTAGCTCATAATTTACGATTTAACAAAAATAAAGGTATAAATTCATACATGATTTGCGCAGAAAAGGTTATGAATATGAATTATGATTAATTACAGGTCTTTAAAATTAATTGAATAAAAATTGATAAAATTTGATTTAGATTTTAGAATTGAAATTCTTGATATAACTTTTTAAGACAGAAAATAAAAACATCAATTTAAAAATTAATTAAAAACATGCATACATATTTCATTATCTAAAACCACATAGAGAGTGAGGTGTAAACTTATTAGAAATTATAATAATGTAAAGCATAATATGTAATTGCAGAAATCGGGAGTAAAGAAATGGTAAAAGTATGGTTTGTGACCTTTAATTTTCAAATTTTGACCTTGGCATGTTCTGAAACTTTTATTCTTATAAAAGCTACAATAATGAGGAAAAAAATCAGAAATATTCAAGATATTGGAGATATAAAAAGTTTGACCTTTAATTTTTAGATTTCGACCTTGAAATATTCGGAATTTATTTTATCTTTACTCAACTAACAATAATGTAAAAGAAACTTCTCTAAAATATTTACAAAAATAATATACGAAAACGTGGGTATTGCCGAGGCCGAGGTTGAGGCCGAGGTTGTTTACTTCTTTTTTGCTGCTTGGAGTTCAGATGTGCTTTGATTTTTGTATAGCAAGGACTATTATGAATATGTATTATCATTAATTACAGGTTTATAAAATTAATTTAATGAAAAATAAAATTTGAAACATACTTGAGGGATGTGACCTTGAAATAAAATATGATAAATTAAGCATAGATAATTTTATACACGATTTTATGCAAATGCAGCAGTTTCCGAGAAATTTTTCAGGCATTCAAACGTCCGAACGGATGTGCGGAGGTACATAAACACCTTTTTTTTAGACGACGTTTTTGGACTCAGGGGACGCGTTTCTGCGTCATTAATTTTTTCTCGAAAAAGTTTGTGAATGTAAGAATTTATTACACCCATACTCGGTCGTAATAGATTAATAAAAACACTATAATGGTAGACGTGCAATCAGCAAAACGAATATATATATGTTTAATGAATGCATAATTTTTTTTTTAAAGTGTAGAAAATGTTCTTATACCATAATCTACATGCATCCCTTTATGCTTTCTTATTTCTAGTGATTTATACTGGCATACCTAATCAATCAATTTCTTTACACTTTGGATAACATACACCTTCTAAAGTTCCATCATCTATGACTTGACTTTCTGCAGAATTCTGTACAAGTATAATAGTCTGCAGTTTCGTTTCATGAATACCAAATAGTTGAAGAATATAATGCACATTTCTCATATAGTTGCATATAATTTAAAACAGGAAATTTTACCTCAGTTATGTTCTTGATGATTACTGGAATTAAGATATGGTAATACTATATATAGCTAAAACTTTATATCATGTTCCGAAATCAGATATGGATGTTGAAAAACAAACTTCTTGAGTCTTTGGTAAATTCTAAACGATTATTGCGAATGGTTACGCAATTGCAATTATTGTTGCAACGTCAATAGATAATAATTTATGGCTTATGCAGATGTCGTGACTTTAAACATTTATCTAACCTCTCATTAATTAAATTGTATACAATTTTTATAACATCAATTGCGCACTGGGTCAAGATATTTTAAAGCTTAATTTTTATTGAATACAAGTTAATATAATGAAATACAAAATAGATTAATAATTAATATGTATTAATCGTTTGTATATTCATCTATGGTAGATTTATAGAATTTTAAAAATTATGCCTATATGAGTTTATGTAAAATTTTTGCAAACAATAAGGCAAACCTTCCCATTAAAATATAGGTCAGCAACTCAGACAAACATTGAGCCTTTCATTTGCTCCCGAAACATAATTTTTTTGCAATATCCTATATTTTAAAAAAACGTTAAGTCTATTAATTTATTATCATTAGGGTTTGATAAATGAAATTGTAAAATAAATGTATTTTTTTATTTAGTAAACGATGAAAAAAACTCATTTTAAATTTCACTCAAAATTTCACTCAATTTTCACTCAATTTTCTAATGAGGCATTTTAATTATTAAAAATTTTTTTAAATGAAAAAACAAATAAAATAAAATTTAATATGTTACACAAATAAAACATAAAATATGAAAAACAAAAAAAAGGTTACCATTATTTCATATAAAAAGTAAAAACGAAATACGTATATAAAAATCAACCTTATCAATTTTGATGGTGAAAAATAGGTATTATTCATTTATTAATTAATTTGAATAATGAATGATCATTAAAACAAAATCTACTGTTAACTTAATACACTAAATATACAGACTACAAGTATATTTACACTTACATGATGTCCTCATAGTTCATACTTCGTAATGTATGAACACAATTTACGGTATGTATGGATTTCAATTATTGTGAACATTGTATTTATGTAATATAATTTATAATTATTATGAACTTTCATCATAATCATCATAATCTCATGTATCATAATTTATGTATGTATAATGTATCTTCATGAATAAAATACTGTTTCACACAATTTCTAGACAACCTAGGATTACATCAAATAATATTTGAATGAAATTTCTGTGTCATTCATAATGGAAGGCACATACATTCATCCCGTTTCCACAAAAAGGGCGGTCCATAACGGAAACTAAACATTAGACCCGCCCTAAAATTAACAGAAATGTTTTAATCTGGCTATAAATGTTCATGAATTAATTCGTGAGACGTTGCCTTAATGTAACTTCTTAACCAAATATAGAGTTGAAAATTATATATATTTATTAATAAGAACTTAATATTTTCTATATTTTTACAAATATTCCACATAGAATAGGAGTATCTCTTACAGTTTTCAGCATAAATTTAATTATGGAAAAGCAAATAATTTATACCCACCTGTTGCAAGTAGTAATAACTTTTTTATAAGTGCAACAATTAAGTCTAAAAAAGATTCTGATTTTTAAAAGCTAAATAAATACATTAAAAACGCTAAATCGAATTTTCTTTTGGGAAGAAACAGACCCATTCGATTAAATTGACAGTTAAAACTCATTAATTATGTATACATATATTTTCGAAAAATCATGTGAAAAATAAAATGATACATAATAAATTTTTCTACCAATGTAATCATATTTTATTCCATATTTCATATATTTTTTTACGTTAGTAACTTTTTTTATATGTGAAGTCTCGCCTATTGGTACATTAAACATGTTAAGCCAGGAAACGGCGCACAGGGCTACAAAATGAATACTCTTTATGTAATAGTTAACAGCTTCATACTTCCGAAACGATACCAAAAAACTAACATACAGAAGCAATACTACCCACACTTTGCATCACACTCACAATCCTGAATTCACACACAATTATTATTAAGTTCTTGCGCACATAAACCCACCCCATTCACCCCGCACACAACGATACATCGGCTATTATAAGTTAACTGTATGCGCGTCCATAAACGATATAAAATTTAACTGTATTTGCCTTGCCATTTGCCACACATCGTACTATGTAAATGACATTTTGCGTCCTTCCCGGCATATATTTTACACTGCACGCACCAACAACGGAGAGTACGCCATCCTACAACGGCAATAGTATCAGCCACAGAGCACAAACACAGACCGGATTAGGCAAGAGGGGGTTAGCCAAGCAGAAGCAATCTCCATTCAAAGGAGGATGAACTTTACGTTTCTGTGTGTTGTTTTTTTTGTTGTTGCTGCGAAACGCTTTACCGAAATTGTTTGTTGGATTCAGTAGCAGTTGAAGGTTTGTCGGGAATTGACGCAAACGTGTGTATTTGCTATTTCAATCGGTTCCGGTGCGGTAAACGGTTGTAGATAACAGTGTAAATCCTCGAAGTGTTATTACATAGTTACAAAATAATTTTTGCTGTAATAAAGGACTTTCCGAATAATACTTAATTCGGCGGTGAATTGATTCGGAAGTGTGTTTTTAAGTTCAAGATATTTGAAAAATAAATGCTTTGGCGTGTCCTTTATTTCGGTGTAAATTAAAACAATAAGTTCAACGAAAAGATAACAATACCAAATAATTAGATTGAACTTGTTCTTGTCACTGAAGAGCAATTCCGTTCGATTTTATTTGCCAATAATTGTTATTGTGTGTTAATTTATTTTTTATAAAAAAGGATCAAATGAACTAAACCAAAAAAGGATACGTGCGACAATTACAATTGATTTAAGTGCATTCCTCGGTGTTTATGAGTTTCAAAATAATATGAGTTTACCTAGTGGTGTAGATATGACCAATCTTATGTCGCAGCATCCCGTTTTGGGCGCTTTGCCACCCGCATTCTTTTTACGTGCCGCATCCGAACGGTATCAGCGTACACCGAAGTGTGCTCGCTGTCGAAATCATGGAGTTGTAAGTGCTGTTTTTTAAACATCAATTGTATTTACCACCCAGATTGTGTTGAAGAATCTATAGTCTAGGCAATGTTAAATAAGTGCTTAAAGAAAATAAAAAAAAAGGATTTGCTGTTTAAATTTATAATTCTTATTTCAACAAAAAAATGTTTATTGTAACAAAAACTTTCATCAAAGAAAAAAAATTAAACACTTAAAATAACAGTTATTCAAAAACAATACCTTTATATTGCAGGTGAGCGCATTAAAAGGCCACAAACGTTATTGCCGTTGGCGAGATTGTGTGTGCGCAAAATGCACCCTTATCGCGGAACGACAGCGTGTTATGGCAGCACAGGTGAGAAAAATTATTAAACATACTAGTTACAGTTAAAGTTAATTGCTTGTCAGTTAACAAAATGCATAAAAATTGTCTGCAAAATATATAGTCTATGCGGGCAGATAAATCCCTAACCGAGTGCTTTGTGTAATTTGTTTCTTTTGGTGGGACAGGTTGCGTTGCGACGGCAACAAGCGCAAGAGGAAAATGAAGCTAGGGAATTGGGTCTCCTGTATTCGTCAGCAGTGCCTAATCAACAGCAACAGCCAAACACCAATGATAACGGACAACCGCCGCCGGGTGCCTTTCACACTGGGATACCATCACCACCCAGTGATATGGACGGATCACATAGGGTGCAGTACAGTGGCAGTGAATCGGGTAGGGCTTTTAGTTTACATTAATTTAGTTCGAAATATTTTGCCCAAAAACATTTAAAAAAATTATTTATTTTACATTTAAAGCTTGTCGTACAGCATGAACTATAGTTTTCAAATTTTAACACAATGTATCACTTTAAAATATGTTTCAGATGCTGAAGCCCAGAGGATACGATCGGATAGACTTGGAGTAACTTATTCACCTGATCGTAATGACGCTGATAGTCCTGGTAAGTTTCAATTAATTTAAAACACTGCCAATTTTTTACACGAAATGTACTGGATCAACCTATATTCAACCCTTATTCTGAAACGGTACAACAAGCAATATGTAAAATAATTGTTATTTTTAAACCCGCCTTACAATCTTATAAGCATCTACATTCTACGCTTGACTTGTATCAAAATAATGATGATTGATGAATCTGTTAGCAGTTTGCACCCCATAGATTTTTCGCAGCGACTTTACATTTTTCATTTTCACATTACACACGATGGTATTAACACATTTTCAGTCAAGTAATTGCAATATATACCAACCCCAAAACAACCACCCTCGCATTGACTTAAACGCTCTTTTATTCATTCTTGTAATTTGTGTGACTAAACGACGATTATAAAGTTGAATGCGTGCTCAGTTCCACCCTCCGTATTTGTTTTCTGAAACAAATTGAACACTTGAAATAAATTGCAATTAAATCGGTGGTAAATTGTAACCACTTGCTGCCTTTTAATTGTAATCAAATGCAGATGTTTTGCTGAAAAAAAATGTGTAGAAGGAAGAGACAGCAACTTACGAATTTTCCAGATTTTAAATATATTTTAATATTTCAGTTGATGGTTTTATAACTAAATCCGTTCGCAGTCTCTGAGATTTGATAGCGGATGTTTTGAACACACATAAACTTTTTTAGACCACTACATAGGGTGTAAAGCAAGTTACTGAATAACAAAATAATTTTCAAAAAAATAGTAATCGGAAAATTTTTTATACTTCATACTGGTCTATAAATCTTCCCTTGTACACCCCTTACCAACCATCCGTTTATGTAATGTTTTAATTTTTTTGCTTTCTAACAAAATAAGATATTGTTTAATGTAAACACAACCCCTTCAAAAGTTTAAGAAAACATTTTACTGCCTAAACTTGCCTTATAGTTTCACATTATTATGGGTTTGCCGTTAAAGTTGCAACAATATAAATGAAACAGTTCAACCACCAAGTGAGCTGTTATAAATATTATTACACAAGTAGTTTGGTTTTTCTTTCACGATTTGTTGTTCAATTTTAAGACGGCATCGTTTCTTCTGTGTATAGTTTCATTCTATAAGCGCTCAAAAGTGATCTGAAGAGTTGCGCCCCCAAAACGGTTTCACTTGCCATGTTTCCGACCGCAAGTTTGCAAGGAAACAATTACCATCTTAATTCATCTTGAAAATATGGTTCTATGAGTTTTGTTGTGTGAAGTGTTTTCTTTGTTATATACTTATGTGTTGTTTAGTCATAATATTTCACATAGAAATAATCGCGCACAGGCTTTGAGGCGGTTAAAAGACCGGGTGAATTTAAAATGGTGGATAAAAAAGGATATAAAAGAATGATTGCTCCATTTGGGAAATGTTTTGAAGATAAATTTCTTAAAGTTTGTTAAATACAAATTCATAATTTGAATCGTTTATATATAGCACTTATTCCATTTACTTTAACACAATATTTGAAACCAAAATTTGTATTAAATGTTGATAATTATAATTTATTAAACATTTATACCAACAAATAATATGTTTACTTCTAAACACAATTTTTCTTTTCCATAAATTATTCTCCACCCTGTAGGATCATATGCAAACATACGAGAGTACAAAATACATTTTTAGAATTTGTTACCAACATACAATAAAGTTTTAATTTATTACGCTTGAAAAATATAACAACAACACTTACGGTGAATTAAGCTCACTTTTCACTGCGCTGCTTTAATATTATGCACTTTACATTTTATTCTTTAAGCTTTTATGTACGCAGTTCTCAGTTTCCACTGCTATGTGAATTATGGAACTGTAATTATTGAGCTTTGTTTGAATTTCCACACACGTGTTTTTATTTTGCGTTCAAGTTTCAACACACATATTTGAGTATACGTTATTTTATTACTTTGTAGATGTTTATGGGGTGTAAACATTATTGTTTTCCAAAACATACGAATATGCTTGTGAAGTACGACTATATTATATCGCAAAGTGTTGTGCAGACATTGCGGTTTTTGTTTTATAAACATTTTTAATTAGCGCCTGAAACTGCAACGGTTTTAGATCCTATTTGATTACATTTTAAATATTTTAACATTTTAATAATGTTGTTTAATATGAACTTGATAGTTTAAATAAATGGATGGATTAAAAATTGTGCGTTTATGTAGAGTGGTTTTCGTAAGACAATTTAGAAAATTGAAGTGGGTTAAACTATTTACATACAATTTATTTTTAATCACTCAATTATTCCCACGCAACTAAATACACATACGAACATAAAAAGTAGTGTGTTATAAACATTGAACACCGCAAGATTCACATTTCCCATTAATCACACTGAATCCGATAAGTTGGGGTGAACCACAATAAAAATCACTCAATGGAAAACCTCAAAAACTCTTCATTTTTAACAAACAGATCAACATTATTTGTGAAAATAATATAAACAAGATAACAATAAGAGGTCACAAGCATGTGGGTTGCAATATGAATTGAATTGAACCCTTCCTGATGTACATACATACGTCGCGTAGGACGCTTACGCACTAAGTCATCCCTTAACACAATTTGTCCAAGTGTGCATGGGCAAACAAGCGGATGAACAGAAAATAAATAAAATTGAATTCTGCAAAATATATGCTTCTTGTGAAGTGTGTCTTTTTCTGAATATGTATACAAGTCGTTTTTAAAACGATCTTTTCGCTCCATTGAATTTTGAACTTGAATATCAACACAGAATCCACCCTTAAATATATAGAAAGACCACAATATTTACTGGCATACATGTGCTATTTTAATGTCCACTTATTTTTTAAGGGCTGCAAATATTATGGCATTGGATATTGATTGAATGCCCACAAAGCATAATGTTTCCTAAAACATATTTCCTCGGTTAGGTTGCGTTTACCTTCTGGTTGAATAGAAAAACTCAAGTGGTTGTATGTCAATGTAACACAGTCGAGCTCTAAAAAGGTCATGGTACTTAAGATGAATCTCATTTGAGATCTGCTGCAAATTTGATGTTTGTGTGTATCACTGAGCTTTGTTGTAAATGATCTGTTACAATAAAAGCAAAGGCGAATCATATAAAATATGTGGATGAAAATGAGGGAGTTTTACCAACATATTACATGTATAGGTGAAGAGGGTCGCTCCATATTATCTTTCAAATTCGTAAAATCAAAGTTTAAGTGATTGTGTCTCATCATTGAAGCGATTATCTCCGCAGAACCGAAAACAATGCGAAATAGACACAGTTTCTGATTGTTGTTGTGTACCTTTCATTCAGGAAGGTTTTACTCAAGTCCACAAGAATTGGATACTTTTACACAGTGATGGCTGATGAGTTACAAGTGCTGCACCCTCAATCATCTGACAAAAACAACATATTAAATTTACGTTGTACAATGTACATTCAATATATTCATATAATTGGTTATCGCTTCGTGCAATTTAATTTTCAATCTTTTGTAACAAAATACGACTCAATTGTGTGTGCTCAGGTTGTTTGATTGTCTGTTTGTCTTTCGTCTCCTTGCTTTATTATTAATTTTGTGTATCTCTTTTGAATGTTTGGGCAGGAGGAAACCCTTAAGGATATTTACTGATTTTGGAGAGGGATTGTGTAAATAATATGCGTTAGTGGTTTTGGGGTGCAACCTCATGGCAACAGTTTTATTACAGGTTGCCACATTTTAAGGGATTGAGAATCGTGGGATTTATTTTTAATCATAGTGGAGTTTTCTTCCATATTTTGATAGTGTGTGAATTAATCTCTGTACAGTTGTGCAAATTTATAAAACATTTTTGAATTTGATATGGCCTATATAAATCATATTCTACGGCATGGTAACAACTGAATACAATTTAACTAGCTAAATCGTATAATTATGCATTTATGATATCAAAATTCATATAATTTAAGAAACAAAGAAAAAAATAACTAACAGAAGCGAAATGAAATCTGCACCACTTTGCATGGCTTTGTACCACTAATTATAATAAACAAAAGTTTCATTTAAATCATTTTAATGCCCGATTAAAACTTGCATGTATATTCAGCACACACACAAAACATACAGTTCACATTTTGTAAATGGAAAAGCGCACCAACAATTTCATGTAATCCCTTTTCTATACAATTGTGGGTGAAATGAAGTACATGCGGTTTTCATTATTATTTTTATTTAAAAAAGTTGAAATTAATTGAGTAAAAATGTATAAACAGTATGGTAGCAAAATGGCAAAAAAATAAATAATATAACACAAAACGACCAGAATAAATACACAAATTGAATAACATTGAAAGCGTACACTAAAAAGGCAATATACATCCTTATTTTAATGTGTTCGTGTGCAGTTGCTGCGTGATGGGGTGAATTGGGGGTGGGTTGTATTTCTGTGCTGGAGTGGCTCGTAAACGTTGAATTGACCACTTGATATATGAAAACACTGACCACATTGAACGTAAATAAATAAAAATATATGTATTTCTATGTGCAAGTGCATTGCCGCAGAATCAGCTCCCTTTGCTTTGCAGACGTTGCGGAGTTGTTTTTTTTTATATTTTTTTTGAAAGGAATTTGCGTCTGTTTTTTAATTGTTCATGGGATTTTGCGATTTTGTTCATTATTTTGTAATGCATGGTTTTTAGTTAACTTGAATGAAGTACAGGTTCAGCGAAATTGTATGAGTAATTGGAGAACACTCTGAAGCCAAAGGAAAGGTATATTTGTTTACCATGAAAAAAATCAGCGTTTTAAATATTGTTGCTGGTTTTTATATTTCTAACTTTTGTGGAATGGTAAATGGCATGACGGGAGTATGCATAAACCCTCTTTTTTGTGATTACAAAAATATTCCCTCACCAGTTACATTTACAGTTTGAAAACTTTTTTAAACTTTTTAATTAAAGAAATTGGGTAAGACAAATTTTCAAAGAAAATTCAAATTTGAATAACATTTAGTATGGGTTTCAAAACAAATAAATCTGTTAATGTATGTAGCAACAAATTTCATTGTTGTTTCCAACGGTTGTATGTTATAAAAAAAAACATAATTTCACGATTTTCTTAAATCGCTTTTAACAATGAAAGATACATGGGCGACTCGTATTGCAAAAAGTTAAAACTAATTTTTCATAGCGACAAAACTATTATCGCATTAATTTTTAAAATTTGTCTTTATTTTTGATGCGTTCAAATTTTCAAACATCAAATAAATTATTTATTATCTGTAGATAATTAAATGCAACCGAAACTAAAGAAATTGCAAATTCAAATGATGATCTAACTGAATTATTTCATCACAAAAAAACAGCTTTCTGTACAATAAAAGGTGCTTAATCAAGCTGCTCCAAAAACAAATCACTTCACACTATTTAAAACGCCATAATGATTCATTAAAAACTGCCAACATAAATATTTTCACACCAAAATGTGTTAATTGAATTTATTTAAATTCATAAATAAACAAAACGCATATAACCACTTTGGTACATTGAAGCTTTTACACGAAGCTTTCTGCCTCTTCGCATTTCTGTGACCCTAAGCACATATTTATCTAACAAATAACAGTCTTTTTTATACCACACGCAACAACTTGTGATCATAACTTCATTTATGTGGCTACTTTAGCTATATTTAATGCAATCACACGCATAAGCCTACATATCTATAGTCGCCAGTCGCCACCAACCTCACACAAGCAGCAACAGCAATGAATATCGAAAAATTTCTAAAAATGTGTCCAAATATTTGGCTACCACTTGAAATGAATTTTTAATTTAACGTTACGCTTTGATTAGCCTTCTACCCTAGGTCTTATGTCTTTTTCAAAATGTTTTTCCTATAAGCACAAAAAGATTCAAAATTGGTGCAGAGTACAATGTGAATAAGAAACCGTTTAACAATTCCACATTTATTTAACACTCAGCTTCCATAAGTTGAATCAGTGACACGATAATGATAATATGTACTTGTATGAATATTATATTAGTTGTAGAGTTGTGGTACATGTAACGCGAAAATCTATACCTTTACTCATCCTTTCAAACTTGAGTCTAGTGAACTCTTTAAATGTGTTGTTTTCTTTCAAATGCTCTTCACAATGCCAGATGGACATATATTGAAATTAATTTTTTTTTTTAACAGTTTTAGTGTTATTTAGATGAGTGTTGACGCAGAAATGTGGTAAATTGTGTAGAAACTCACTGTCACATCTGTCACAAAGTGTTTTTATGTACACTTTTTGCCTTCTTTTGAAATGGTGGCATGTCAAAGTTAAGCAAGTGTTTGGATTGTGCGCAGATTGGTTGGCATTGGGCAGCTTTACTTTATGGATGAATTAAACATACTCAATTGTAAATAATTGTTAAAATAGCATAAATATTCTTTAATATTGTAGTCATTTTAAATACAAATTATTGCAAAGCAATCAAAAAGATACTTTCGTAGAACACTAAATAAGCTTGATGACAAAACATTTATTAAATTTCTCATAATAAAACCAACAGGGAACAATAAATACAAAACATTCAAAACAATAATTTTCTGAAATGAGTTATTATCATTTTCCACCCACTGAACCGAACTGAATCAAAAAGTTTCGTTCTAAATAGCCTCGTGAAAATGACAAAACCACTAAGCCATTATAAAAATTTACAATTTAATTCATAAAAAAAACTGTACTTTATAATGGATATCAGATACACTTCCAATCGTTGATTTAGTTTGGTTCCACCCTTAATAATGACAAGGGATGATATTCTATTCTATATGTTAATGTGTCCGTTTTAAAGATTCAGTTTTTTAATATGCAATATGTCATTTGAAACAAATTTGACATTTTTTTGTCAACAATACGAATATTTCTGTTTAAATGTGGGACACAAAAGAACCAAAGTGGAGGATACCAGCACACTACGTATTATAATATAGGTACATTATATATAGTTTCTCATTTCGGTGGGCATCGAAGGGTTGGCATGGCTGGTTGGATTAACGCAATAAATTTCATTAAATTACATCTGCAGATGTTTTGTGTCTCTGTTTCAATGTGAAATATTTCCTTTTGTGTTAAAATTCATATGAATACAATGCGAATGGAATTTACTTTTTGGTCATACAACGGCATGGTTTCAGTGCAATGCTGGGAAAGGGGTGAGGCACGAGCATATTTTATGTGTGTATGTTGTGTATTGAAGTACATTCGGCACGATGTATCTGCTCACACTAATGCATGTATTTGAATGTAGAAACATACATTTGAATTGCATTAAAGTTTTGAACTGAATAGCATTTGGGATCGGCGATGAGCTGAAATGTGTAATGTGGATTGGGCTTTTATTGTGTTAAATTGTGGAGCAGTGTGCGTCGACGCTAAATAAAGGGGGTTGAATAAAATAATGTTACCTTTTTTTTCCTAACACTGTATTACGATTGGACGTGTCTGAACTTCTATATGCTCGTCATTTTAAAATGGCTTCCATTTAATGTTGAAGGGTTGTTGAAAGCTAATTGTATTTAAATATGTTATATAATTACGAATCTTTACAATAAAAGAGCAACATTTTATTTAATATTTTTAGGATCAAAACGAGCTAGAATATCAACTGAGACTGACCATGATACAGGCTCCGAGTCATCACCGAGCAGCCCACGTATAATGAAATCCCACCACTCATTCACTTTACCAATGAGAATGTCACCATCACGTACTGGTCCACCGAGTTCGCCGGAGTCCGATTTGGACGTCGACTCAACGCCCGACGAGGCAACACCTGAGAATTTAAGTTTAAAGAAAGACGATTCAACCTCACCGCCTCACACTCCAATCGATAATTTAACTCATTTGCGGCAGTCAATGGTCGCCAATGCCAATAACAATAATGGCCACACCGCCTTTATACCGTATCATCAGCATTCGCAGTATATGTCGGCGGCACTTCCAACGCAACGATCTCCAGTTGATGTTTTGCTAAGGTAAAAAATATTGCAATTATTTTTAAATTAAAATTTTTGAATATCGGATCAACAAAAATTTTCCGAAGCGTGAGTTATACGATAAATGACATAGCAATGTTCATTTCCATAGAGTTTTTCCCAATCGTCGTCGCAGCGAAGTCGAGCAACTGCTGCAGCGATACCGGGGCGATGTTGTGCAGGCGATGGACGCCATGTTGACCGGCGACGATAGCATGCACGCCATTAGCGTGCCTACCCCATCGCCACCATTCTCAGTGAAGTCAGCCTTTTCACCATTAGTGCCACCCGGCGTATTTGGCCAACCGGGAAGGTACCCCTTGTTTCAACAGCAACCCAATCATGCAAAACGATTTCTAGCTGCACCCTACACGGGCACTGGTTACCTATCAACTGTCATACAATCCGACCCGGAGCCCAATGTGGAGACTAATGGTAACAACAATAATAATAACAACAGCATCGGTGAGCGGACTAGTAGCGGCGAATCTCAAGAGTGATTTTTGGTTTTGTAAATTTTTGTACATAGATTAGCTTTATTTAAGAATTTTGGTTTTCTTCAATCCTTCAGTTTCTTAATATTCACATATATGTAGATATTAGTTCCACTTATAAGAATTGTGATTAGCTGTACCCATACTTACGTACTCAAGTGTGTAATGTCGATTTATGAGTAAACTCCAACTTTAAGTTTCAGTAGTCATGTTTTGTGTTTGTTCAAAGAAAATACAGTTAAACTTAAGTAAATGTATACGCGTCCACAAAATTTAAACTACACAATGACCATTATCGAGAATAATTAAATCTTTCAGCACACTGTTATACTTTACTTTTTAATGAAGTCAATAAAGTCGATGAATATATTTATTCCCCTTCCTTTTGTCATCTTTGTATTTGAATTGTTAATGGATAGAAAATTAATATAAAAGAAAAACTATATGTATACGAAAAATTATTTAATAAATACAATAAAATAAAGGTGCGAAATGCGGATTATAAAATACAAATAACTCTTTTGTGTCTTTTGTTCAATGAACTAATTTTTGTTCAAATTTTATTTTAAGGAATTTAGGATTTTCCCGGTAATATCAAATTAAAATATCTTTTTATAGATTTTATGACATTTGTATAATATATAATTGCTCTATCAATAACTAATTTCCATGAGAATATTAGGATAATTTTTTTTAAATTATTTTCTCCATTTCTATAAATTTAAATTGTCCTGCTGTATACAAACCCGACCAATTTTTCGGTTTAAATTCATTCTTGGCCGTACATTTGGCCTAAATGTTGTTTTATTTTTCCTTTAAATTAAAGAATTGTTTAATTATTGTGTTTTTAAAAGTGAATCAAAAATTAATTTAAAAAAAAAACACCACAAGGTCAAAGTTCAAACACCAAAAAAAATTCCCGTTTCAATAACTTAAACATATCATTTTGTTTTTCGTAAATATAAGGCCACTGTGCAAAATATTTTACAATGTAAACACTCATCAGTGTTATTACAAGACACAATACCACAAAAGAACGTCCCATTAAAAGTTCACTTCTAATTCTAATATTTGAAATTTTTATAATGAACCCCTCTAACCTCATATAATCAGAAGCTATATAAATATGCAAATAAAAAGTTTGAGAAACAAACAAATATCTTCAATTTGCAACACCTCAAAGTTGTTAACGCGCACACTTTTAACTCGCATTATCTCCACATTGGAATATCTTATTGTGGTAGCATAAATTTAACTGAATATTTAATTTAAAAGTAATGTTCAAAAGATAAACAACACACGCCCACATCTATTGGACGTGTCACATTACGGAGCTACACAGCAGCCACCCAACTCGAGGTGTGGATTGTGGAATGCCATATATATTAAGACTACTTTAATTACTCATGGCTTATAAGAAACTAGCTGTTAATTCAAATATTTATCAGTAAACGCGATGCTCTGCGCCTGATATAGCAATTACTGTATTAAAGAAAATACAGATGCCAGTAAAAACTTAAAATTAACTAATAGCGTGCCAGAATGACGCAACCTTTAAAGATGGACAAGTCGCTAGTGAGTGGCCATTTGACAAACACTTGTCTAACTTTGAATGAATGGACATTTGAATGATTTTCGTTTTCTTTTTAATTTTATTTTTGACTTTTGAGTTTGTTTAAATGAAAATTGTTAGTTTTACCGAATATTGTTGAATAAACAACATTTATATATTATATTAAACAACATTTTGTATTGTCGGTTTCTTGCGTTTTATTGTTTGGAAAAGAGAGGCCCAAATTATATTCAAAAAACTACGGAGATTGCACCGACCGAATGATTCCTCTAAAATCTACATGGATCTTATTTAAAGTAGACGCCTTTCTAGCTCCTTTAAATTTGGCTTAAGATAGTTTTATGAAAATTTATTCTTTTAAGTCGTGGCGACGCTGCTATGCTTATATAACATAAAAAGGTAAAGGATTCGTTTGTGTTCTACCGCAGCGCCACGACTTTACTGCCACTTACAAAACTCCTATAGCCACTTATCCAAATGATATTTTCTCAACAAAAAAGTCTGGCTTAGACTTTTACTCTATAATTAAATAAAATGTTGAAAAAATCCCTCTTGAATTTATAATTTCACCTCCGATGACGATATCAATGTAAAATTAAAAATGACCACTTTGATCACCTTGTAGCATATGTTTCTTTCCACAATTTATTTCTGCTTATTTAGCCACTTCATGTTGCTCCGTACTTCATTCATCAGCACCTTTGAATACAATTTGAATGGAGAAAAATTCATATTCCTTCCATGATTGAAAGCTACAAATATTGATGAACTTATCAATGAAATAAATTGGATTTAAATTTGCAATATTGGATTTAGTGCCGCCCCCAAAAATTAGAGACCCACACCATTCAATAATATGAAATATTATCGCAATAATTGCCAATACAATTACAAACCCATAGCTTACTAGCAAGCAGCAAAAATGCTGTACAATAATATTCGTCGTTATGAGTGAATTAATACAATTGTGTATAATAGAGCTAGGAACAGGCACAAGAAGAAGCTCTTGAAGATTTGTTCGTGTGTGACAGATCAAACACCACACATTGAGCAGCCACAATATTCAGAAATATTGAGTATTGTGTAAATAAGTTTAATTAAAAGTAAAAAAAAAAGGTAAACTGTAATTTATGTCTCGGTAAGCCACCAAATATAGCTTCAGGGCGAGAGAAGCTACAAAGAAGTTAGTTCTCATCCAATGCCAACTAGGCAGTTGCCAACGTATTGTTTCGAAAACGTTGATATATTGGCGTGTTGACACTCGGCAAACATTAAACATTTTAACTTTTCTCAAACTAACCTTATACCGCACGGATGTTGGACTTTTTTCAACCTGTTATATATTATAGAGCCTCTTCAAGTTCCCTTCTGCTCCTTGGCTTTAGACATTTTATACACACATAAAGACGCCTTCGGACTTTATATTCTGTATGTTGTAGATGAACGCGTCAAACGATCGTGTAAATTGTATGTATGTAAGAAGATCAACAGAAAAATGTTAATGTAAAAGGTAAAATGTCACAATTATATCAACAAATGTGCAGTGCTTTCGGCTGGGAGTGAGGATGCGGATGAACATCACAGTGTTCGTTGAGAGTGCCCAATCTCAAATGTCTCTTTATGTACTTTACTATTATGCGCGTCTTTGTCTATCTATTTTAACTATTGCAGACAATGAAATAAGAAACGATTTGGAAATTTGAAACGATGATTGTTTTGTAAATAAACTTTATATGTATTTCAAACTGTATTTTATATTTAATTTAATATTTTACTGTTTGTGTGTCCCATTTTCAAATGATATTATAAAATGTATTGAAAGTCAGTAAAAAATTGTTGTTGCTCAATTTTTATGGGCATCAAAAAGTAAAATTTTTATAATGTTATCAATTTAATTATTATAAAAAACATTTGTTGTAAGAAAACCCGTCATTGTAATGTTTAACAATGATGTTTTATTTAAAGCATTTAATATTTTAGATAAAATGAGTTAAACAAACAAACATATTTACTAACTATTTATTATGAGAATAAAGGGATAAACAGCGACTCTGCGCATGATCGAAAGCCTGAGATAATCGCGAGGTTCCATTGTAAAGTCGGCATTGAGTTTGTGCATGCGCGAATGGTCTCATCCCTTCTGACAACACGATTGAGGAGGGACTCTTGGTTGCGACGGACATGTGTCTTCATTGTATACGAGTATTTAAATACCAATTATTTATTGATATTTTCATGAGATATCATTTTGGTGTGGCTGTGGCTTTGTGTACTCTTTTCACAAATTAAAATTTGAGATAATTTTTTTTTTGTTATTCAAAGGGATGCTTTTTCATTGTCCATTGTAATTCATATAGTTTAATAATCATGTAGATTGTTATCCAGCGAGCCACAAGTAAGTTGTATTATAACAACATTCAAGTATAAAAATTATTGAGATAAGTTTTCATGGTTGTTTTATTTATTTGTTTTGTTTAGCACACAGTTTTTATGGATATTTAATTAAGGGGTAATATTAAAATAATGGTAATAAAGAGCACCTAAAGTTATTGTATAAATTTTAATAACATGGTAAACGTAATAACTTTTTAAAACAATATAAATAAATCACATGCATAAAATATCATGATTCAAAAAATAAGGGTCTGTTAGAAAACTCTGAAATATAAAAAAAAGTATCATCTGGGAAAAAATAAGTAGTGTAAATAGTGTGAATTGTCACAGTTTGACGTCATCGGAATTTTTAAAAAAAAATGTCGGCAGCATTTAATTCTTGAGCTGACCTTTACTTGGTTCATGATAAAATATAATAATTAGCAGTTGTACAAAAATATTAGATCATATTACATTCATTTAAGTATGATTTTAATATATAAACACAAAAGCGGACACTGATTTTTGTTTCTTTAAATGTGCAACTGCAAATTCCATGCAAAAAATTCTCATAATGAAAGTAAAATAAATATTGGTTCAATTGAAGCAGAAGACATTTTTAAACAAAAGGTTCTTTATGTGCATAAACAAATATACGAGAGTCTGTGTCCCTACATGAATATAAATACGCGAGAATTTATTCAACGAGAAGTTGCCGATATATTATGAATATTCAAATGTAATGTGTATAAAAAAAAACTTTATATACTGGTAAGAATTATAATAAAGGTTTACATACAAATGAATTGAAGAATTCTTTTGTGTCAGATTTTAAAATGGAGCACACTCCTTTTGTTGAATTAAATTTGCTCAGTTTTTTATTTGTGATTGTATTTAACTAAACTTAACGATTGTTATAAAATGTGTATTTAACAAAAGCGCTCCATGCGCAATGAAAAAGAGTTTAAATCATGAGTATCACTTCCATCATCTGCCCCCAATTGAAATTGAAGCCTTGAGGGCATGGAGCCTTTTTTCTGGTTAACCATTATAAATATTTAAGTTGAAGAGTTCCTTTTCTCAATGTAGTTTGTAATATTCTTTAATTCAATAGAGGTTGCATTCACGAATGTAAAATAGAATACATATATTCAGGCAACGACAATTAAATATGTAAGTAATTTTGCAACAAAACATATATTTACATGAGTAGTTATATGATATGAAGTGTATTTTAATCATCTATTTATTTTCCTTGCAACTTCATAATGAAAATATAATCAACACATAATTTAGTCAAACCTCATAAAAATTATTATCCGTATTCTCCTTTTAATGCACGAAATCACCCCCACCCAAATAAGTTGGGTGGGTAAGATCAAACAAATAGCTTTGTTGCAAATAAATTGACAGAAAATAAGGGAGAGGGTGGGAAGGGGGGTAGTTAAATAAAGTCAGTTGGTGTCGATGTCGAATTAACCCCTAAAATATTTGCACCAAATACCAAACAAAAAACCCAGGAGAATAACTCACAGCAACAGAAACGTGCCATTACAAATATCTGCGGGTGACATTCTCGACACACTGTCGATGTACAATATTGCCAATGTTGTGCGTGGTTGGTTTGAGGGATGAGTACAGAGAAACCAACAATATAAATTTCGAAGGGATTATTTTTCTGCACATTTTCTGACAAGCGATTTTTTCGCACCCACTTTCATATAAATACTATGATACAGGCACGACATACAAACTTCCAGTGTGATGAATATCAGTTGGCCACAATATTTCCGCCTTTCACTTTACAAATTCACATTCGAAATGGATTTTAGATAAAGTACTTGTATATATGTCGTGTGTACAGCGTCTATAGTTACAAAGTTCATCAGCTTCTGCTCTCCTGAATATGTGTATGGTGGAATCAATTGCAGGAATTTGTAGAATGTACTCACGGGGTGAGACACACGTGGTGTGAGGGGACATGCCAATAAGAAGCGTTTATTGTTTGCAATTTATTAAAAACGGATTAGTTAAATGAATCATCTTTTAAATTGATGCAGATACATAAATAGATACTCGACGCATTTATATGCATGCAGAACGGAAACAAATTAATGTGCGGCCACCCTTAAGTTTCCTGACAACCATTTCACCCTTGATCTGTTTTTGTATTTCAATGAACTGAATATTTCTGGTATTTTTGGTACTTATACATTTGATCCCTTTGGTACAGGATTAACTGTATGGAACTGTAAAATAGTGAATCAAACAACACTCCCAGATGTTTAAAAACGAAATTTTAAAATCACCCCCTTTGCGGGAAGTATTGTTTAGTTGCCGAATTGAAATATTTCTTATAAAGTATAACTTTTCATGGAAATGTTTTTATTTGACACTTATCCGGATGGATGGTTAAATTCGATGATGTTTTGGGGGTGGCGTGAGGGAGAAGAATGAGATTATAGTTTATAACTTTTAATACTTGCTTTAACTTAAATGAAATGTTATTTAATTTGAGGAGGATTTAAATTATCACCCTTTTTGTTCATTTTCAACACCACCGTCAGTAACACATACTCCTCGTGCATGTTTTAACTAGTTAACATTGTATTGTAAATTTCTGAAGCATTTAATTTATATGTTAATTTTCAATTTTAAGTAATTTGTACACTGTAATAGTTTTAACCTTTTAAGAATTTAGGATGAATAATTTTATGTTAGTTAGAAATGCCTTTTTTATTTATTACCATCCATTATACTGGGTGTTTTCACACCACCTTATAGTCTCAAAAAGTGAGTCAACAAAAATGTGTGTATGTAAGATATTCGAATGTCTGGAAGCTACTTCTGGGAAACTACTGGACGGATTTGTATGAAATTTTGTCTCGTCGTTTTGTGTAAAATAATTTATATTTAGTTCATTATTTTTTATTTCAAGGTCAAGTTTAAGCCAAAATGCGTTATCTCGCGAAAAAATTACAATTATATGGGCGATAAGTGATAACGATTTTGATCATTGATTTTAAGTTAACCCTTTTCTACAATTGTGGTCTACATTATTACTTTCCGATATTTTCATACCTCGCTCTCTCTGCGATGAAGTTCTTTGTAACAAAAAATAAAATACTATATTATGTTTCAAAAATATTTTTCAAGAAGAACCAATTCAAAATCAGAACTTAATGAAAACAAATTTCTTCCTGGAAATGGCGTCTTTCTTTAAAAAATTTATTTTTCAACAAATCACACATTAAAAGAAAAATATAATAAAAATAATAATCAATTTGTGTGAATGGAGGAGAATGTACATTGTATACCTTTATGGGATATAGGGTAAATTATACGCACAGACCTAAAACGCCAGTCCAATGCACAGTGTGCCACCACTTAATAAAACTGTATCACGCAGTTAACGAAATACCACTCATTGGTTCAATGAAGGGAAGAAATCAATTGAATGCACCAGGAGATCTAGTTAATAGCCAGGAAAACAATCAGCACACAATGGCATAAAAGGGAGTTGAATTAAATGGAACCCCATATTTATACTCTTCTATAATTGTGGCAGCCAGTTTATTGGAGGCATGCGAGGAAAATAACACAATTCATATTATATTATATTGCAATAACTACTGAATAGTTTGAAGTAAAAGCTTTATGGTTATTTACTCGTTATAGAAATTTATTTGTTTCTATGCAATTTAATAACAAAATTTATTTGCCAAAATTGTTGAAGTTCGGATAAACGGTATTTTCGTAAAGAAAGAAAGCATATTTTTCCCTCAGTTTGTGCGTGGGCGTTGAATCATTTTCTACAGAAAACATGAAATTCAAACCAATCATTGAATAAACAAAACATACTGGCGTCAATCAAATTATTATGTTTTTATATTACACACGCATTACTATTTAGGACTCACCCCCGGTGCATTCACTTACCCGCAATAATTTCCTATAAATATTATTACAACGTTTATATACAAAAGAACTCATTGTGTTCCTTCACAGTGTCGTTTGATATTTCTTTACTTCCTATTAGTTGTTCAATTGGTATCAAACAACTAGTTAACTATCACATACTGTGTTCATTGTTTCAAACAACAAATGCGATTTTGTATTGTGGATGACTTTGAAACAGAAAGGTGCGTGTATTAACAATGCGTGATCCTTGCAAGGGCTACCAATTGTATTATGCACTAAACGCATGATCATACTGTTCAGAAACAATGCAGCAATTCTGTAAACTTTGATAGTTAAGTATTAATACATGTTTTCACTTGATTTGTTTACTGCTGCAGCCTATAATACATGACGAATTAACTGACACTTTGTGCGCTTTTGTTTTCTAAACATTGGGCACAAAAACTGAAGCACGTTTGCAAACAATGGTTTACTGAACGCGTTTATTGTGTTTAACGATTGACTCTTTGCGGCTGCTTTATGCTTAATTTGAGAGTATATTATGAGTACGTTTTCAAAAACAAATAGGGTGAGAAAAATATTACTTGCTCCCAAATTGAAGTTGTTTGAAAAAGAAGTTAAATTTGTCTCGAATATATCCAAATAATTCACTAATTCGACTTTTTTAATATTTTTTATACAGTTTAACATCAAAACCAGATGAACGCTTAACGCACATAAGTGTCGATTAAGCTAGGTTGCGGGGATGCTTACCCTTTTTTTGTCTCAAATATGAAGATAAAAACTTACCAATAAAATACAAATTGAGCAATAAAATTTGAATATTGAAGAATATATGTACAATATTTGAGAAGGAATATTAACAATAAAAGAAAACAATGCATGGTGGCTTCATTTGAATTTTTGTCGCATTACTGCCGCATTGATGGCGTTTTTTTTTTTTGCTTTTAAACAGACGTTGCGTTGTGCTCGCCAGCCAGTTCCAGCACGAAAGGGGTTGCCTCAAAAGTCGCATTCATTTGAAGTTTGAACAAAGAATAAATGTACGTTTTGCACATTGTGTCCTTCATTGAATGAATGTTGGGTGTGGTAAGTGGTGTGGGTGGTGTAAGTAATGATATAAAGAAATGGAGAAATGCTGTTGGAAAAAATGTTATGATGAAACCGTCTCAAGAATTTTTCCTAATGGTCCATTCACGCCCATCCAGCCAAACCCTATATATTTATAGAGTATGTCGTTTCCAGAGAATGTCTTCGTTTCATGTATTCAGCTGGTGATTCCTTGTGCACTCCTTCCGCTAGCGCTTTTGTTGTTCTTATTGTATCTTCAGCTAAATGAGATGTAAGCGAAATATTGTCACGTAACGAATTACCACTTGGAATTATGTCCGAACGGTCATTTTTACGGCCTTGCAAGTCGCATCATGTGTGCTCGCATGCGATTTCCGTGCGTGTGCTTATAATATGCTCGTATGTTGGGGTTTCGAGCGAATCCGCGCAGCAACCCATGTTGTAAGATTTATTGTTGTGTGTTATTTGCTGATATCACCATTATCAGAGTCGTTTATTGTCATATGAATGCGTCTTCATTAGTTCATTACACCAAGAAATGCAGTTTTCTTGTTTCGTTTACAATTGTTAATGGGTTGTTGCATGCATGACATGCAGCAGGCACTATCTTCTCATTTATCGACGATGTTTAATGTACATAAGTGAGCGCAAATGTGGTTTTTAATTTTTTTTTATATATATATTAATGTTATATTAAGGTAAAAGTAAAAAATGCATTTATTGTTGACTTAATTGTTTAAAAATTAAACTTTTCAGTACACACAATTTCCAAAAACAATTGACATAAAATTATAATGATCAGTGAAATTTAGTGTTAATTGTTTACTGTAGAAAATTGTTCTATTTAACATCCCCTTTTAATAAAAATATATTGTACATCAAAGGCATTAATATTTTAACAAGCAAATTATCGCATTTGACTTAAAACGCACAATGACAAAAAATGATTAAGAACCACATTTTCCTTTTATAAAAACTGTTGGCGCTCTTTTGTTCGTCCTTCTAATTTTCTTGTAAGTTCATTTTAATGGTTAATCTCAATTTTTTTTCTTCATTCACTGCTCCATTATTTAATTCATTCAATTATTCTTTGACATAAAATAATTATTCACATTTTTCTTACATTTGTTTCTGTACTGTAAAACAATTAGGGCAATACAATTAAAATACAATGAAGAGAAAGCAAACAAAAAATTGGTAAGAAAAGCTCGAAGTGTGCGGATTCGGCGAGGGAGGGCTGATGGTTGGGTTGTAAAAGCCTTTACACTGACTTGCAAGTAAAAGCACAAACACAAATGCAAAGGCACTGTACATTTAACAAAGTGTGGTACAATGTGAGATTGTCAAAGACGCGATTTTCTTTCACCACTTGTTTGTGTTCTTTGTGGAACTCGCAGCTCCAGTGCAATACTCAAACATACACAAATCACAATGCATTGTTTGTATGATGCGGAGCTAAACTAAAATGGAAACAATGCGGCTATGAAAAGTGCAACAACAAAACACTAAAGGATAAGAGCTATGCAAAAAAAATGTGTGTTATTTAGGCAAAGGGCGGGCATACACCACCTTCAGGTTATATTGTTTGTACGACTTTTCTTGATGTATATTTAATGATCTGCTGGTTGCGCGTATCAAAGATGAATGTAAACATCACACGAATTTGGAAGAATAAAACCTAACACTTTGCACTTTTAATGGTCTGGGACTTTTAGGTAAATAATGCAAAATGCTGAAACACAAATGTAATTTAAAGGCACACAAGGAAACTCTAAAGTTTTGTTTTATTAACATAATTACGACCTACCGCATCTTGATCCTTTTACCTTTTTCTATTTGTTTATTTCCACATAAATGAGTCAAAAATTTGGTATGTAAGTTCGTTGCAATCAGATCACGTAAACTATTGTAAAAATTATGCAAAAATTAATTTAGAGTTAATTTTTTAAAGTTATATGGTCAAAAATCGAGTTTTCAATTTTATGCGAGGGCTCGAAAATTGCTCGAGCGATTTTGGCCACACTGAAAGAACGGAATCACCTAAAATTCATTTTTAAGTATTTAATTCAAAGTGATTACGTAGCAATTTAGGTCATGCGGAAATATATCGACTGTTCAAAATATATATTTTTCAAATAGAGTTGCCTTTTTTTTTTGTTATCCCAATTTAAGACAAATTTAATCCTTTTTAATCTGCACATAAATTTAATAGCAAAGTTTACATCCGTCAATGATCAATCGCTATGTAAAACGTATGCTCGTCGTGTAGAAATAATCTCGGTTCGCAAAACTATATTCCAGTCATCAGTTGCCCTACCCCTTACATGCCTATATGCAAAAAGTAAAAGTAAGTGTTTACATAGTTTGACCACACGTGAAATTGCCCTATTACACATTAACACCACTTGATTCAGATTACTATCGCAATTTCGCATATGCATATACCAATATTTAGCTGGTAGGCTTTAAAATGCAAAATTTATACACAGCTCGCATGCGAATATTGCGATGGAAGCCCTTACTGAAAGGTTCCACCCTGATGCTATAATCCTATTTCATTTTTATTGTATCCTTGTTAACACATTGTAGCTGTTTCCAAATACAGGTTTCCATTTTCATATAAAGCTAATAACACAACAAGGATGTACAATAATGCCCTGTATTATGAAGGTATCGCAACGTGCTCTTGCCAATTGTTGAAAAGGTGTGATAAAGGTATAATGAATATAGTGGCAAAGCAAATGATACACTCCTCAATATTTTTTTTTTATATATTGGGGTGATTAGCAATTATTTGTTGCACATTGTGTTCCAAGTTAAATAACATGAAATTATCAGTGCTTGACATCTGTAATGTGAGCGTGAAATGTGAATGGTATTGGGGAGGTGTGATTGTCATCGCAGTTCTGTATATGCACGAACTCTGGCGGCATTAAGGGTGTGAGTCTTGAAATTGGAACTTGAAGATGTTCTACTTATGTACCTACATGTATAAAAAGAGCGAGTGTTCATGAATTACACGCATTTGTTGTAAACATTTTGTGCAGTTTTGTATTACAAAGGGGATGGCGCTACTTTGTGTTTATTTTTTATTTCAAATCACATGATATTATTTCTTATGTTTCAAAATTTCCTGAGTCCTTGACAAGTTCCGTTTTCACCGAATTTTTCTATTGTAAAAATTTATTTGATTTAAAACAGTTTTTATGAAGAAATACTTATAAGAAAAAGTAGAAAATATAAAGAATAGCATTAAAAGGAATTAAGGACATGGTGTCAAATTATTTGTTTGTTAAAGTGATATGGCAATGTTTTCATCTTCAGTCACTGCGTGTTATCTGCTTTTCCCCTAAATAAATTCAGTACCTATAGATGTTTACGTGTATGTAAACCCTCTTTTGTGATATTGATCGTGTTTCTTTACATGAATATAGTTCAATAAATGCCATTGATAAAGGAAAGAAGTATTGGTCCTTTTTTGAGTAGAGAATTACAATGCTTAATTCCATTGGGTCACTCGGAAAAAGGACACTGGATTAGAGTTGTTCTTTTGTCAACAAATTGTGTATTGATTGATCTTTTGATGTTCAATATTCAAATTAAACTATTGGTTACAGATTTCACTATTTGTTTAGCTGTACTGAAATATAGGATGTGCTCCATTTTCAAAAGATTTTCTATTGGTTGGGGATAATTCGTTAAAACTCCTGTCCGGAAACTTGAATCAAATCATTCCCAGAATTACTATTAAAAAAAATTTGTTGAATCATTTAAGCGCAATAAAAAACACGTCAAAACTTCCACATCATCATCTTTGTTTATGAATTGTTGAAATTAAAATTGAAATAGAAATTCCGGTTCCAGATCACTTCCTACACACACCATCTTTTTTTTCCCATCTTTTGTACTTGCATACTATCCGTTGATACAGAAATATCAAACATCAAGCAACACAAAGTAAAACCCTAAGAAACAAACACAAGAAATCTGATAAAACAAGAAAATGGAAATTAAATTAATTTATACAATTTCCCAGTCCTCTCTTCCTTTTTCTATACCAAACGAAACAGAAAATTTGTGATATCTTTCCCCATATAAAGTTGTATAGAAATGGTCGCTGTGTCGCATATAATTGTATATAGAAATATTCGTCTTTTGAATACAGATGGCATGCAATCTACGACTATGTGTCTCTGTTTCGAATGAACAGTGTTGTATATTATATAGCGAAAAGCGTACAGGAAAGTTTCAGTCCCACCCACTTCACAAACTTGAATCATCTTCGCATTTCGCACGAGTTTTATCTTTTTGAACTGTTTTCTTTGCATGTATACCACCGCACTGCGGCCAAGTTCTTCATGTTCTGTCGAAATTTTCCCCGTAGAATTTTCTCATGATCAACTTAGCGTGAAATTATATTTTCTTATTGTTGGATGGCGCCGTTGCCTTTGCCGCCCGGAGGCTCTCCACACTCGATTCTCTTAATACCAGTATAACTATATTTTCGAAATATATACATCGCAGTGGTATTTTCCTACCTCCTGGATGCAGAGCGGGGCGGCAGAAATGGTTGTACACGGCAAAGAAACGATAGTGGCAATGGTGGTGAAGGCGGTTAATGTGTCTTTTGTGTGTACAATCTTCTGTAAAAGTTGTCGTATAATTTCTTGGCACATTTATTCTATCAATTTAGCACTTTCTCTGTTTTCACATATAAATTTAACTTTTCCACCCTTTTTGTGTGTATTTGTGTGAAGGAAGAGCTGGTGGCTGTTGCTGCTGTTACAACGATGAGAGTGAGCATATAGGGGGTGCAAGATCAGTCGCTTTTGTTGTATGCGGCCATTGTTAATTTATCAAAACCCAATTTTCTTCACATAAAGTTTAGATAATTTGATGACATTTTTAATTTTTCCCATTCCTTGACCTTTGCCTTCCTCTCCTTATCTCCCCCCACTACTTTGAAATTGCAGATATATTACATAAACTTAATTTATTTTAATATACAGAAACTCCCGCAGTCGCCATTCTTTCATGCGACAAGTGCAGAGGAAAAAAAGTTGAATAATAATTAAATTCTTGGCCGAGTTGGAAAATTTACTGATTGTATAAAGTGAAATTGTGTTGGCAAGAATATAAAAGTTTCTTGGTATCGCCTTACGAGGACGCGTACTCGTACAGTAGAACGAATAAATGATACCGTTCCGCTGTTGCGGGGAAGGATACTTACAATGGCTTTTTATATATTGTACTTATATATAACCAGTATAAGAATACTTCTCGGAATGAATGCTGTGTGGTAGTGACAGCAGTTGGCAAGAATTGATGCTTTCAAGATTGCGCCATGTAGGTACTCGTATACTCTTACATTTAATGGAATATCTTGACTTGTATTTTCCATGCTGAGTGGTACTGAATTTCATTTTCTGTATCTGAAGTAGTAAGTTGTATATTTGGTATTCTTTCCTGAAGGCGATTGAAACAATATGTAAGCTAAAAGGACAACTACTATATTCTAGATTCGAATGCCAATTTTTATTTTGTAACAGATCTCATCTTATATGCGCAGAGTTTAGAATTATAATAACAAAAAATAATAATGTTAATGCGGGACGCAAATTTTAAATTCTTTTTCAACCTCAATGTCTAAAAAATTCAAATTTTAAGACTATTTATTTCAATAATACCTTCAAACAGTGTAGTTTGTTATTCAAAATGTTGCTAAACACGTCGTAGTTGCTAAACAAATAAGGTTTTAAGGATTAAAAAATGATAATATACCTTGGATCCTTGTATTTCCTACATTCAATTTTTAATTATTTTTTATGTAAGAAATGCTCTATTCTTTAAAATTGGCGAATTATTTTATTTTTAGAAGGGATTTTTCATCGTCGAAAACCTTAAAAAATGTCTAAAATTAAAATATTATTCGTCGCAATAAGGGAGAAGTGAATTTATTACAATACCTCTAACTAATGTAGAACTCGGGAACGACGGGTTACATCAAAGGTGGTAAAATACTATTTATATCTCAGAAACCATCCTTTAATTTAACCTTCTATTTTTAGATTTCGGCCATAAAATGCTTTGATGAAAGATGAAGTCAAATCGCATTGTACATTGTAAAATTACCCTTTAAATCAACCCGAATGATAATTTGTATTGATATAAAAGAGTTCAAAATTATCAAATTCGTTAGCGCTGATTTTCGGCGTCCATATATTTTTTTAGCCAAAATGGCCTTAATTAAACCTCAAGAGATGTAATAAAGTCAACTCACCAATATCCTTATTATTAATATACATTTACAATAATTTAAAAGACAAGTATTGCCGTTTAACAAAGAATTAAAAATAAAAAATTTCAGAAATTTTTTGTTGTTCCCACAAGATATTTCGGGAGGTTATAAAAATACCCTGAAGCGTATTATCGTACAATTTTCAGTAATCTATTTTTTATTATATATTCAGCGACATATTTTAAAGTTGGGTTACAATAATCATTCTATTGTAGGCTGTACCATTTTAGAAATCGAGGATTTGAAAACAAAAATAATCGCACCCTTAAGGGTTGTAGGATAATGTGATTTTAAAGTGTACAACATGCACTCGCCATGCATTAAGTAAATATGAAAATAACTGTGGTGCATTGAAGTAAATTCATTGTTTTAATATATTACATATCAATAAGCGTGTATAATATTGAAATTTTGTTGATAGACGCTCATTATGCGAATATTTTTATATTATTATGTTTGAGACGAAATAAACTTCCGGTAACATTTAAATTATATTGGAAATCGATATCAAAACTGAGTAATAATACGTGGAAAATAATGAAAAAAAAATTCGTAATAAAGAAAATATCAATATTTAACTTTAATATTATTTTTTAACTCCCACTTTAAAAATTATTGATTAATTTCTATTTACACAATGCAATTGACGAATAGCTGATTTACAAAGTACATACATAAATGCATGAATAAAATTTTTTTTTAATAAAAAAAAAAGCATTTGTATTGTTTCTTTTTAATTAAATTACACACAAAATCGCAGCACGAAGTTAAAATCAATTTTATACCACCACCCCCTAACACCCTAACATGCGCCTTCGCCCATCATGTCTGGTGCCATGGAACTGGTTTTACAAATCCCCGTTTCAATTGTTTCACATAATATAATACACATTAAATCAGAGTTCAGCAATTGTGCATATAATATCTATAAAAGACAATTAAATTCCATTGAAATCCCGTCCCACACAGGAACTGGCCCCTTTACAATGTTATTCAACATAATATATGCATACACAACCGGAACGGAAACAATGGTTTCACAAATCTATCTATTTAGATGCTGCAATACATATTATATACAAATGAGTTGGGAGTTCGAACAATACATCACAATTTATGTGCCCATACTACAGTGCTACAATCGACGCGGTGAGTGTATACTGTATTCGTATTTCCTACACCCGATTACCGGGTGTGTGGCGTGGCGTGTCCCTGGCTGGTTCAATTGAAGGACGCAGCATCCGCACAATTTGAAATTTCGCAGAAGGAGATCGCATACCGCGTACGAGCGTCGCTGTAGCATACGTCATATGTGGGGCATGATAAATATTCACATCTATATGATATTGTGTGTGATTTTGTTGTCTTCATATATGTTTGGACCTAATTTTAAACCGGCAAAGTACATGAAACGAGTGGGTTAGATAGGGTAACCACATTTGTATTTCTGCCCTAATCTCAATGCACAATCATTCAGTTCGAGTGGTTGTCTTTCGTCGTCCTTTTGTTTGGATTAATGCTGTTTGTATTTGTATGTATGCGAGTGTATAATATGTTTAAATAATCTATTGTTATATTTGCCGAGATACTATAACAATAATTATATTTAGTTTTGAAATATATTTAGTCAAATATACGAACAGCAGAATGTATTGAATTTAAGGTTTGTGAGATATTTACCTACTTTGAGCATATTTTTTTTATAAAATCATGAGGTCGTTGGTTGGCGGGACTAAAATTAGTGGTTACGAAGCTCTTAAGCTTTGAAGTGACTAAAACCAGAAGTAGAAACAGAACCAAATGTCAGTACATTTGCAACAGAAACAAAAACAAATTTATGTTGCAACCGAATCCACGTACATAAAATGTCAGTTTGACTACAGTTTTTTGGTGCAATAGATATATGAAAATGTGTATGTGGAATAGCTGTCGGCTGAAGCATTATGTCGAATGCATTCTCCGTTTTTAGCGCATTCTGTTTCTGTTTTATGTTGCTGCATGATCAACGAAAACAGAAACAGAATTTACTACAGAAAAAGCTTCTGTTTCTGTTTCTGGTTCTTGTTACTTGAAGGCTTAGCAGCCATTTTCTGTCAATTTAATTATGTTTTTGTTGCAGAGGTACTGAAATCTGTTTCTGTTTCTGGTTCTTATCAATTCATTGCTTTATCCTTGTGATTGGCTTATTTTTTGTTTTTTTTAAAGTTCCGTTTTAAAACTATGTCAGTTTTGTTGTGCACTCCGTTTACAGATCAACTGTCTCTTGATCACTTGGTTCTTAGCCACTTCAACATAATATGTTGAATGTGGCATATTCGTCCAGGCTGCATGGTCCCCTACTCCAGTACATACAGCTATTTTTCTGGTTATTGTTTACATGGATCGCTGATGTTTATCTTCTTGTTCAATAAATCTCCTTGCCATTATTAAATTTTTGTAATTCTTCGTCTATGCGCAGTCTTCATTAATTTCGGCGCATACACGGTGTCAAATTTTCATGTGCATTGCGTTACACGAAATACCTATACACATTGCGCATTTATACAAACATTAAACGCACTATTCCTCTTATAAAATGCTTCATCAAAAATAGAACAAAAGATAGATTGTCAATCCATACAGTAAATCATGAATTATTATTCTAATCAATTGAGCTTTTGAACTCAATCATTTTATCATCTTGCTTATAAAGACAATGCATTTTGTCAATTCCATACTAAAGAGTCGCACCCACACACGCAGGACACATCACAGATTAGAAATTAGAATTGAGGATGTGACGCACTAACATGATTCTCTATAAATATGCATCCCGAGTGCTTAGTAGTTATAGGTATTCCTAAATCAAACATCTCTCGACATAAAGGATTCAATGGAACATCTCTTCTGAAGGATGTAGCATAGCATGCTTATAGGAAACATAATTCATATAACTAATATGCGTTTATGCACAAAGTGACATCTAACAAAAATCGCAATCGTATACCTCATCGACGGTGCGACTACATGAAATGGAATGCAATAACCCTCCAATGAATTGAGCTACCCAGATTGTGACCTACACATATAGATGGCTATGTACATTGTACATTGTGCACACATAGTATTATTATATCCTATTCGCTTCATGTACCTATATTTATGGTGCACATATATGTAACAATTGTGAACGTATACATTTGGTTGAGCTCCGCC
Organism: Sylvicola cinctus; assembly: GCA_963854165.1. Lineage (NCBI taxonomy): Eukaryota > Metazoa > Arthropoda > Insecta > Diptera > Anisopodidae > Sylvicola > Sylvicola cinctus. Next base: position 38,017,707 of record OY974083.1, on the reverse strand, counting down.
TCTTGAGGCCTCCTCGAGGGCACAGCGAACTGGATTGGTGGCTGAGATACACTTTCTATACAAAAAGGATACATCTATTTTCCCTTTAGAGTATAAGCGAGTGTTTGCATCCGTTTGTAGCTCTTCTGTATGTATGTATTGTAAACAGTACCCAATATTTTCAATGGGGTGGAGGGTGAATGCGCGAAACTTGAAACTCGCTATCTGTGCGTGCATATACGTTTTGGGATATCGTGCTAAAATGTCACTAAAAGTTTGAGCAGTAGATGGTTGTATCCTATTTACGTATTTTGTTTTATTATACGTTCTTTAATAAATGTTTATAAGTGACATTTTAAAATTCATTTGAATTAAGTTTGCAAAGGTTGAACAAACCTTGACTTATGGATTTTATAAATTTAATTTAATTTCAATTTTTTTATCCACTTCTTAGAATTTTTAAGAAATAATATTTTATTTTTGATTAATTATTTAAGAAATATGAAGTCAAATCCGAAGACGTTTTACGTTACAACTACGAACTCAGTATGGTTGTAATATATTCTTACATTCGCAAACTTTTTCGGAAAAAAAGGTAATGATGCAGAAACCCCTTGAGAGAACCTCGGACGTTGGAACGTTTCGAAGATTTCTTGGAATCTACTCGACGGATTAGTATAAATAAAAATTTTTTGTACAAAATATGTTCTGCTGGATTCATTATTTTGTTATTTCAAGGACATATATCAAGGAATGTAAAAAAAAATGTATTCGCTAAAAAAATATATTCTAAACAATCTTATGATTTTCTATCCTACAAACCATACGCAACAAATTTTTCAAGGCCACATTATTTCTAAGAAACTTTAAATATTTATGAATTTTTCTTTCCAATTATAGTAGCTTGCAAAAAGTGATAATTTCTCCGAGTCTTACAATTACTAAGATCTACATTATTTATAGTTTCAAGCTCTGTGATAGTTTGTAATAAATTCACAACTCGCTCTCCCTGCGATGTAATTTTTATCTGTTGTTTCAGAGCTTAATCTATATATTATGTGTGGGCAAACTATTAAAGCGATTACAGCAAACGTTCGAATATGTCCTAAACAGCGTTGAAAGAAATAAATTTTTCAAATTGACCGCAACCAATTGTACATATGGGGTTGGATAGAATTGATGGAAAAAACTTAGTGAAATCTATAGTGCATACGGTCCACAATTTGATATGGCCGGCATACGGATACCTAAAAATGTACATTTCATGCGAAAGGGGTAGCTAAAATATATAAAACAATAAAACAAAAACGTATAAAAGAACTAAACCGCACTAGGAAAGTTCAATTTTACAAATATTCAGCAATTTTTTTCCCACAATTCAGAATCAGACTTTTTCTCGTGCTGTGTTGTTGCTGCTAAATGGAGAGGGAAGAAGAATGATGTGGAAAAGACTATATTTTTATGCGACATGTACCATATTCATATTACGGATTATGGAAACGAATGTGAATATCTGTATATGTGTGAAGAGTTATAAAAGGACGATTTAAGGGTTCACAAATTGTTGTTATTTATACGCGTACATGTGGATTGCAGTCTGTAGGTATTCACTTATACGAGTATCTGCACATATTGTCTGTTGTCCATCGCTGCCGATCGGTGGGTTTTCGACAGCGTAGATTAATCGTATTTTTATCTTTCGATTTAAACTTTCCTCCATGAAAGAGTTATGATGCAAACTAGTCGTATATACGGCCCAACAATTTATTAAGCTTCTGCTAGTACTGTTTTCAATTTTGATTCCATTATTGATAAGCTGTCGTGAGGACTTTTATTTTCTAACAAAAAACCAATCATATGTATTTGGCAATATCTTTTCTTGTGGATTTTTCACAAAATTTAGTTGATTCCAAGCCACACATATATGCATATTGCACATACAAAAGAAAATGCATTTCAATATAAAAACGTCACCAACCGTCAACGCATTCAATGTTCAGCAATTAGTGAAAAATGAACTGTGCGGAAAAGCTTATGCGGGCAAACAATTTAAAAATCAATTGAAAACATTGCAGAGTATTCAAATGTGAAAAAATTTTATGGCGTGCCCTCGCTATGTGAATGTACATTGTACTTTTTCTCGAAATAAATTAAATTTGAACAAACTCTTATGGGGCTTTTTTCATTTATGTTATACAGATTGCTAACGAATGCACTAGTTAGGACTACATTGTACAGAAAATGAGCGCAAAGCTCAAGTCAGAAAACATCACTGGGAACTTCGATTAATTATTTTAAATACGCTTCAATAAACAGATATTTCGATAAATGTATATTCGGCTCGCTGTTTAGCAGTACATTTTTAATGTTTTCAATTTAGTTCCAATTTCATTTTTTTTTGCAAAAACAATCTTTTACTTTTTTGCAATTGCTGCTAAAGTACGAGTATGTATGTTATGTACATGCAGTTACGCTGCCGTACCATTAAGTCTTTATATTTACGTTCTTGTTTCAATTATTCCGTGCACCAGTTGATTTCAAACATTTTCCTTCCATCTTTATAAAGGGTAATCCAATCGGAGACAATTTTACCGATAGGGTTATTTTGACAGTTTTTATGTGTCAATTGTCACATGTCTTGCCTATATGACGTTTATGTTTAGTATTCATTGCCATTTCATTATGAATAGACTTACGCCAGATGTCACCTTTGGAAGCAAAGATATGCGTGCTATTATTATTGGTTTGCGGAATCCCGGCCGATATGCTTGAGTGGCCGAAAATTGGACTCACAGAGTGAACCATTTAAGAGTTAGTGGTGAGCATCATTTGAAGGAAATTATATTTAAAATTGACTTAAACTTTCAACTCAAATAAAGACATTCTTTAGTGCATTGTTTAATTTTTTTCTTTTTTCTTAAACATCAGAAGCTCTTATTGGATTACCCTTTATATGCCCAACGATACCAGGGCTTTGTAAAAATTTCTCTAAGCTTCAACTTTTAATTGATATAATTTGTATTTACAATATTTTGCATGATTCATGCTTTTCGATCGCAGATTTTTATAAATTTTTTTCATGTAAAAATTGTCATGTTCTTCTTTTCTTCAGTTCTGAATGTTTGGGTTTTCCCTACAACTAGAACAAAAATAATTTTTTATGCCTGTAGTCTCTATTATTTCCTTTATCATCCCATGAAAAACATTCACTTTCTCAAATTTTTCATAATATAATTTTCAAGTATAAAATATTTTTTGTGAAAATTTACACAAACTTTAAAAAACCTCGATTATATCAAGTCATGAAAAAGTATTCGAAATATTTTTAAACGCTTAATACGAATAACTTACAATTAGTATTAAAATATTCAACTTGTAATGCGTTACTACTTATCAAACTCAATATGACTTCTAAGAATTTGAAAAGATCTTATCAAATATGCTTAAACGAAGACAATAAACGAAGTAACTAGTCAATTTCAAATATTTCAACAATTTGAAATTACTGCTCCTTTACACTTTTATATACGAGTACACAGTTATACACATACCCAATCCACGTACAATATCCTTTATGAATACTCACACCACAATGATAGTTCTACCTTTCTTTACACAACCCACAAGCATCACCACCTTCTTAATGGCACCTTTTACATCTCACGACAGGCGATGCTCAGCGGTAGTGTGAGTTGACATGTTAAATCCGCCAGGAATTTTACTTGGGAATGCTCTTAATATTCACCAGCGTTTGGTATCTGTAATTCTGGTAGGTATACCTTTCTCATTTTACTATGCTATTGTATATACCGATTACCGGTATCCGTATACAAGTATGAATTTACAGTCACTCTTTATTGAAATGGGAAGAAGATGCAGATCACACCGTTACAACAGATCTTGATAGAATATCCTAGATTGAGATACGAAATTTGTTGGTTTGAGTGCAAAATGTGGGTGCACCATTTGTCTATGTCATAGATGAATGTATAAACAGTTAGGCGAAAGCGCGCGCACAGAATAAATTTCCAATTTAAATTGATACCAAGAGTCAAGACGGGAAGAATTGAAGACAACGTAACGCCGAGGATGGAACTGCTTTGTGTGCCTATATACGAGTACATAATCGCATATATGAGTTAGAATATTTTCATAATAGCATTCTCGAAAATGTCTTTTTGAATGTGGTTAGGATGGAAATTTATTTGTTAGAAGTATATCCTTGGAAGTGCGAAGTTTAGAATAATGATAAAGGTGAAAATGAGCATCTTGATAATATAAATATTGGTTGAAATAAAAAACAAATTGTAAACACAACATTCTGTAATTTTACACTAAACTTTTCTATACATATTAAAACACAAACTAAAACTACATCGCAGGAAGGTGAGAATTTATTAGAAACTAAGAATGTAATGCATTATAATTGTAGACCTCGGGTGCAGATTGTTAAATAAAAGGAAGGTTTTGAAAATGATCGAAATCGTCAAAGCATAACGACAAAAATGTATGTAAATCCTTCCAGTAGTTTCCGAGAAATCTTCCTAAGATTCTCTTTTTGAAATTATATCTCAAAAATGTTTCACACAATAAAAGGGTTCTTTTAAAAGAAAAATTTTCAAGGTAAAAATATGGATTTACATCTCACAAAGAATTTTTTTTTAAAGTTCGTTCAAACTTCAAACTATTACAGCTTCTTGTATGTTAACATGCATAACCTTGTTGAACAATTTCAAGATAAAAACATTAATATAACATAATATATTTTTAAATTGCGCATATTCTTAAAATTTAAGAAATCAAAATTCTTATTCGTTGTTTAATAACTCATAATTATTACTATATACCAAGTTCAGTTTTATATGGAACCCGTGCGCTGCTCGAACACAACGTATTGCTTTCTAAAAGCGATTTAAGTAATCACTTACATTCTTTAATATTATATTATAAATATTTGACAAAATAATGTCTATTTTTCAAGAAAATAATTAAAAACGATGACAATTATTATACAGAAATTTGTTATCATGGTGCTGATGTAATCGTGGAAAACCACTGAATTATGCTCGAATTTTTTGGCGAGGTGTTTTCTACACGATCGTATCAATTTTTATGCGTTAGACGAACTTCACTTCATCACTGCTTTTTTGCTGACAAATACGTGTGTAAAATCTCGTAGAGATTCCGTTTATAGTTTTACCGCCGTTTCAATTTTTATATTGGATTATTAAACATAACCGCAGAAAATCGGGGAATTTTTCTCTTTCGTAATTAGTCAATTTTTTGACGAACTGCGATATTTTTCACGGTTTTCGCGGTTTAATTTGATTTTTAAAATACGCCTATGTACTTCTAGAGTTGATTCCATACTGTCGTTTAGATTTTGATATTTTAGATAGTTACCCGGAAAATCGTGTGAATTTTACTAAATTTAAGCATTCATGCGATAAAGCCGCAAATCGATTCCCTCAATAATTTTTGGTAAAAGTAAATTTTTTCGCGAACCTCGATTGTTTTTCGCATTGAAAATATGCCTATGTTACTTCTAATATTTGCAAACACGTGTATAAAATTTCGTGGCGATTCCATTGTCAGTTTTAGCGTGATTGATTACTAAATATATATACATAGTCGATTAGAAATTTATATATTAAATTAGATCTGTCAGTTAATATTTAGACTCAGTAGACTGCAATCCCACATTAAATTACATGTTTCACTCACAATTCTTGATATTATGTGGCTCGATTATTTAAAATACATTGTACTAATTATTTCTTTATCACTATTTGCTTAAAGTAAAATGCTTTAATGAAGGAATGAATTATTGTCTTTGAAATCAATTAACAATGGTGAGGCGCGCATGCACATACAATTGACGAATTATAAACTATCGAGTTTCCCATTGTTAAGCCCAACTATTTTTTCGCTTTTCATCGTTATTATTTATTGTAGTTATTTAAAGTGAATTTAATGCTCCTTCCGTAGCGTGAGGACTGAGTAGAATTATGTATATAGCACAACAAATAACAAATATTTCAGGCTTTATTATATAAAATTAATGAAATGAATTGCTGTGTGTGCAATTTTGTGACCAATCGGATTATTCAGGCGTGTAGAGCGATCGAATTGTCTGCAGCAGCAAGCAGTTGCAAGATTGGGTTACATCATATATGTGACGTGGTCGTCGTTCCAGGGTTTTTGACAGACTTGACATGGAGGTGGATCGAACGTATTCAAACTAAATTGCGGATGAAATACTTAGTTTGTCTCTTTTTGTATTTGCCTTTGTGTTCTTTGTATTGCATTCGTCTTTTAATTGTGTGTTGTTAAATAATTTTAAAGATTTGGTTTATTTAATGGAACAAAAAGAACAAAATGTGATATACACACTTTTTAAATTGTGTGTAAAGAATAACATGTTTAAGAATTTAAACCACAATATGACAACTTCCGATAAACAATTTTTTTAGCATCAATTATTGATAGTTATTAATGAAATAAAGTGGTCACACTTTCTGTTGTTATTGTACTTGTTTTCTTGTGGTTTTTGGAAATTGATATTTTATTTTAAAGACATCCAATATTCTTTTCATTGTACCAATTACCATACATATTGTCATCCGTGTTTGCTATTTTTTCGTGGAAGAAATACTTTGTAAGAATGACAATAAAGTGTATTTACAATATTTAACATGACTTCTTTATCTTTAAAATAAATGAACATTGTTGAATTTGTAATATGTGTTGTTCCAATCTTTGGTATAAAAATAGAAAAGTTGCATTAAATTACAAACCCTGCTTCATATCCAAACTGGTAGAACGAAATTTGTATTCATTTGAGAAAAAAAAGTGTCCCCTTATATCACAAACATATTATTGTCAGCAATCAAGCCACCTTGTAAGTGTGACTTTGATGTATATAGTCGAAAAAAAAACGGCGACAAAATAATATCGCGTGAGACAAACACGTCTGGCTGTGACATCCACTTTTAATAATACAACAATAATAATAATAAAATTAATAACACCGAAAAAAAAGCAGGAAAAACAAAATGAAGATTGAAAAGGGGGCGCTGATTTGGGCATATTTTATATTCGTATTTTATATATACGCAGCGCTTGGAATGGGTCGAATTTAATTGAAACGCGCCCTCATCCCTTCAATCAAATTGCGGTTGTGTTGACAAACACCCACAAAATTGTGTATAAATAAATTGGCGTTTGATTAAATATTTCTCTTTTCAAATATACTTGTGACAGAGTTGATTTTATTGGTTGATTGTGGTTGATGTGTGATTATACTAAGGGATGGTGTTTTAAGTGGCCATGTGAAATTATTAGAATTTTTGTTATTTTGAATATACATTCGGAATTAGTACATTTTTTTGAACATCATGTGGCGTTTAGAAGCGTACACATATTATATAAATAAACTAGTGGACCCGGCGAAATTCGTTTGGAAGATTTTGCCAACAAAATTAAAAAAGTAAAATTTGAACTATTCTTAAATATTAACGAATAACGAAATTAATAAAGTTTCATGTCTTAAATCTAACTTAATTTAATACTTATATAACTGTTTAAATGAATATATCTTAATGCGGAAGCCAGCGAAAATCTAACTCCGATTCAAATTTTAAATCCCACTGACCATAATCCATTACATCCAAATTTAAATTGACCACAAGCTAAAATCCCAACACCCAATATCCCGGTAAAATTCAAATTGGAAGAGCCATTATTATGACCGACAATATCCAAATCGAAATAGACCAAAATCCAGTCAACCACAAATCCGAGAGCAAATCCCATCAAACTAATATCCCGATGGGCCAAAATCGAAAAACACACAAATTATCGTAGTAGGCTAATTTTTCCTGTATACTTATATTTGTCCGTAGCTAAGGATTATCACCAGTTTCCGGGTTGACACCCATATACGAACCACCTCAGACACCACACAAATTTATTAAATAAAAGAGAGATAGCTTCGATTGTTAAACTATAATGGTCATAATACATTCTTTTTATTGAATTTAAAAAAAATAGAGAGGTGCTGAGAAGTTGTGCTGTTTATGTGAGAAATTTAAAAAATATATATTTTTAAAAAAGTGGGGTGAAAATAAAAATAAAATCTATCAACAACATCGGTCAGGTCAAACCGTTTAGGAGTATAAGAACTACGAACAAAGGCACATCCAAATTTTATATATAAAGAAGATAGACAAAGATTGTTTTTACAAAATGTAATTGATGTATTTATAAATATTTTAGAAAAAATAATAAACACAAAGTCCCACTGAGAAAAAGTGTATTGCACAATGAACAGATAAACATATGACAAATGCTTGAGAATTAAACTCATAAACCCATTGACTTACAATGTTCAACACACAATTTTTTACGCAACAGCAACTCCTAATCGCAATAAAACCCTCTCCCACATAACATCCCACGGAGCCACACACAAGTATGCAAGGATATCAAAACATTTTACCCCAATTTATTAGGAATTTCGGGTTTCTATTCAATTGCAGTAAAGTCGTATAGGTAGAGAAGAAAAGAACACACTTCCTTGTATATAGTTAGTATAACTCTAAAGATATTTCAATTCATATTATAACGCATTTAATGTTTATTATAAGGACTGAAGTCTGAAATAAATGTTGTTCTTATTATGATTTGGATGAAATTCTGCACATTTACCATTTCAATTGAATAGAATTGAGATCAGTAAAATGAAGATGTTTTGTGAAAAGAAGAACTCTTAAAAAAGAAACGATATAAAATGATAATGACCTCCAGGTATTTTCGCAAAGTACTCGACAACTTTCTGCTGGAATAAATTCCCATCTACAATATAATATCGATGATTTTTGTGGTTTGTACCTAAACCTACATTTCATTTATTCGACGAGAATTTTTAATCTGAAAGGGTTTATTAATGACAAAGCATACTTTATAGAAAAAGTAATTCATATTTAATTCAACATTTAAAAATATTTATGTATTTCATTATTTTGAGTACCACATATCATTATAGATTTAATTACTGAAATAAACACAAATGCGCTGCGACTCAAAAACACCCAAAAACTATTTATATTGAAATTTTGCACTTGCATTCAAGTGACGACGCCAATTCAATGGATTTCCAACTATTCCTATTATCACTATTGAAAACATAGTGTGAATTTTGTGACATCAAAATAGCGCGATAGCTCTCAATAAATGGAAACAAATGAAATAAACTTAAATTTATTATATGCATTGTAATTTGTAAATGCTTTTGTAAATACCCATCAAATATGTTCACACATGCTGAATGAATATACTTACATATATGCATATCAATTCTCATCCCCTAATAAACAGTTTGGTTTGAGTGGGCGCACACTGTCCTTTCCAGAGTGCCTGATGTTTATTGAAATTCCGATACAACAGATATAATATTTTTACCCTTTATTCAATTCCACTCGTGTTCATATATAAGTACTTATCATATTGCATTGTTTGAAAATTGAATGTAATTCAAAAATAAAAGCGAAATACCATTTAATGGAAACTGTCCAGTACTTGTATGAAAATAAAATAATATTTTGGCACAACATTTCAAATACAATATATAAAGGGTGTTGTCGTTAATGTGGAGTGTAAAATTATTAAATTTTATTATGTTAAAATGAGACAGTTTTTTTGGCAACAACTTGATCTTGAAAATAAACTAAAAACACTGTCAAAACGAGTTTTTACGGAAAAGTTCGAAACGTAAAAATGTACATATGCCATTGGTTTCGTATATAAAATTAAAAACGTATTTGTAAAACCGCGTACATCCTTATAATGTGTAAAATATTAATCAAAATGTTAAAACATTATACAGCCGCTCTTAATATAAATTTGCATATGTGTTTGTATCACACGTTTCCTCCTCCATATTTTTATAATTTGTGCTTCAATATTTCGTGGAAAATCGTACTGTTTTCATTTTGCAATTTAATTTTCCGCTTTTCCATCACATACTCATTGTTGAAGGGTGTTGTTGAATAAAAATATTTTTAAATTAGTTTATTGTCCTTTCGATTTATTAAATGTTTTAATTATTCAATTTACATTTTGTCGCATGATTATTTTCGGATTTGTGGGTGAGAATAAAGCATTTTTTTATGCTAATTATTTCATTTTGGATATATTGTAGGGTAAGAAAAGAACAGAAACTACATTATCCATTTTTGGTTTGCAGCAAGACTTTTCCAGGAACTGCACCAACAAATGTTATCCCTTTAAAGGTGAATTTCTTTGCTAAATAAATATTTTAACAAATATTGATGGGATATTATTATTTTATAATTATTGACAATAGTTGATACAAATTTTTTAATACTCCACATCAATATTGGCTGAGACTGTATTTTTTTGTTCTATTAAAATTTTGCGAGATATGAAAAAATGCCTCGAATGTATCTTTCTAATTTTATTAAATTTTGAACAAACAATATTGGTATTGTCAATATTTTTGCTGCTTTTATTAAATTAGTGACTTTTTTTGCATTAAGCAATGTTTTGTTAATAATACTGACAAATTGCAGTTTAATTATTATTTGTTTTAAAAACAAGAAACATTTTTACATTTATAATAATTTTTCTTATGCGATTCATGCAATTTTTCAATATTTAATAGAACTCTCATCCGTAAATCAAAAATATGGTGCAAAAAATAAATTAATATTTTGAGGTACCCACTCGGTCTAAAATATAACATTTCAAAATTATTTAAATATATTGTTCGATTTGATATTATTAAGATTCGTCAATGGCAAGGTCATTTTTTAAATAAATCTAATGCGGCAATAATTAACACAGATAAAACAAACTCTAATTTTCAAAACTTTCAGAAGTTGTATTTTTTGTTTTAGCTATTTTTCAATTTCTTGGACTCTTTATTAATTAATGTTTATAAACGGTTAATTAATACATGACTTGACCGTATAATAGTGCATAGTCAGCCAAACAAATGTATTGATAGCAATTCCATGTGAGTTATTTTTGAAGACTTAATCTACATTTATTGTATTTTTCTTACAGAGTAACAGAAATGTGCAATAAAAAAAACCTTAACGGCTGTAATCTGTTATAATTCAGTCAATTTTAAATATATGTTATTGTTTATCAATTGATAACTTAAAGGTTCATGATTAATAATCCTTTATTCTTTTTCATTTAGTAACATTTTCATTTAGTAACTAGTAACTACTAACTAGAAGACTATATTTTATTTAAATTTTAAAGCCTGGAAAAATATATAAACAATATCGTTTGAAGTTGATCTTTATATAGTCTTAAGTGTGTGTACGTACCTATGTATTAGAAACCCTTTATTGTTTAATGAAATTTCCCAGGTGAGTTGTAAAAATTAAATAAACCTTTTTTTTAAGCATTTTTAACGAATTTTTTTTTTGAAGTCGCTTTTAAAACAATGTCTAAACGTTAGCTACTATCTAAAATGAAACGCACAATTTGTTATTTTATTCAATTGCATAAATTCAACGTACATAATATATACGGAATACAATTATGTGCTGTCCTCCAGACGCACTATTAAATCCCAATTAAGCCAACGCATAATATACAACGATGGATCAAAATGAAGCCACATTCGCCTCTATCCCCAAATTATTGCCAATTGAATCCATCACAATATAACGTGATGATGCGTGCACAGTTCATAAAGGCATGCCTGCGATTGTGGTAAATCTGGGCGACCCGCGCCGTATTCTGATTTATAAGTCATTGAATCTTTCGCCAGTCTCTTGTGTGCTATCACCACAAAAGGTTAATTGGCGACCATAATGTTATCATGAATATTAACTACACTAACTGTCCCTCGCGAATCCAATGCTGTACGTATATTTGCCTTGTGTGTTGTTTATTCGCGTTTATGCACCATCAATCAGATGTTTTTGCTGCTACGATTTAAATTGTAACAATTTGTTCGTTGATGTTGCTCAAAGTTTCAGATGCCGAGCGACTTTCTTGTACGTACTTGGATATGGAATGTTCTGGGTTCTTTAAAATTCAATCAATTTTCTAAATTTGTTAAGCAGAGATTAACCCAAATTATGGGAGTTCTTAACCACATTTGATTTTGTTTTCACTTTCAATAAAGAAACCCTATATAAGTTCTAAGTATAAATAAGAGAAGAAATTTACATTTTTTTAAATAAATTTATTGATTTATTTCATGTACATCCCAGTCCATTATATTTAGAAAGCAAACACTTGATACTAAAAAAAATGAAATTCAAGTGGTCCTTGCGAGTAAGAACAACAAATGTGAATGCAAATTTTGTTCTAATGAACAATCCAAGCATTGCTAAGACTGCAACTATTGGTCCCGACTTTGTCTGTAAACAAATAGTCAAAACAAGAGCCATGTTGTCAGCCATGTTATTGTCCGAAAAATTTAACACAAATTAGAACCATTCGACAAGGTACCACTTATTCACTAATAACATACTCGTAAATATTTTTCGATAATTAACGTATGTGATTAACAAGCTTCTTAGTCCTTAAGTGCACTGATTAGGTCAATTATTTACACTCTTATAATTTTGTTCTATCAGTTCATGGGGCTAATGCATACAATTATGTTTACAAATACTGATAAAGTACTTTTCCATTTCAACATAAATAAACACAAATACTTATCACTTATCAGCTGTATACGGATACACAACAAAAGCTTCAATTATCAACAATCTACAATTTGGCGACTAGCTGTGGCTATATAACGGGCCGGCACATCTCTCAACAGCATCAGTCCACTTTTATTTGTCTGACACTTGAGTGCATTAACTAAGATCTCTTTAAAGTTGCCAATATGAAGTTCCTGATTGTATTCGCTGTTGTTATTGCTGCGGTGAGTTTTAAAATAAAGTGAATTTAAGTGAAAAGTGAAAACAATATTAATATCTGGTTTTCATCTTTAAGAAAATAAATTGAGAAATGTTTTGTGAAAAAAAGTCTAAATTTAAATTACATTTTTAAGAATGAGATTTCAATCATGTGAACCTAATGCGTGAATGATGTTGAAAGTTGAAATATATCAACAATAACATCATTTTATTCGAAATTTTTTGAACAATCTATCTTATTTCCTTGAAAACCCAATAGGTTTACGCCGATGAGTGGCACGTTCAAACCCACGATGATCTCATTAAATACCGCAATACATGCGCAACTGAGCTGGAGTTGACCGCTGAGTTGATTGAAGAATACAAGAAATGGACCTTCCCCGATGACGATAAGACCAAGTGCTACATCAAGTGCATCTTCAACAAAATGGGACTGTTCGACGACACAAATGGCCCAAATGTTGACCACATTACTGAGCAATTGGGAACAGACCGCAACACAGAGGACACCAGGAACTTGGTGGTGCAATGCGCAGATAAGAACACTGCCGGAGACGATGCATGCACATGGGCGTACCGTGGATTCACATGCTTCAAGGCAAATCATGCTGATCTCATCAAGGCTAGCGTCAAGACCACGTAGTTTGTCAGTTGCAAGTGCTGTTTGTGTTATAAGAACTAACAAAAGTGGCTAAATGCCATAACACATAAATCTATACAATAAATTGATGTTTTTCAGATATAAGTCACAATTTCTTTATTTTGATTTACATTCCTTTGTTTGTTTTTTTTTACTACATTCAACTTTTGAGGAACTTGGTTAAGTTCGCATCATAAATATTTGGATTAGATGAGGATAAAGCATTTTCAAAGTAATATATGAGTATTATTTCAAAATTTTGGTATATAGTCTATAGACATAACTTTAACACTGATAAACATTTGGCTACATTTTGATTGAATTTTCTAAACCGCCAAAATAGTGATATTAATTAACTACATTTAAAGCCTGGTCATTAATTTGCTTCATAGCTTCAGCAATGTGTTCCTCCAAAGGTGCCTCGTTTTTGAGTGTGGAGTGTTTGTATCCTTCCAAAAAGTAGCATGTACTGTCACCTGGGTTGGCAATTTCTTTTGGCAAAAACGAGGGATCCCTTTCCATCAATTCAAAATTCTGTCCCGGATGTTTAATAAGCCATCTAAAAATGTTAAAATTGATGGTTAATTTAATCCTATTTTTTGTTTTCAAATCCAACTTACTCTCTTGTAGTCGGGCTAACATTAATCTTGCCAGCTGCACTGCCAGATTCAAATTTATTAGCAATTGTAACGTTGTGGCCAAATAGGCAATATCTTGGCATCAGCTGCCCAACAATTCCCGTCAGCACAGTCCCAGTATGTAAACCAATTCTCATTTGAATATGCTGACCATCATGTGTGCTGTGTTGTGCACAAGTACTAATCATCCTCAATGCCATCCAAGCTACTTTGTGAGCATCAAAGATACCTGCCCGGTGGAGACCACTTGCCACACAATAAGCGTCGCCAATTGTTTCCACCTTAAAATGCAATCACCATAAGCATTTTAAATATAAATTGAGATTTAATCTATTCATTGTAAATTTACCTTATAAACATCAAAGAATCCACACAATTCATCAAAATCCTTATACAAACCCTCCAGCATACTAATGACCTTAAATGGTGAAGCTGTCGAGCAAATACTGGTAAATCCAACAATGTCACTAAACAATATAGTCACATCAGGATAGGTTTTAGCCTCAATAGCTGACCCCAGCCACAAACGTTCAGCGATCTCTGCTGGAAAGATTAAATGCAAAAGGCTGACATTCTTCTTGCGCTCTCTAATGACTGCCTCATTTCCTTCTTCAATGGAGCTCTTCAGCTTGTCCATGCGACGTCGTAGCCCGTCTTGTGCGCGTGCCTGCTCACCCACTAGGATAACCTCACGTGTGGCATCGTGCAACGGAATGTCAGAGATGAAGAGACCGTTGCAGGTTAATCCCTCAAGGCCGTCCAAAAATGGAGACCCAATAAATAGCAGTGAATTTGATTCGGGACAGTAAACCATTTGTCCTTTTATTTCCAGTCCCTGTGCTGGAAAGTCCTCACGCTCAGGTGGAGATCGCAATGAAATCAGGAATGGGGTGTTTGTGCGTCTCACAATTTCACGGAATTTTAATGAGAGACCTTTTGGGCGCTTGAATTTAAAGTACGTGGTTGCTTCTCGTCCAAATTTTGGCATTGAGCTTTTATAAAGCTTGCTGAAGCCACTTCCTATTACAATATTATTAAGCGAATAAGGCTTGTATTAATTTTTTTGGAAACATTTAGACATACCCAATTGCAATAGCTCAAGATTTTCGTTCATTATAAAATGCCATGGAAATGCCTTGCAAAATGAAGCTGCATTCATCTTTAAATGTGAAGCGTCACCCTCAGCAATTTTATCCTCAATGTCTTCAGCAGTCATCTCATGAATTGATGGATCAACCGCCTTCTCAGCAAACGTGAATAAATACCGATAACGCTTGGTGTCACCCTCAACCGGTTCAATAGCAATGCTGACATCCTCATCGTACAGTATCTTGGTTAGGGCCTTCAAAGATCCCAGCAACAACCAAGCAATAACAGGCCTTTCTGAAGTGAAAATCAGCTCACCTTCGCTGGCGCACACAAATCCAGTGTCAGTGAAATCTTCTTCCTGCAGTTTGAGTACATCATAGACACCATCCAGTGAGCCTAACAATTCTTGCAAGTCTGCGCCGAGGCAATGAAATGCTCGCTCAATTATGCCAGTGCAGCAATTGGCCATTAATTCCTCTCCCAGAAGTACCAGAATTTTACTGGCAGAACATTCTGATAATGAAAGTTTTAAATATTCAGTGAGTTTTATTGATTTATCACCGCAGACTCAAAAGTTTAAGTTAAATAACATACCGTCCATTTCAAGTAAAATATCCTGAATGTCTGCCAAATAGTCGTAATTTGGGTACATAGTCAGGGATTCAGTTGTCTTTTTCCTGAAAAATACATGTCATTTAAATTGGATCAATACATTTGCAAAAGCTCATCATTAAGATTCACTTCAACGTTGCATACAATTTAGAAATTCCTGGCCAACGATGAATGTACTTCTCAACCAATGACAGCACAGCTGCACTCACATCATTATCCTACATTTAAGTACACAATAAAGAAAAAGAGTGTAACAAAATAAAAAACTCATTAGCAATAGATTAATTTGGTTGCAAGCACTCTAATTGATTAACACTTTACCGATGGCGCCGTCAATAATTGAATAGCAGTTTGCAGATTGGAGAGGGTGAGTGCATCGTCGGGTAATTCATTGAGATCTTCCTCCAGATTCCAATGGCCAGCCTCATTGAGTACCGATGCCTGACGTGGTAGAGAATCGGAACGTCGCACAAACGGACAAGCCATTTTTTAAGTTGCTTCAATTTTTTTTTCCTTCAATTTGATTAAATTACAGCTGCTTAAAAATGTTCACACAATTTTCACCCAAATAAAATTGAAACCAAATAAAGCTTATTCACAAATACTTTGCACACAATGAAGCTTAATTTGTCAACCCCTTGTGTGTCACTTTCCACAAATTAATTATTTATTTATGCACTCGAAAGAAAAGTATTGTGCGATATGCAAGACAATGGTAAGACGTGTACAGTTTTTCGCTTTCTAAAAACAATGTCAACATTGACACAAAAATTTCCACATACATAAAATATTAATTGTACGTGCTGTGAAAAGGAAAACACTCAACAGGAAAATGCGCATTCGCTTTGCGCGCTACACAATATGGTCGTGTATAAGGGTTGCGTCGTGGTTGTGTGACAAGGGGTGGCTATACTCTGAGGCATGAAGTGCAATTTTCTATACAACTCACACTGAGTGGCTATTCTGTTGCACCCTGTTAACCAGATTCTGTTATATATGCGATATCGGGTGGGGGAGTAAAAAGCTTTTAAAGCTCAACCACGCAGCTGTTTTTGAAGCATGCGCATTGGCATTAATTCAGGCGCTTTTTATTTGCTCTTATGCCAAAGTAGAAGAAATTAAATATTTGCACTGCAATTTCTTTAGTTACCTAACGCACGATCAAGTGGTGTTGTGTATTTTATTTAGTGCATTTGTTATCATTTTTTAAAGTAATTGGCAATTTACTGACTGCGCATATTGGTAATTGTAAGTTAACAATATACTATTTGTATTTGCTCGAAAATGTTTCCAAGCCGATTTGAGACGCAATAAAAGAAATAAATGCAAAAAATGTGCATGCGGATTAAAAATGTCTGGCGGTTTAAATTGATGTCAATGCATTCATTCATTGTTCGTACTTCGTGTTTTTCTAAATAATCGCTGAAATCCGATTAGCTTAATTGATTTGAATTTAGTTGTATTCCACGGCTGCTGCATTAAAGTCAATAGCACACGTCAAACACAACAATGTGGAGATAAAATTCATTTGATAATGTAAACAAAAACAATAACCATTATCATTTATCACAAAGCATCAAACTTTTAACTTTATAGTAATAAAAGCACACATACGATTTGCAGTATGATACACGTTTACATGTTGTTTAATATAATATGTCACAAGCTTTGTGTGTGTGGCTAAAGAAAAATGTATGCGATCGAAATCGCGATATTTTCCATAATAACACAATAATTGAGCACAGACAACATATGTGAGCTCGCTCTGGCGCTTGTGGCAAATCGCGAACTTCGCGATTTATATACATGTGTGTGTTTGTTTGGTTTAATACAAGTCGTTTGGATTCCTTGTATTGTCACTGGTTAGGGTATTCATGGATAAGACTTTGTTTGTCTGCCACTATGAGTGCAATTAATTATTGTATTTTTTATTGAATTTAATTATCTCTGAAAGCTTACTCAAAAATAAGAGATTATAAATTTACTGGTCGAGAAACCATTGAGTTGCTCGGACACAACATGCTGTTTTAAAAAGGTAAATTCTATCTTCTTTATACAGAAAATCCGGGTTTGCGTGTGCTCAAAGTTCTTCTCCTCCTAAATTGCTCTACCGATTTTAATATTTATTTTTTTTTTAAATCAATTTCCGCCATCATTTTTGGAATTATTAATTTTTTTCACGAACCGCCATATTTTTCACGGTTCTCGTTTTAGCGTTTAAAATATGCTGAATAATTCAATTAAATTCCACACTCCCCTAAACCCAACTTAAACGAGTATTGTTACCCCCAACATAATATTATGTGTTGTAAATTGTAATTTGTACACACATTTATTCCGTGGTTTATCAACATGACCAACCATATTCAGCGTTTGAAATCACGCTGCTTCACACGGCAGAAAAAAGTGCGAGAGCAAAAAAACATTTAAATTCTATTCAGTTGCGTCGCAAAGTTCGATACTATCAGACCTCGTTAGCTAAAAATAACCTGGTTCAATCGTTTAAAACAAACAACATAAAATCTGTACCAAAATCTTTTAAAGCCGCATTTCAACAATATTTCTGTATAATTGCGTTAAAGTTATACAATTTATTAATTAAAAATTTTAACAAAATATTGTAAATAAACTCCAGGGCTTTTGAAGCTGTGAACTTGAACTTGAGAGGAGTGCATTGCCTGCACGCTTGCTGAAGTTTGAAGCAAACGCAGATGAAACAAGTTCAAGATGGATGAGCTGAAGCACTTGGTAAGAATATTAAAATGAAATAAATTTTTAAATTATAAACTTAATATACGAGTGCGTCATGTTCACAAATTACGGGCTATCATTATCAGCCGATGAGTTTTTTTTATAGTTTTTAATACGATTTATGGGCGTTAATTTTATTTATGACTAGTACCTACTTTTTTATTTTTTGTATGATAATTTAAATTTATTTTAGTAAGTTCCATAGTTCAGTTTTCTTTTATTTAAAATAACTTTTCTAGAAAACCTTACTAAAAGTCATCAATTATCAATTATTTTAGATTGTGTGTAACAACTAACAACACTCTGATAATTACAATTGTTCTTACTGAAATGCCGATAGTTTTATTTAATTACTGACGTTCAATTTTTAATTATAAGTTGATTTCTCAGTTAAAGTACTCAAAATCTATTTTAATCTATCATTATGCCAATTAACAATCGCTATTTGAAGCGACAGTGTAAAGCCAGTAGCATATATTAAGAATAATTACGAAAGTGATAAATATGTATGTTATACTGCAGCTTATCTATCTTTACAATGTTTTGTGTTTGTTGTCATTGATAAGAATTTAAACTTTTATTCTTTGAATAATAATCTCAATTGCTTTTAGTTTATTATGAAATATTGTCACTTGATGAATTATTTATCGTTCAATCATAATTTCTATCAGTTGGTAACAAAGCGTTCAAGAATGTCGCCTTTTAAAAAATAAAATATTTTTATATTCTCCAGATCAAGGTGGCTGGTCCAAAGTTGGTACCATTCATCAAAACCGTTACCATATACTTCCTGTTAATGAATGTGAATGAAAAGGGCCAAATATGGTCAATCGTCTTCAAATGTGCACCCATCATCTGCTTGATGTTGTTCCTTGTGCTCATCGGTATGCGATTTGGCGCACAGCATCGGTATTCACAAAAAATCTTCCTCGGTCTGATATTCTCGAGTATCGGCGATGCACTGCTCAATTTGGACATGTTCCCGTTTGGTATGGCCGCTTTTGGGCTGGCACATATTGCCTATATTTCCGCAATGGGCCTACGACCATTACGTCTGTACATTGCAGTTATTTTGTACGCGATGGGTGCCGCATGCATTGTTTTGCTACGCAAAGGACTTGAGGGTGTTCTTTTGGTTGGACTTCCAATATATTCCTTGTTGCTTTTGACTACTTGTTGGAGGGCATTGGCCAACATTAAGGATCAAAATGTATGTGGAAAAAATACCATTACATTTTTTATTTTTTTTTAAATTAATATATTTCACTATATTTTCTTTTCAGAACCAGACAAGTCTTACAAGATTTGCGTGCGCGATTGGATCCATTTTGTTCGTTATATCAGATGGATGCATTGCGTTTGACATGTTTTATGTGGACATTCCGTATAGGAACGTTTGGGTTATGACAACATATTATGCTGCCCAGTTTGGAATAGTTTTAAGTGTCTTCCATCATAAGCCAAATATTAAAATGCATTAAGATGTTCCTGGTTGGCTATAATTACTCAGTTTAGAATTTAGATGTAACAAAGACTCTCTTTTGAGAGCTGATATTGCAATTGTATGGATTTATTATTATGACAAAATGCATTTGATATATACACTAGGTGTTCGTTCAATTAGAATAACTTTATAGGATTTTAGAGTGTTTTATTGAAATCCGTTAACTTCTAAATGTGCTAAATAGTAATTGTTTATTATAAACGTTAAAAGTTCTTTGAATTTGCATACATGTTGAACAATATAACCATTCAATGAAAACATAGAATAGAAAGGACATACAATACATATTCAAAATGATTCTGTGATGATTTGACAACCTTTTTTTATGTTTAATATTAAATGGATTTTTTTACCATTTTTATGTAATCGAATTGTGAAATAAACATTTTATTATAGAGGGTAATGAATTTTTTTTGACGATTGACAATTCTACGAAACATGGCATAGAGAGCAGCTCAATGAGATAGTTCCTTATTTCGGCATCCCAAAACTTCCTTCAGCAACGAAGCACCTATTTAAAGTATTAAACTCAAAATGATGTACAGAAATGGAAAAAACAACAAAATTGAATACACAAAATTTTGCGCGGCAAAATATCATTGCTGATATACTGCTGAATATTCTAGTACAATCATTTTGAAATCGTCACTCACTTCACGCGGAATAAAAATGTTACTTTTATATATCTGCATATAATATGGATTTTGTATACAATTTGACAATTATACATATATAAATTGTATAACAAAAATTGCAACATATATGAAAATTTGCAAAGCACATATGCACAAAAAATGTTCATATGAATTTCATTATTGTTCTGTCAACTGCTACGAAGAGTGTCGCGATTTGCGAGTTCCGTATAAGAAAATTTGTATTAGAATTTAAAACGACCGCGACGTAGCTACAAAGCAGCGAACACATTGTCTGTGATTACAATCCGCATCACAATCGCACGTATAAATTGAGTTGAAATTTGAGGTAACAGATTAAAGACAGCCTGCGCCCTTTCGACGAGGAAGCACCCCGCAAATTCCACACATCATAATATATATAGTACGATAATTTCGACAACCTACAGAATTATAAGTACATTATTGGAAAAAAATATTGGAGGAAAAAAAAACAGGGCAAAAATGCAAATGGCGTATTCAGAGTGAACTGTGACTTTGGTGATATATCTTTTGTTTTCTCAAAAATTGGCGAATTTGGGGAAATTGTGAGCTACGTAAAAGTGGCCCTCAAGTGCTAACAACCATGGCTGACGAGCAATGGCTTCTGAAGGAGGATGGATACCTGAACATTGACGAAAAAATTAAGCACATTGTCTACCATCCCAATTTGAATGTAATTCTCGTTTTTACACATGGAAATCTCATTAAAGTGCTCGACGTCAATTCGGGCGTAGTTCTACAAACATGCCCGCTGAAAGGTAATTTGTTTTTTGGTGGCAATTGCGCAATATTGATTAAATGGTTTGTTTAAAAAAAATGTGAACAATTATTGTACCGGAACAAAGTTGGCCGCGCGGTACATGTAGTGGTGGCGAGTGCAAGACAAAGGGTTTTGGCCGCCTATGTGTACTCAAGGGGTGGCGGTGATGGGTGACAGTGGGGGATGCAATATGTTATCAATTATTATCAATTATCATGAGTCTCTTAATAAATCGTTATAGTAAAACTAACGGCAATAATTATAATATCAAAAGAAAAGAAAAATTCATGCACAATCGGTTAAATTCAACAAACAGCTGATTCGATACAGTTGCCGGAGAACTGTTACCAAGAGCTTTATGTTTATGCAAATTTGTAATGCTTATTTTATGTGATGGGATTTTTTTTTTGTCATTATAGTAAAAAAAAATTATTTTTATAAAATAATTATTCTGACGTCACTTCATTTTATATCTTATTCACGTGGTGCGGATTTTTTTTTATTGTTTCAAATTGAAATTAAAACAAATATAATCCACCAACTAAACAAAAAGAAATAAAAGAAAGATATGTCAAAAAAAAAACAGTTTTAACATTTGTTCACTATAGGCATTACGATCCATATTCCCATATGACCAGATATGCAAATCCAGAAATTAATAAAATTTTGTTTTTTTTTTCGTTTACCTACCTATCTAGGAGACGCTCAACGAAATGTTTGTGGTAGATACCTACCAGAACAGGATAAAATTCTACTTTGGGACGGCCAAACCATAGGCATGCGTGGTGACTACAATGGTGTGCTGTTGCTAGACACAATTTTACAAGTGCCTGTCATCCAGGGCGAGGATATGATCAAACTTGATTTGCTGCTTTCCGAGGCGTTGTTGTTTAAGGAAAGTATGCAAGTGCTACATGATGACAAAACCATGCCTGGTCACATTGAGGTGAAAGCAGAGCTGCTGGCAAAAATTGATGCGGCTCAAGCTGTTGCCAAAAGTGGTATTAAGGCGCAAAAATGGATTACTGTATGTCTAGAGGTTACACATTCCAGTATGAAAATGACCGCCAGCAACATTGTTTATCATCTGAAGTGTATGGAGCGACATATACCAGAGTTGTCGGTAGCATCCGCTATCAATGAACGACTGACAGATATGCTAGTAGATTCGCGCATACAAGAGACGTTGACTGTTGGTAACATGACAAGATTTTTAATGCACTCGGAAGTCTCACGTCGACAGACTTTTGAGCAATGGCCGCACATGGACTACAAGTGAGTATAAAAGAAATTCTTCCACATTAACACTAAATTGACTATTTGAATAAATTTTAGATGGGCTCTTCCCGATCTAATGGCACAAGCGGGTTTCTTTCATCAGCCTACTGTGAATGGCGAAGATCGTGCAATGTGCTTTACGTGTAGTGTCTGTTTGGTGTCATGGGAGAAAACGGATGAACCTTGGAGCGAACACGAGCGCCATTCGCCCACGTGTCCGTTTGTGAAAGGGGAATATACACAAAATGTTCCCCTGTCTATAACATACGCCACAAATCCAGCCATCAAAGCTAATGAATTCACATTAACATCTAATGGGGATCATGGCAATTTATTATGTACCGGTAACGCATTGGGGGAAGTCGCCATTTGGAACACCGAGAGACAATTGACAAAAATGCACACAATGCATTTGCGCAATGATGACAAAATTTTACCACCATTGCTGCATGGAGTTTGGAATGGGTCGTTGACTGCACTCGCCACATTGGATCGCCCATTAATTGGAAAATATCGAAACAACCAAAACGACACATCACTTTCGGCCAAAAACAGTTCACTGTGTTTCAGTTTGAAACAACGCATGTTCGGCAGTCGTGTTATTTGTGGCATCACCTGTGACAACACATCCACTGACTTAATGTTGTTGGTGTATGTGATTAAAGATACACCAACGGTTGATGAAAATACAATGATGGAAACAGACAAATTGAATGCCGACATTGAGGTAATGCTTGTTGAACAGGACTCTGCGGCTGACGAGGCTATAGTCAGTGAGTTAAAACCCAGCGAGGCTGCTTCCCAAGCAACCAAAATTACCGAAGATGTATACGAAGGCATGAAAGAGTACAGCAAACAAATTATTTCCGACATAATGTATCAGCAATCTCTTCCAGCGGGGAAATATAGCTACAAGCTCTTCCCCATTTCGGATACGGATAATTTAAAAATGGACGCATTAGAGTTTAAGATACAATCTTTTGATGAAATGGTCGCCGATTACCAAGACAATTTAGGTATGTGTGATGAACCTGAAACTTTGGTGCCTGAGTTCAAGGAAAATCCAGGCAAGAGCAATGAACCGATTTCCTGCGAACTTTTTCAGTGTGTACCGTTGTCGGCAAAATTGCCTAATTCAGCCCATATCACGGACATAATTCCGTCTTACAACAATAAGAGGCTACTGATTGTAGTGCGTGGCCAAAAATCGGCAGAGATTGCCAAAGAAGCGGAAGATACCCGCATGGATGTAGATGGCGAGGAATCTACAGCAACGTCCACTATTTATACGTCAGGTCTTTGGTCAAAATTAATGTGCCTAACAATTGGTGATGATGGTTATCTCTTGGAAAATGCTGTGAGTGTTATGCTGGCGTCAGAGCGAACCGCACCAGTTCAAATATGCATGCTTCCCGATTGTGATAATAATGGCCGACAGTTGGGTGGGCCTGCCACAAGTGATGGTGTTTTTGCAATGGTGACAGCTAGTGGTTCCTTGAAATTGGTCAGTCTTAACAAAATGACTGTCATGGCGGAAGCAACACATTCAAGTGGATCATTTATTGCCGTTGAGTACTGCAAAAGCTTGGAACGATTGTGTGCTTGCACTGCGGATGGCGCTTTGCACTTCTACTCATTTTACGACATGGAAGCTGATTCGGGAGATGAACGTGAAGATGATAACATCTGTTTTGGTTTATCTGAGGATTCTTCGACCAATTGTGAACAACTGAACATCACAAACGCTGCAATTCGGAACAAAAACAATCAAGCATATGCAATGAATCCATCAATGCCATTCCCGTCGACCGACAATACATCGAGTACAGGTGTACAGGTGCCTATCCTTGCGTTTAAGTTAGCTTTTGAGACAGCTGATTTACAAGAGTTGCATTCATTGACATTGTTTGATGAAATGCTGACACCTTATTCAGCCGAGGTCCCACCGTGTTGGAATGAATTGGTTACGACACAAGTGCAACGCAAGGCAACGCCAGCCTCCAAACCTGGAGATGACATACATTTAACGAAAACGTGGCGCCTTCACAATGATGCGTAAGTTTGCTCAGTGGTAAATTTTTTTCGACAATGTTTAATTATTCAATTTATTTGTTACAGAACCACATGGGATGAACATTTAATAGAAATCACGTTGCCAAAGATTACCAGTTTGGGCCACATTGATTTGAAATTCTCATTGTATCAATGTACCACACCACCGGCCATTCAAGTGACACTCCTCAAGCAGAACACCAATGGGTTTGGATATCGCATGAAAACACCGGCACAGCGCAATGAACTTGATTTCTTTGTCGATGACAATGTTGACTTTAATTTGTCGACAAATCGAAACAATAATAAGCACGTTTCCAATCCAGTGCTGAGTGAAGAATATCTGCAAGCACGTAATGCTGAGATTGTAGCGGGCCCAATTGATTTGGCTTCCTGTTTGGATATGTCGGATCATTGTGGAGTTGTCTCGTTGACTAGTCCTAAGCTGTTCCGCGCAAAAACAAAAAACTATTTGCTGCACATAAAAACGATGATTGATCCTGCACACGATGGCCAAAATCGAATTCGAAGTAAGTTTTCTTTCATTTCTTTTTTACCTTTTATTGCATTACCATCATACGTTCATCATGGTCATGCCGCAATAATATGTAGCGGCGTTGTTTTTTTAAAACAATTAAATAAAAAATAATAAGGCAGAGAGACAATTCATTGTGAATTAAAACACATCAACAAATTCATTTTATTTCAAGTGCCAGCTAAAAAAGATGAATCTGTACGTTATATGTTTCCAACATATGTTAAACATCAGCTACTTAATCAGTCTGCGAATTCTCCGCGAATTACTAACGGTTACATAGGTATGGAAAACATTTTTTCGACAATAATACGTCCATTGCATCCACTAATTTCTAGTAAATATTTGTTAATAATTATTCAACTCACATATTTTGTGTAATATATGTATATTATTTATTTATTTAACGGACTGACTGACTGCATTCTAAACATTAATTCATTTGATTTGTTTTATTATTTTTGCTGTTTTAACGCTTTTTACTAACTTCATTTTCTCTTTAGGTTGCGATTGGTTGCACGAGATATCCATCACAGTACGACGATCCAAGCATATTGCAATGCCGGGCAATTCTGAACGTATTCAACGTAACGCAATGCTTGACTCCAACCAATTGCTAAATAAGTTATTGGAAATTGCCATTAATCCATCCAGCAAGAAAAAGGATCAAAATTTGGCTCTCGATATTCTCCTGTGGATTGTAACAATCCGAATGAAACGATACAGACAGCCTCAATGCAGTGTTAATACCAATCGAGGTGCGGCTACTGGCAACAATAAGGGAAATGACCAAAACGACATGTATGACCAGCAAGTTGAGTGCTCTCGGGTTGTCGAAAAAAATCTTGTGGAACTAATGAAGCATTGCCTCATTAATGCGAATAGAAGTATTGCCCACAAAACAGTGAAATTAATTGTTCTTACATTTGGGTAAGTTAAAAAATGTGTAAATTAAAATCAGAATCTTTTGTGATATTTGTTTTCTTTTAAATTTGTCAGTGGCGTTCAAAATTTGCCGAAAGAGCAGCTGAAACGTTCCACATTCGAGTCAACGTTGACCCAATCAGTTTTGCTGTGCCTGTCGTTGTTTGGAAATGCTAAATGTGCCAGCTCCTTGCGATGGTTCTCCACATTAGTTTGTGGTACAACAACTTCTACATCGCAGGGCTTTATCGCTGAAGCTTGTGTTCGCTTGTTGCTCGAGTCTTCGGTTGAATACATAAAACGAGATAATGCTTATTCTCCGATTTTACGTGCAAGGTATTTTATTTTTATTTAAAAACTTTTTTTTAAATGAATTGTAATAACAATTAAATCCACAACTACAGATTTGATCTCAACACCATGCCATTTGAGCCCGAAATCTTTGACTACGATTTCTTTGTACCATCATCAATAACATTGAAAACTAATCCGCAAGCATTCACGACACACGACGGAAAAAAAGTAATCACCGATCGCAAAGGCTACGCGTACTTGGCACAAATGATGCAACGTGATGTAAGCAATCATTTGCGCGGCATTCTCGAAGTGCAACAGTTGCATTACATTTGTTGTGCCGCATCTGAAGCGACGCGTATAGAACAAATGGATGCCAGTACAACAGCTTCGCAGTCAACCACCAATTTCCCGGAAGACATTGTTTTTGACACCACCACATTAAACAATGTGGATTTGACTCCACCACCAACCATGAACGGTGTTCTCAATGAGACAAAAATGACTGCTAAAAAGTCGATGGATAAATTAAAGAATGTAAGTATTAAAGAAGCGAGTGATGAAAGTCGCACGTTTTTGTGTTCGTTTGTGTGTGGCGTATTTATTTAAATTTTTAGTTAAAATCCGACATCATGCTCTTCAACAATGCTAAGAACTTGATGGCTAACAAATACTACA
The DNA here is from genome assembly GCA_963854165.1 of Sylvicola cinctus. Taxonomy (NCBI): domain Eukaryota; kingdom Metazoa; phylum Arthropoda; class Insecta; order Diptera; family Anisopodidae; genus Sylvicola; species Sylvicola cinctus. The sequence goes on along the minus strand of OY974083.1, from coordinate 37,990,382 downwards.
TCTTCAAGGGTACTGATGGGAACCAAACGATAATGCAGAAAAATGAGATGAGTAAGTTTTACATTTTATACATTTTTAAAATTGGATATTCAAATATTTTCCCCAATTTTAAATCAGCTGATGATTTTTACGTGCCTCAACAATCACCACTCATGTTCTCCGAGACCACTAATTCCCAACTAATTACTGAGAGTGAGTCGTCAAATGGATTCATTGATTTGACTATGGACGATGGCAGTCAAGATGAGGACGACATCACAGCCAAGAGCAGCCCACTAATGAACAAAATGGACAATTACGATGATGGATGTCCATCAGATGGTCTAATGCCGTGGTATAAGCTTCTCAGTGTTCCACCTAAACAGATGATTGTAGTCGATCGGATGCAATCGGGATGTAAACGATATGTGGTCCTTGATTTCGGTGCGCCCATTCTGCTGACTGATGTTGTAAGTGATTTTTATTTCTTTTTTCCTGATATTTCTGTTAACAATTTGTTGTTTTTACAGATTGTTCCTGGGTGTGAGGAGCTTGTGTCTCTTGTTATTGACATTTGGAATATCGATGAACAAACGGACAGCATACGCTTGTGTTCATCGACGGATCTCGCCACAAAGAATTTAGTTATCACTGATTTGCAGCCACCCCCTATTTGCCGATATCTAAAAGTAAATTCTTTATTAATGGTACATACAATTAAGTGAATACATTTTTGAAATATATTTATAGATGACAGCAACTGGTAAATATGGCATGTCGGCAACCAGGTGTAAAATTCCAATTGGGTCATTTTTCGGGCATCTTCTCTTGCTGGAAAATGATGGCAGTCTGTTGCCTTCACGTAAGTTATATTTTATTGTTGAATATTTGCAAAAAATATAACGCATGTAATTTATTTTACAGATTTCGGAAATCTTGTCTTCAAATGCAATGATCTTCCAAAGCAAATTTCTGCCTTGCAATCTTTTCACGAAGACGTCCAATGTCGCTACAATTTAGCGTGCTCAAAATTAATGGATCTTTTGAACCCTTTGCTGCACAGTGATCTTTCTAACGTCGCGCATATGCAAGCCTTTCGTGCAAAACAGAAAGATAATGACAACAATAATTCTGAAAATGCTCACATTATTCGCTCGTATGAGGTTTGTTGTATTTTTTATACAATATTTTTATATTTTAATAATTTATAATAATTTTTCAGGAATGCATTGCTCTGCAAACGCAACTAAACACTATCAAACATGTTTTGGAACGTCTTGAGACTCCCCTTAAACCTATAGAAGTTCCAAATTTTGAACCGGTACATATTTCCGAACTACCAAAAGATAAAATTCGTGTAATGAATGAAGTCTTGGTGGAAATAACAATGCATTTCCTTGTGAAATACGGAAGTAAGAACGTTAACGCTGTTTGCAAGCAATTCAATCGAAAAGCTTGCAACGCACTGTTTAGCTCGTTAATTATTGGAAGCGAACTACATATGCAGTATGCTATTGGATCACTGCTTTTGAAAATGTGCAGCTCCCAGCGATGGTGGGGTGACTTTTTGGTTGAACACTTTATGAAGCTTTATTCATCCCAAAACTGCGAGCTTTTCTCACAGGAAAGGTGTGCTATTTTTGTTCAGAAATATGTTAGAAACTCTCATTAATTGTCGTGTATTTCTTTAGAGTCTTCAATACATTCACATTCTTGGGACGCAAGAGTATCTCTAATAGTCGCTGTCGTGCTGTACTTATTGATTCGGTATTGAAATCACTTGCAAAACTTCTGAATCCAATTTCACTGAACATCTTAGCAGACGGCTCAGTTACAGGTAATGTTTGGGTGAAGACAGACATCCAATTAATTAGTTGGATATTACTGTTTTTGTCCGTCTGCATTGATGATCCATTGAGCCGCAAAGAGCAAGCTCCCGTGCGTTGGGATTTCATGTCTGAAGAACCAGAAGTAATGAAGGGACGTTTGCCCACAAATAATTACAAAACGCTAGCACGTTCCTTAAAAAAACGTTTCGCACAAAGCAAGCAGCAAACTATATCCACTGAAAAGATTGTGTCTTCATTACCCAAAACGCTAAGCCACTATAATGCATTAGTCGCCAAGAAAGCGCATGGAGCGCATTTGGATTCATTTGGTAGTGGTATCGTGTTTAAAACAAAGATGGAGCCATCAACATCTGCAGCTGGTGCATCCTCTTCAAACCAGCAACAAACGCCTTTACCGCAGCCAAAGGCACAAGCACCGCCGCCACCACCACCAACAACATCTGTGACCACAATAAATCCATTTGATGCGGGACTACGTATGCTGAATCCTGGCAACACCCTGATTGTTATTAAAGGACTCTTTGGCTTGATATTGTCCATGGACTTTACCTGCCATATGGACTTGTTCCTGTTGTCTTGCAAAATTATTGCAAGACTTGTTTCGGCATCTCGTCCTCCATGGCAATTATCGAGTATTTTGACCCCCGGTCAATTGCAGCAATTGATCAAAATGGCAGTGTGGACAGACCAGCAACAACCTTGGACTGTACACGCAATAACGTGTCTATTACAGGATATTTTGGAGGCTGATAGAAATTATCGGATAAGCAATACGGGTGAAACTTTGATTACAGACGCCATGGAAGGAGTTACTGAGTGCGATGAACCAAACATAGTGGATGCAGAAATTGATCGGGCAAATATGATGAAAATGGCCAAGGACATGTGCTACAGTATGAGTAAGTACACACCCAAAACACAAATACTTACATGGATTTTAAAAATTTGGGCACATTTCTATTATAAATTTTTACTCTTAGATTATAAGTACTCTCTTCCGTCTCTAATGGAAATTGACGATGCTGAGTTTGATTCATTTAGCAATGACATGCTTAACCACAGTTCACCGCGAATTGATGCTCCAGCACCACCACGCAATGTGATACACATGCCAAACCAAATAGTATCTTCAGCATTGGACGCTCGTTTGGAATGCGGTCTTGATACCAGTATTGAAATAAAGCTTCGTCGAATCGTAAGCAAATGTGCGCTCAGTTCATTGTCACGATTGGCCCGTATGCCACATTTGCCATTTATTGAGAATTTTGGTAACTCCATACCGATTGAACCGTGGCCAGAAAGCATTACTGCCCAATGGGCCAATACTGACAATAACAGTGGAGGATCATCCTACAAAATACTGATGAAAGTATTTGGCAACATTTTTATTGATTTGCACGTACAAAACTCGTGGCTTAACATGGAGCAAGTTTTGCAGATGTGGCTAACGCTGAATAGTGAAATTTCAGAGAAATCTTCAAAATCCGGATTCAATCCCGCTGATGTGCCCAAAATTGCTTTCAGTCCAGCTGCTGTTGTTGGATTGCTAAATGCATTGTCGTGGCATCAAGGTATTGCGTTAAGATCCTGGTGCTTAGGATTTCAGTGCCTCATATGGGCTTGCAATCCACATTATGTGGTGCAACAACCGTCTGCTGGATGCAGTGAAACTTCAAGTGGTATGTTTTATTTTATTTTATTTTATTTAATGACGATTAAAGCCCCTTTTAATCGTGACATGATTAAATCAATCAAAAATAATATTTCTTTTAAAAATTATCAGGTAACATTGAAATGGATGGTGGATTTCCAGCATGCGGTATTGGTGTCTTAATTGTGGACAACCCAAATTTTGAAAAGATGCTTTGCCGGTTCTTCTCAAGTATTTATTCATCTGTAGCCGAAGATACAAATCGCTTCGCTGGTGAAACTTTGTGCAAGCTGTTGCATGAGCTTTGCTTGTGGATTGAAATAAAATCAGACATAAAAGATAAAAACTACATAAAGACAAAATTAAAGGAGATTTTGATGCGTGTGCTGTTGAGTTTGGTTCAACCTAGTGGGGCCATATCACAGCAGAAGGGTCCAATTGATGCACAACAGCAACTTATCAAAGAATTGCTTAATTCGCAATACGAGAAGACTGATTTACGTGTAGCTATGAGTATCATCGAAAGTGTCTGTAAGTGTATTTGTTTATGAATATCAACGAAGTAAAAACTGATAATCAATATTTAATTGCAGCTTATTTAGTGCACAACCAGACAATAAATTCTGATAAGATTTACTGCCAGCGTACGTTAGATACCAAAATGTCTTCGGATTCGTTTGGTTCCCTTTTTGCATCTGTTTTGGGATCCGAAAGCATTCGTAATTGGAAGGGACATTTTCAGAAGGAGAGCCCTATTCTTGTGAGCCTACTAAAATTATCAAGCCTTATGGTGCAGACGCCATTGACCACAAGAGTTGTTGTTGTATGAGAATGTTTCCTTTTTATTATAACTGTAATCGTTATAATGTATTTTACTTTATTTATCCAGGAGCCCATGTCAACGGGAAATGTTCCCGGTCCATCTAGTGAGAGCCAAACCGATGAAATCAAGGCTGAGCAACAACACAATGAGAATTTCCAACAAAAAACTCCCACATTTGCTGACGCTATCTTACAGCACTGTCCCACAATGTCTCGGCTATTGGGTGCACTTTCACAATGTACCACATCTTCATTTGCATTGCTAGCTGCATCTACCTTATTCTCAGGAAATGGGAACGATGCTTCCAATTCATTGCCGTTAAATGAGCCACACACAATAGCTGATGCAGTATTTGAGCTGTTAGCCATTCTATGTAAGAAAGCAACAAAACCACAACTTATTGTAAAACCACTCTACGATTTTTTAAACCAAGGTAAGGCTAAATCAGCATAATGGCTCAAACAGACGAGATATAAGTAATTTCCATTTAGTTTCAGCGAACCATAATGCACTTCCCAGACTGCAACTCTCGGAACCATTCATCTGGTTCATTCTAAGAGTGCTAGACACCACAGCCACTGTTTCCATTTTTGCCGAAATGGGTGGCATCAAGGTGTTGTGTCAAAATTTGGTCCGCAGCAATCGCTCATTAATCAACATGCAACCTGGATTGGTCTCTACAATGATGCAATACACTAGTAAATTAAAAGGACGAGCTTCTAATATGTTCTCAAACAATGTCAAGAAATACCAATCCACACAATCTATGCCGCAACCCGTTCCATGTGGAGTTCACAAGGCTACAACCAGCACAATGCCTGATGATGTTATCAATTTTGCACCATTCAGCACAATAACGTCGGAAACCTCGACCGTACACTCAGCAGACATTCTGATTCAGATGCCAGTATCATCTCATCGACGAGGTCGAACACCAGCTTGGTCTTATCAATACTACCCCGGAGAAACATACGTCGATCTTACGATTAATCTACCGACGGCAATTCTGTTAAAAGAGATTCAAATACAACCCCATTTACCATCGTTGGCCTCATCGCCATCAGCGGTTGCTATTGAAATTATAAAGGATGCCAGCTTAGGACCCGTCCCAATTAGTCAACCAATATCAACGGTTGGGCTAACATGTATACGCCTTAAACTGGACCCGGCAGAGATTGCTACTAGTGTAGTTCTACGATTGTATCGACCACGCGACAGTGCCACCATCGGATTAACCCAAGTATCAGTTTTAGGGTCTACATCGTTTTCTGATGTTGCCGGTAAAACAGATGCTTCCACGTTCAAAAATACTTCTAACACTTCTGGTGAGATTTGCGAAGACGAGTCAACGGCAAAATCTAGCCTTGGATGGTTGCGAATTTTAGCACGTTGCTTTAGTGTGGCTGCCTATGTGCGCAACGGTGAGCTATCTAAGTGTGTCATTGCTTCGTCGGTTGATTATCCTGGATTTCTGGAGGCATGTTGTTCCCTCTTGAACATTGTCGCTATAAGTCCCAGCCAGGCGTTGCAAAACGTTGAAACTGTTTTGTGTCAGTTGGGATTACACAACCGGGAGTTGGGATTGCGTTTAATTGACATATTGCTGACCAACACAACGCCACAAACATTTAGAATGTGCAACGATGCTGTTTCGGATTTGCTTTATGATCTATGTTGCACTGAGGATGAATGGACTCGAGATCGAATTGCATCTGTCATGTATTGGGTGCAAGGATTGTATGCTGCATCGCAACAAGAGGATTCATATATTCAAATGACGAATCCATTTAGTGGGATTATCAAGTGCTTATCATCCATTCTATGGACAGTACATGGTACTAACTTCATCCCAGATTTGTCTAACATGATCACCAAAGAGTTCTTTGAGTCGATCTTCCAATGGACTATGACATTAAGGGACAACGAATTGTTGAAAAATTCTATAGACTCGATGCTGTGTGCGATTTGTTGCATTCGTCCGGAAATGTTTCCACTTTTGTTGCAGAAAATGGGAGTTTTGGTGCCCAATCTATCCACAGACATTGGTGCCAGTATATCAGATGATCGCAAGGATGCAGACGGCTTGATGAATGAAGATCAGACGCAAGTTGGTGACACCGAGGAGTGGTATAGCCATCTAGTGATTGAGGATTTATCATGCCTCTTTTTAATGAAACACGAATTGACGACAATTGCAGTTGCATGTCAATCGCCGTTAGCCGTGCATCAATTGCTCGATTCTGGACTACCAAGATTATTGGCTTTCGCTGTTTTAGAATATTGCTCTCAAATGTCTCCGACACCAATTACAGATGAACCAGAATCCAATGACTTTGAGTCTTCACTTACAGACTCTGATAAAGCCGAAAATACACATCAACGTGAAAGCACAACGCCTCCAAAGAGACAAAGGAACGCAGAGTATCCATTGGTAAATACCCGGTCAATATCATGTATATTGGACTTCTTTTCAGACATATGTAGCGAAGCACATATGCGCGATTGGTTCGGATCGTACGAAGGTTCCATGTTTTGGAAGCCATTACTTCATCTCTTGTGCAATAATCGACCAATACACGATAACGATTCGCAGACATATTACTCCCACCTCGAGACAGCTACAATACGTTTCTTGTCTCGTGTATCCAGTAGTCATCCTAAGAATCAAGAACATCTGTCTCTTAATTTGATTGCTGTAATAAAGAAGCCATCACGTGTGCCAGCCAATAGTTTTGGATCCGGCAAGCACATTATATCAGGCTTTACTCGTCGTCTTATTCTTCAGCTTTTACTGGAGAGTGAAACAGTCACCGTATACATTAAGAGTGATTTACCGTTGTTGAAAAAAGATCGAAATTTTTCGGCAATTCGAAGACACCCTTCAAAGCGTCCTAACACATTTAATCTTTTGCTGGAACTAAGTACACAGACGAAGTGTCAGGAGATTCTCGATCAATATGTGTCACCTTATTTGAGTGGCGTTCTTCCAACACCAATGGATGGTAGAAATGGAATACTAAAATTCTTTGAATCATCTTCGAATTCTACGTGCAGCCAGTCTTACCTCAAAATCGCCAAAACAATGGCTAAACATTTGAACATGACATTCACTGATTCTTTAGCTGGTGAATCAAATAGTGTTTTGGATTCATTGAGTGTAGCTGCTGGTGTGACGGCCAAAGATAAACGCTCAAAGGATGCAAAAAATCAGGCTACTCTTAAGATAAGAAGCGGCTTCCCGCAAGCAAGTAAGCTAAATTAACATTGATTTAAAAATAACATTTCTATTAAACATTTATATTTATACACAAAGAAAACAAAACAGATGAAATACCACCATTGGCCCCTGTCAACTCCATTAACGCAATTTTAAGACATGGACTCTGTCCAGAGTTTAACATCACTGGCGATACAACCATCTCGCAGATTCTCGCCATGCTCCACAACAGTGGGTATTTGCAGTCTTCATCTTGTTTATCTCTGAATTTGGTAATTATCACGCAAAGTTCAGTAATGTCTTATGAAATTATTATTAAAAAAACTTTTTTTTAATCATCACAATTTAGACCCAGTCCGGTTCAATTTCAAACAATGAAATAACCGATGAGCCAAAAGCATCTGATATCGAACCATTGCCGTCTCCACTGCAAATCTTTTCCAGTCGTGGAGGCCTTTCATTGCTTGCTCATTATTTGCCTACAGTATACCCAGATGCCAGCAAAACACAGATACAAACCAATGTGCAATCTGAAAAAGAGAAAAGTACACCTGAATGGGTTAAGGTCGACGAAACGTACGATGATCTAGAAGAAACTCTTGTCGAAACCAGTCTTAAACCACCTATTGTAACAAGTGTGCCCCAACATTCGTTGGCGGCTTTTGGACTTTTCCTGAAGTTGCCCTCATATTCTGAGGTATTGCTTAAAGACAGAGTCAAGGCACAATGTTTGCTGCGACTTGTGTTGGGCGTCACTGGTGATGGCGAAGGAAGTATGCTTATTTTGTTTTATGTTTTTCAAACAGTATTTTAATTATGTAATTTTTTTTAGATGAAATATTCACCTTGCCATTATCTTCATCGCTGCCTACACTTCCGTTTGAGGTATTACGTCAATTGCTTGATGGTTCCCCACTTACTACTGATGATGGCGTGCTTTTGCGGCGCATGGTTATTGAAGTTGGTGCTATGCATTTGGTGCTTAATTGCCTAGGCATTTTTACACATCATTCGCAAAGTTATCAAATTCATGGACCAGTTAGCGAGGTATCCGAATAAATTAATACATAACAAGCTCGTTAGATGAAATATTAATCATTTTAAATTAAAAGAATGTTCAATCAACTGCCAAATCGAGTGGAAGTGGTAGCAACGATGAAACTGTGCAGAAACCATTAGATGATAAAGCTCACATGTATTGGGCGAAAGGTACCGGCTTTGGTACTGGCTCAACTCAGCAATCTTGGGATGTGGAACAAGCATTGATGCGGCAAAAGAGTGAAGAAGAGTATGTGACTGTGCTGTTTCAGGTAACTTTAGACATTGTATTTAATTTACGCGTCAATATTTACACTTTTACTCTATTTGTTTAGGTGTTAGCCAGTTATATCAGTCCCGGCGACAACATGACTGAAGTTTTGCCAGAATTGCCACCTATATTTTTAGATCTTTTGTCACAATCGTGCCTAATTTCGGCGCTCAGCTCCTATCTACGTAATGACTCAGTGCTTGATATCACCCGTCATATTCCATTATATCGTGCAGTTCTGCTTCTCTTGCGTGCCATTGCCCTGTCTAACCAATTGGTCAGTCTACTGTTGCCACAGAACAATGACGGTACAATGTCGATTGCGGTACTGTTGCTAAACATGAAAACTTGTGTGGATACATACGCAAGTCGATTAAAGTAAGTATTTTGTATTTAAACAAAAGCTTTTTTTTTTGTGAATCCTTAATTCATATGCCTAATCTTAACAGAGTTAATAAAAAATCCAGCCTGAAAGGACAAACACAAAAGGTGACATTTAATCTTGACGACAATGACGATGAAGGCCTAGCAATGTTGATTCCTGACATTCAAGATACAACACTTTTAGTGCAGCGTGCCTCCAATGTTGACTCCCTACACTCGCAACTGGAAGCAGAGCGCTCCCGCGCCAAATTGCTACCCGCCAGTAAAACATTGGAAGAACGTTACCTGGACATTATGAAAGAACTACAATTCGACACATTCGAAATGATTGCCGACGCCGATGTTGGCTATCGTTTTTCTGTGTCGTACCACTTTGAGAGCAACGTTCGCATGGCTGGTGATCACGGTCATCCTGCACGAATGAAACGCCTCGCTCAAGAGACAGTAACACTGTCCACCAGTCTGCCGCTGTCCTACAGCAGCTCTGTATTTGTGCGCTGTGATACCGACCGTTTAGACATAATGAAAGTGCTGATCACTGGACCAGCTGATACGCCATACGCAAACGGTTGTTTCGAATTTGACGTTTATTTCCCACCGGAATACCCGAATGCGCCCATGATGATTAACCTCGAGACCACAGGTCGCCATACGGTGCGCTTCAATCCGAATTTATACAACGACGGTAAAGTCTGTTTGTCTGTTCTCAATACGTGGCACGGTCGCCCTGAAGAGAAATGGAATTCACAGACATCCAGCTTCTTGCAAGTGCTCGTCTCCATACAGAGTTTGATTCTTGTGCCGGAACCATATTTCAATGAACCAGGCTTTGAGCGCAGTCGTGGTTCCCCAAATGGCACACACAGTTCCAAAGAATACAACAGCAACATCTATCAAGCATGTGTGCGATGGGCCATGCTGGAACAAATTCGCAATCCAAATCCTTGCTTCAAAGATGTTATTTTGACACACTTTTGGCTGAAGCGTCACGAGATTTGCAATCAAATTGAAGGTTGGATGGCAGAGCTGAACAAGCCACAATACAGCGAACGCAACGGACGTAGTATTACTTTCAATGCAATGGTGTTACGACGACAGTATCGACAATTGCGAGAGGAGTTTGCCAAATTGCCAACACCAACAGGTCTTGAGGATTTGGAACAAATTCCTTTCAGTGCCTCATCTGGCAGCCCCACTGTGATGGATGCCAGCACTTCCACAACAATAACATCTGCGACAATATCAACAGAACAGACTGATGTAAACAATGGGAGCTCGAGTGATTTACCGGTTGCTGATGATGGGATGTCATCCTCTTCAGGGATGTTTGATTCATCCTCGTCGGATTCCAACACGCCTAATATGCAAACAGATTCAATTGACTCAACAAATGTCATTTTGTCATTTTCTGACAAAAAATTAAATTGAGAACGCCATCTAAATAGACTCATCAATGTTTTCATTAATTGACTGCTTGTAGTGTACTTGATGTTTGGTTTTAAACCGTACCAATCATGTCCCATACGCGCCGGTCATTGTATTACCCATTTCCCCCCTGATACCACTGCAATCAATACGGAAGTCTATCGCCACGATTGAATTCTTCTTCTCTTGTTTGATTAAATGCTGGAGCTGTGTTGTTTAATAATGACTTCAGTTGTGACATTTTTTACATTGTGGATTTCCTGTACCATACAGTTATTTTAAAACATCCGATTCAGACAAGAAGTTCTTGTTAAGTGAAGTGTTAAAAATACGTCTTTTGACGTTGAATTTCCTTTTTTGTATTATCATAAAACAACACAGAATAAATATTATAAGAATGTAATAAATTTTTGTATATTCAATTAGTATTTTCAGTTGCTTTGGATGCATGATCTTTTTCGGTTTGGAGACAATATTTCTCATAATTCCAAGAGACCTACAAATGAAGGAGTTCATCAAAATTGGTATGAATGAAGCTAATGACTGAAATTGTTTATGTATGGTTTGTGCCCAACCGTGGGATGTTTTAATAATACCGACTCCTAACCGTGGGCGTATCGAAAATATATACTCCTAATTGAAGGCGTATCAACAATAGACACTCGATTATGGGGTGTGTTGTTCACAGAAGCTTCCACGCTAAAATATCAAATTAGGGATTGTTGGGGTTTAATAATTAATATTAATTGTAACACATTTGAAATTCGCCGGGTTGTTAATTTTTAAAGCCATTCAAAACTGTATATAATTTTAATTTCATTTATTTGTGCCAAAAGGTGGCTGCATTTTTTATATCCTTTATAGAAGGATACAATTAATATTTGTGCAATCTTTTAAATTTATTGCCCAAATTATAATGCTGGGGAAAAAAGTGCATTTCATGCGGTAAAAGTCACCGCAGTGAAACGCATGCCAGGACTTCATTTATTGATTCTTATCCAAAAAGCTTCAGCGGTTGTTGCTATACGATTAAATCACGTCCGTACGTCGTGGTCGCGTCGTCTACTCGGTACACCTGCAACATAAAATGATGTCTGAGTCTTTCAGGAATACATGTAAACGAGGCACACCATCAAGCTTTCTACAGAAACACTAACACAAAACGGAGACGCTTTTGCGAGTACAAATACGTCGCGGCGTTATGCCAATGTCCTTTTTCTTCGTATGGTATACTATTTACCATTTAAGCGTCGCGTCGCCGCTGTGCTTATGTATTTGTTAAATGTACCCCATGCGTCGTTCACATTTTTCTTTGATATTTTATTCGAATGTTGTTGTTTTTTCACGTTGTGTTGTTTGATTTTTAGCATCGATATTTTAATTACAACCCTTCTTTATAAGGGCGTGTGCACTTTTTGAATGTGTTTTTTATTCTTTTCTTTGTGAAGTGTATGTTTAGTCGGCATTGCTGTTGCAGGGAAGGTCAATCTGAATCAATTATCCCCATCAAATTTTAAATATCCGGAACAGCAAGAATGCATGTAGTTTTAAGTGAATTACTCTGTAAAAGGATGTTGTGAAATTAGTTCCAGAAAAATTGCAATTTCCGTGTTAAATTTAGTGTTGATGGTTAAATAGATTCAAAAATATCCTTCTCTACTAGTACTCATACGGCTGAGTACGTTTTGTTGTGAATGCTATAACCGTAACTGAATTGCCTCCAGTTTTTTGTGGATTGAGTGCCTCCTATTTCAGAGATTGCTCGGCCGTCTTTTTGTTGCTGTGTTTAAGAGACAATATATAATGGATGTCAACCAGTAGAAATGTAAGTGCTCATCTGCATTATTTTATTTTTATATACATATTATACCCATACTCGTAAGTGTAAGATTTAATATTGCCCAGATTCTTTGTGTTCCATCTAAAGAGTAATACATGCACAATAAATCTTGATCGATGAAGTGAAAACGAATTGGGCACTTAGCCATGCCTGTGCACTTGTTGTTTTAAATATTGATTTGTCGCCGTGTGTGTTATGAATGCTGCATATTAAGTTGACTGAATGACGTGCAGTTGTTCGAAAACACCACATAGCGGTTGATATTTGATATTATCCAGATCAGTGACTTTTTGGCACCCTCATATGAATGTTTGTTAGAAGAACAAAGAAAAATGTTCAATTTAGTTTACTGGTTTACCTTTAATTTCGTTCCATGTTGTTAATTAAGGAATGACGAGGTGTCCTTTGTACAGATGGTTTTTGTTTGAGAGGGTGCTTTTTGAATTGCAAGGTACCGGCGCGCCCTTTTTAAGTGTATTCAATTTTTTAATGTACCTAATATCTTTTGAACGTAATTTCGAATTTCCCTACAGTTTGTAGTTTAATAATAAAATAAGTTAAGTATTTCAAAAACAATAAATTAAAAGGCCTTAATACATAATTTGTTTCCATATAATTTTATGCAACAAATAATATTAATTTATGATTTTTATTTCAAAATGCTGAATGATCAATGATCACCGGTGACTTATATTTTTTGCATTTAAATCAATATTTAGAGTTTAATGCGCATGTTACGTAATAAAGAATTCCAACTTCTTTAATTCATGATACACTCCAAAAGCTTCTACATCATTAACGTTTTGACTCCCCCAAACTTCAAAAAGTGGTCTACAAAAAATTGTAAAAAATGTACGCTATAGTACGCCTGTTGGGACGTCCGAATGTCCGGAAGATGTCTACCAGGCGGAATTGATTGAAGTTTTGATCTCACGTTAAAAATAATTTATTTTTAAAAATGCCTAATTCACTATTTTGAATTTCAAGGTCGCGTCACAAGACAAGCTAAAAAACGTTTTTTGACTAAATCATATATATAAATGCTCAATAACGACGCTCACGATTTTGATCATTTTCAAATTGTTTATACTTTAACGTATTCTAAGCAAGGCTGCAAGCGATCCTTCGGAATAACATTTTTGTAGCTTTCAAAAAATTAAATAATACTAGCTAAACTTTTCAAGGTTTAAATCTGAGAATTATTCACACGAGCTCACGATGTTTATTATATTAGGGCGTAATAAATTCACACCTCACTCTCCCTGCGATGTACTTTTTTATTGTTTACTTATTTTTTAATCATACTGCGCGTATGTACTAAAATTATGATTAAAACGAAAACTCCTTTACATTTCACATTTTTTGCTGCTATACCACGGGCATATAATTTTTATTTAAATTTATTACCTTTATGCTTACAAAAGTGTGTCAAATTTAAACAACCTGCAATTTGCGCATGCATGCATTATGTAATTTACACTCGCAATTTGCCCAAAATGTATTTTTCATTATTCACTTTGATATGTTGAATGCAAATGAACTGGCATCGGCAGGACCCCGTTTCCGATGACGTGTTGTGCCTTGTGCGCCACCGATCAGCGTTTCCTTTAAATGGTATTAAACGAAAATTGCACATACAGCGCCCAAAAAAAAATGAGAGAGTAAAACTATAATAATTTTTGCACGGAAACGGGAAATGCTATGCAAATTGTTTAACACGAAAAAAAGTCACCCACAATTGAAATGTAAAATACATAAATTACATTGCAGAGCGCATCATATCACGAGACTGGATATTATTCAGCGAATCGCTGGAAATCGCGCGAAAACATATATACGAGTATCTTTTGAATAATTTTGGCAGATGCATGAATAAAACATACGTTTTTGATTTGAGTTCCGTTTGAAATGTCAGTGATTGTAGCTCAAATACACGTGCTTGACGCTTGTACAACGTTTTCTTTAAAATGTTGAGGCGGATTTTCCTTTTAACCTGTAATTTCAATATTTCAATGCGTCACAGGATATTATTATGTTGAGTTAAATCACATGTATTCTATGTTTTTAGGGTTTAATCTATAATTGATGAATGGTAATTAGTTAAACTATAAAGTTATAAATGTTTTACCAAAAAATTTAAATTGTAATAATTAAAAACTTAATTAAATTCATTTTCCTTTTATGAAAAAAATACGCGTTTCGAAATTATGTCCTTGTGAAATTAGTTTGTAAAACATCGTAATAAAAATGTTATTTCATAAACAAATCATCCTGCTGAGTTGCAAATTGTAATTGTGCATATTGGAAAATGTCAGCAGGTATTTCATTTTATGCTATTTTTTTGGAAAATTTCAGAGAATTTTCATTTACAACTTCTGTGTACTGTTTGGTTATTTTTAATATTGAAAATTATTTATAGTAAATCACATGCAACCAAATTTTAATTAACCATGTTATTACAGACCTTTTGGCAACATCTTTATAGGTCACCGTTGCAATATTATTACTTAAATATCCACAGGTATAACTTAACAAATATATTTATTTATCAATACTGCATTTGAATGCACTGTGCGTTTATTGCACTTTCCAGCCCTGGGCAGTGTTACAATATAGCCGTCAGTTATCACTGAGTATTTTAAATTTAACAATTAACATTTAAATTTAGAGCGAAGCATTTAATTCCCACCTGTGACATCCAACCTGCAGTACATCAGCAATCATTCGTTAGTATATATATATATTGCATATTATGTAATTAAACAAAACGAGCTTTGAGCTTTTTGAACAATTTGCAAATGCAATGAGGGACTTTTCTCACGTGTGTTTAGCCAATTATTTAATACAGTAACCTTAATTCTTGAACATCCTTTTATAGCTACAGATACAGGCTAGAACTATTTACATTTTACATTACAAATTACGTGCATAAGTATGGTCTTTCATTTTTCCTTTTAAATATTTATTTCACATTCAGTTCCCTTAAAAGAACTATGAGCTTGGGCCTTGGGGTTTGGTTCATCAAAACACTAATGAATGTAAAATGCATAAATTAAATATTAAGAAGCTGCGTTTATTCATAGACTTTGCATTATCCTTTTTAACTTTTTCCTGTATTAAAACTCTAGTATAAAATAATTCTTACTTTCTATGTAATATTGAAATAAATCAAGTTTCGTGAGAATATTAATTTACCGGTACTGGTAATTGATAATTAAAAAGACAATTATGTATTCCATTAAGTAGATGGTAAAATATGCAGAAATTATATTCTCCTTAAATATTCTAACATTGTTATGAATATTTGTAGTATTAAAGTGGTTGAAAATTCCTAACTAGAAGTTTTTATTTAATGTAAAGAACGAGTTTACAGTTTACTTATATTTACTTGCAATTGCTTGGGAATTCACTTATCTTTGAAAATACAATAAATCTATTGACGTCTTTATATTCTTCTTTATTGTAATGGCGTTAAAACCGCGGTTATTCAACTGCACGTAATGTTTTTAAATAATCAATTATTTCTCAACTTTAATCAATAGAATAAATATTTCATCAATTCTTTGAATTGTTTAGTTTCAAACTATAATGTTTGTTATATTTGGATATGAAACTACTAATCGTCAATAACGAGTAATTAACGAAATCATTAGCGCAATCTTCGATCAATGAAAAGCTATATTCATTTTGACTGGATTAAGTTTTGTTGATTTAATTCTCAAATCATGATCAATGTAAATTTATTTATCCCATTTTAGGAAACTGCAAAATACATAAATGGTATTTCAATTATTGGCTATTGTTTCTTTAACATCAGAATGATGTTTTGACACCCGCTGGTCGAAAAGAAGTGATCTAGGAAACATGTGTTGGAATGTCCGAAAAATTTCTCGGAAATTACTATCCAGATTTGCATGAAATTTTGTCGCTATGTATTAAATACTTTATGCCTAATTCATATTTTTTTATTTTATGGTCATATATCTCAAAAAAATTATACTGATGTTCGAAAACGGTGCTTTGATCCTTTTAAAATCTTTTATAAATGCGTACAGAAAAGTATTAGAAGCAAAACTGTATTAACCGTATACGTATATATCCGTATACTCCATTCGGGATGATTTGATGGGATGTAAGCCAGACATCACGCCATCATCTATCTCAGAAACCTTACAGAAAAAATTTTTTCACTTCAATTTAGACATTTTCATTCATAATGCAATAAAAATTGCCGAACGTTTAAAGGTCAAAATCTAAAAAGTATTCACACCTCGATCTCCCTGCGATGTAGTAGTTGTTTTAATAATTAAAAGGTCCCCTTGAAACTCTTAACAAACATTAAGTTGTGTGCCAAATCTAACATTTTGATTAAGCATTTTACAATTAAACCCATCAAATTGGATAAACAAATACGATAATTGCATTAAGAAATGAGAGACAAATATTTAGAACTACAGAAGACTGCGTCATGTACGATTGTTACTGGAAAGTATAAATTGCATCACGTGAATGTACGTGATGAGAGCCGGAGTGCGCCGAACAAACTGCGCTATCACCTGGCTGTAAATTAACTTGTAAGCTCGGCGGTGGGTTTATATTGCACACAATATACGAGTATGTGTGTAAAGAAAAGCTTTGTCACGGGTGTAAAAGCGTATCTCGATTCTCGATACCACTTGTCACAGTTCGAACAGTGGGGTGTGTGGGCAGTGGGATCTACTTGCACTTCACAGTGTGTGTCGTGTTCCACGTTCATTGTGGTTGAGTCGTGAGCGAGATATGTACGCAGCACGCTGTACGATTACGTGAGACTACAGTCTTCAACTCGACGCAGTTGTAATATAACGTTCATGCTGGTCGGTTCGGGCTTTCTATAAATTGTTTTGGTTGTAAAATAACGTGATCTATTTTTGAGCGCGAATTTTATGGTCGACACTATAACTACGTATCCAACGTGATAATTTGGTTTATGTGACACAAAAAAAAATTGAATGCACTGTTAAAGTTAATGTTAATGTAATATAAGATTAATGTCCCGAATAATTGAATGAATTCATAAAATATTGAAAAATGGGAAAACATAAACGTTGTGTTGAATATGAAATGTAAATTAATATTAAAAAATAGTGATAAATATAAAATTTATGTTAAATACATAAATACAATAAAAAGAGTAAAATATTATTGTACAAATAATATATTATACGAATGCATTGAGCAAGTGGCGTCATTTATCTTTGTTGTACGGCTTCCCAAGAATATATAATTATTGTACGAACCATACAGCAGTAAATAATTAGTACATAGTGAACAATTATTGTGGTTGTCTATTGTAGTAAATTCTATTACCCGGCCAATGTTGTTATTGTCTATCAAGTTGGCCAGCACCACATCATTACAAAGGTCATAAATACAGTCATCCTCGTCTGTACCCAAATGTCATCCACGCTAATGTAAATTCTATGGATGGATGCACATCGTCTAATTTCACCACAGAGAAAATTATACAAAAAAAAAATTGGAATTTAATTGACTAAATGTTGGAGGCTTTATAAAAACATAGAAATGTTGGATGTGCGCCTAATTATGTTGGCAACTTGAAGTGCAACTCGTGCTATTAACATTTTGATGTGTTAAGTCCAGTTATAAGCTTTAATGGAGAATGTGTAAAAATCCACAGGATGAAGTCCTAATATGTTGTCGTTGCATTTGGGGCAGGCATTGTGCAATCGTGTCAATTAGAGTAATTCGTTTCAATAAGTTACACCAATTGTGGAATTTGAAATTTCTTAATTTTCACCCACAAATTTCTTTGGAATTCCTACTCATAAATTATGTATATTGAACATTTTAGTTGAATTCTATATTTTAACTAATCTCTTATGTTACAAAATTATAAAATTAAATTCCAGAAATGCATTGGCTTCTTAATATAACTTCCCAAAAATATATTTTCAATAACAACTGAAATTAATTTCCATTCCATTTAAGTTATAAATTTAAACCTGACTTACAGCATGACCTAATACTTAAGAAGTTGGAATATATGAGCAGATTTGTAGTTCTCCTTACTGTTATTACTATATTGTAATTTTGAGAATTTGTTGTGTCTTCCACTTGATTTTAAAGGATTTGTGAAGGATTATTTCAAAGAAAATAATTGTCAAATCCTAAACAATTCTCTAATTGTGTTGTAGTTTCCTGCTGTAGGATTTAATGTATTATAGTATGCAAGTAGTTAAAAAATTTGATCCTTGTATGTAAATGTATTATCTTACAACGTCTCACTAGAATTGAGTTATATCAAAAGTTATCTAAGTCTCTCTATCTGCGTTTTCTCCCACAAGTCACAACTTATTTATATTGCAGAAAATGTTGTCACACAAAAAGTCATAAATCCCACACAAATATTAAGACGAATAGATGTTTTCGTTGCATTCGTTTCACTTTATGATGCCACAAGTTGTTGACTTGGTGGTGTGTTGTACAATGATAGATGTAGTTGGATATTACAAAACTCATTTAAAACAGACGAATAAAGTTTAAATTAAAAATTGTAATCAGAAAAAATTGGAATACTAAATTATGTATTGGTGTGAAAAAAAACCAAACTTTTGTTTAAGTTTTTATGCTTTTAATGAATGATTCATAAAAAAATAGCATTTAATTTAAACCGAAAAAATATTAAAATAAAGTTAGAAAACTAAACAAAGTTCACATAAATACAAATTCTCTTATCGGTTAATTAAAGGCATTTTTTTGAAGCTATATTTAATAAATATTGAGCAATAAAATACGCTAAATATAGTTATTCAGCAACATGTACTGCAACGGCATTGTCCTGAGGACACAGATTTTATTGATCCCATAATTTTTGGGTTTTTCTCCGATGGGATGAATACAATTTTATTATAACTCATCTTTTGTGATCGATATAATAGATAAAAAATGGAACAGAATTGCCTATATAATTGATGCTATTTATTATTTAGGTCGATATTTCATAAACACATTCGGTAGAACCAATATAACTTACGTATATGTGGAAATTTTTAACCTCCTGTTGGTATTTTCTGGTCCTTTACCTATTTCTATGGAAATACCTAAAACGATTTTTTAAATTTGGTTATTTCGGACAAAAGAATAAATGTTTTTTTAATATCAATCTTTAATCACATCTTCATCACCCAATTTTACGCAATTGAACTTATTAGTATTTGCGATGTTGATTTATATCTTCTTAATACTCAAATATTTAAATACGTTAATAGTTAAATTTTAAATGTATCAGCATAAAAACTTTTTGGACATGAAATATCAAAACATGCAAAGCCCTTGTAATTTTTATATATTTATTTTCACAAACAATATTACATTTGTGATTGATAAATATGTTGCGGAATTCAAAAATATTTTACAATTAATTTTAATCAAACATAATTCATATTTTTAATCAAGTCAACAATTTCCTATAGCTACGTTTAATTCAAAATGAATTTAATATATTGTTACAGTAATTTAATATCTCTGTAATAAATTTTGAGTTAACCCTTTGTATATTTATTGAAATTTAATTTTGTTGGACAATTAGTGCGTTAAACTTGATTTACGCACAAATTAGTTAATGCGATAATGAAGAAAATTTTATTTTAAACAAAGTTGTGTCAAATAAATGATCGAAAAAATTTATGGTGTAGATTTTTAAACGCTCTTTGTATATTATTTTTAATGGGAATTTGATTTTATTATTTAAAAGGACATTCGGTTAAAAAAAATCATATTAAAATACTGTTTCAATCATAAACTTACTAAAAATTACCCTTTAAACCGCAATGGTGGTAATCTTTTCATCTTTCATAAATCCATTTCAATAAAATTGTATGGCTTTCGATTTGAAGAGACATTTGCGACATTATTAAACTTCTATTACAAAGTTTTGCTGAGTGGCTCGGTGCACAATTCACTGTATTCAAATTTGGTTAAATTTTTATGGCATTCAATTCTACCTTTAAACCGCTTTTTTTTAAATTCTTAAACGCATTGTTTTGGATTCATATAATTCATATAAATTGAACAATTCTAATTCTAGGATAAATGTGTAAAAAAATGGCAATATTTCAACTGCGTGAACTGTGCAATTCAACTCGTGACATAATCGTTCGTTGTTCTGATTCTCTATGTTTCCACATTCATTCAAAGATTTCTGTTTTGTTTTGAAACTATACTATTTTCTTTCATAATATTGACTCAACTATAATATTTGTTGCATGAATTTAAATTTCTTTAAGTTGCATTTCTTTTATCCACTGTATTATAGCCGCTATGTAAGTGATCTCCATGTTGGTTTGCAGCAGCTATTGTTGATGTCGTTTATGTTATTGTGATTATCGTCGCAATATTGTTGTGATTGTGGTGCCAGTCGAAAGCGTATTATTGTGTGATAATAATTGTTTGTGCATTTCCTTCCCGTCAACAAATTCATTCACCAAACTATTTATAAGAAAACTTTTACACTTTTCTTGTTGTTGTCATATTTATATAGTTGTCCTACTTGAAGACGCACTGAACCGAATGAAAAACAACATGGCAAAATGTTTACGAAGATTAAGGGTGTTGTGCATTTATTGTCTCTCATTGTGAGACAAAAGTTGCTGGTGTATATTACACCTATTTGTAAGAATATATACGGAAAATGTTAATAGAGAGAAAATGCAGCAACATGAGAAGCAGCACATTATTTACTACATTTGAGCTTTGAAATGCGGCAAAGGATTAGATACGATATCTTTTAGTGTGGATTCTACATTTTGGGGTGGCTGTTGCGTTCATCATCCAACAGATGGTTAATTTGAAAATGTTTTCATTATGTTGCTAAGACATATGTTACTGTAATTATGCAATCAGCTTCAATCATATATAATTCCCATGGAGCGCGGGGTAACGTGTTCTTAGAAATAATTTGCTTAAGTACACTTGTGCCCTATATTGAAGTTAAATTAAATGTAATCACTTATACCAAGAATCGTTTTGAAATTTTCTCAACTTAATCAGCATAGTGAATTTGTACGTTTTTATCGTTTAAATTTTAAATATCAAATGTATTAACGTATTTTTTCTTCAGAATAAAATACGTTAATACATTTAATATTTAAAATTTAAACGATAAAAACGTACAAATTCACCTTGCTGATTAAGTTGAGAAAATTTGTTTCTCATATTATTATAGTTGGGGAATTCAATCTCAATTTTCAATATTCCTGAAAATTCTTAAAGACAACCAACTTTATAAGCATGAGTGCATTTTGTTTTCCACAACACTTTGCTTATCTTCAGTATAGTAATACAACACAAAAGCTGCGTTTTTGGAAAGTTTTCATTTTACAAAATATGGATGGCGTCTTCCTCGTTCTGAATTGTATGCAGTCATACTCCTCCACTCAAACTCATTTATTATTTTAAACTGTTCTTTAAGCTTCTTTTAAAATAATGGTACAACACTTTGTAAAGTGCCTACAAAAATATATGCATATTAAACAACCCAAAACAACAAGACGTTATTAATTATTTTTTTAAATACATCCTTATATTGTATTCCATAGCTTGGCCATCATAAGACAATTATATTATACCGAAGTGACTTTATTCCTTTTGTCAGACAAGATCCTCGCGGCTCGCATCATTTGTTATAAAGCATAAATTACTCGCTCATCCCCGCAGATGGTGCCGCGAAATAATGAAAAAATGATGTAGGTACGCGATAAGAAATCACACAACGTCCGCGCCTTCATTTCCTTCCCATTTAGAAATATTAAGTGTACAGTACAACAAAATAAGCAGCTTCCTGTAAAAGCGCAGAAAAGTTTTGTCTTGCAAATTTGCATTCAAGCGAAAGTGTAGTCTGCACAGCGTACATCGTACGTGTAGCTAACCATAATAATTGCGTGTTTTACTTTAAACACTGTACTTAACTTTGATACGAAATTCACTGTTAATTATATTGTATGCGGTGTGACCCAGATTGTCCGCTTTGCGTTAAGATTGTTAGCACCCGTACAATGCATACGCAAACACTTTTATCTATATTGTGTTAACAAACGCTAGGTTGTTCCCTCTGGTCAGGGAAATTATTACATATTTAGTAAAAATGAATTGAAAATTACAGATTATGTACAGCAGCCATTCCCATCCGGTGCGATTTTCTGCGTCCAATCTGCATTTTAATATTCATTCAAACAAACAACAAATGAAAGCGAGAGTCTTCATGATATTTATTATATTACTCTTATACGTCTAGACTGTATCCATCTGATACGTGCGGCAATTAGATTTTCTTGTATGCAGTGGATATTTGTGCGAGTATTAAAAGTGTAGCCACATAATTGCCCTTTAATTCAATAATTATCGTTAAAAGGATGAAGTGCTTTTGTTCCATATACATCTATACAAAACAGTTGCCTTCAAATACCTGCGTGCGTTTTGTGCTTTTGGTGTTACTAACACTAAAATATATAATTAAAATGGCGCGCCAAGCGTAACAAATTAGCCACTGGATGTTTTTCATGTGATTTTCATTTTGCTGTAGGTGCTTAAAGTGTGTGTACTCACACTGCACCACCCCACCTTCTTTCTACACTTTATTTACCTGCACATTGTTCGTGTGCTGAATAACTTGCACGCTTTTTATGTGCAGCCATTCAGTTAATACTTAATTCGTCTAAGTGATGTCATTGCGAGCCACTTTCATATTAACAATTAGCATTTAAATGATTTAACCATTGTTCAACTGATAAAAACTCTCCATTGGTTTTGAGATAATTTAAATTTTATTACAAACCAGTATAGTTGTAATATATTCTTACATTCGCAAAATTTTTGGAAACGATGATGCAGGAGTCCAAAATGTGGTCTAGAAAAAATTTGTGTGTATAAAAAAATGTATACGTTCCACTGTTCGGAGAGATTTTTCGGAAACTGCTGGACGGGTTTGCATGAAATTTTGACCTTATATATAAAATAATTTATGTCTAATTTAATATTTTTTATTTCAAAGCTACATCTTTCAAGGTCAAGTTAAAGTTAAAAATGTTTTTTTCCTAAAATAAATTATGTATATAGATTCTCAAAACGCTTACGATTTTGATCCGTTTTAAACATTTTTATAACATAAAGGTATTCGAAACAAAACAGTATTTACCGTATATACCTACAAATAATCCTTCGGGATGATTTGATGGGATGTAAGAGCAACATGACTTCGTCTTCTATCTCAGAAACCTTATGCTTAAAAAATGAAGCAAAAAACATTTTTTTTAAAACATTAATCCTTATTAACTTATTGGTTTTGTGAATTGTGCATATAGCTCCTATAAATATAATTATTTTGCTATTTTTCTACCACATGCCATATCGTGCGTCAGTCGTTTAACATAAACTGAATTTCATCAATCATTTCATGGATAAAGAATTTTTTTCGAAAAGAGTAACAGAAATATCGGTTTAACAAATAATGCAAATTTGACAACGAGTTTTGTGTCTCGTAAAATGATAGATTGGTACAAAAAACGTATCGTTACATGTTGATTAAAATTAACTTATTTATAATTTTACATACGAACATTATCTAATATTTTTTGCATTATAATTTGAAGGTCACATATTCCATATCTCAGACCCTTCACATTTCCTTTTTGTAGTGATACTTCATTTTAAAACTAAAATTTAAAAATTGATGGTCACACTTATTACAGAAAGGTTGAAGAATTTCGTTCATATCATTGTAACAATTCTAAATATAAGACAAAAAAATGTTGATTGACATTTCAAGGTGAAAATTTTTATTTTTGTAACATCAAAGGTGCGTTTTTATTTTGTTGATTTAAAAAAAAAAAAAAATGTTGTTTCGTACCTTATTTTAATTAACATAATAATTAATAACTTTTTTAATTAGTTTTTGAAATGAACTTAATATGTAAATACAAATAGCATGTGTTTATTGTCCATGAAGCAACGTTACATAAAAGCGAATTGCATTTGCATATGTTGCCAGAAAATGTTCTAATGCAACAGCTTCGAGTCATATATAAATTGTTATAAACAAAACAACAGAAGTCACACTATTTAAAGCATGTTAATAAATCAAAAATTTATCATATATCGAAATAAATTCTACATATTTCCATATCATCCCATCTTTATTACACCAACAACAAAATGGGTCACCATTGTTTGTATTCATTGTATTCCCAAACACGTCCTCACAGGATGCACATAATGTTCGCTGTTTAACTTTAAAAGCGTCACCGCCAATTTATTATTTGACAAATTATCACACATCCATTGAAATTAAAGGCCCACGACATGTTAGTATTATTTTCTATACAAAAAGAAATGCAAATGGAGCAGGACACATCTGAAGGCAGTCAAATTTATTAGCGCAAGAATCCTCAGATGTAACGGATATAGATGGGACGAATATAAATTGTACAAAACGAATGACATTGTGTGGTCTTGGAAAAAAAAAGCCTTTGGGCATATACCCGCATACAAAAAATAATATAAATAAATCCGTTCATGCACATGCTTGGCAAAGGGATGATGATCATGCAAAAAGTGCTCCAAACTTCAGGTTTTAATGGCGGCGAAACCTTTGTACACCTATAACTCACAAACGGATTACGTTCTGCGTGTAATAATTTTACAATCCTATGATGCTAGCTCATTTATTGTTCTTTTTTGGTTTCTCTATAACTTGGGGTAGGTTCTTAATCATTTTATTTTGCACATTAAATTTTGGGAACGCTTGAAATCTACTCTATATATACATATTTTAATTGCACGTGGCAAAAAGGTAGATAAGAAAATGTGTACTCAGCTTTTAATTGGCAGCATAAATTATGAGACTAATAAATAAGGAGTAATGATCGCATTGTTGTTGAGTGAGTTTTCACTTTCGATGGTCATTTAATAGGGTTTCATTAAATTCGGGATTAAATTATTAATTACGTTACATTGAAAGGATTTTGCTTTAATTTTACAGAAACAAGAAAAGTTGTGCGCTGTTCACTATTGTTGAGTTTCTTTGTTACAGATGCATTTGCAGAAAGACATTAAAATTATTCATACATTCATTAAAATCGTGTACTTGTTTAGTATGTTATTACCACTTTTAAAATTATTTACCCAGTATGGTTATAATAGATTCTTACCAGGAAACTCCAAAAAGAGGTCTCAAAAATGTGTGTTGTATTTCGAACGATCGGGCGTTATAATACAAAAAACTTTGCAAACATTTTAAGGTCAAAAACAGAAAACTGTTCACACCTATTTTGTACCAGAGTGTAATAAACTCACATCTCGCTCTCCCTGCGATGTAGTTTTTAATCTGCATTTGAAAAATAAAAGTGAAGTCACGTATAATATAAATATTTCACTGGGTCAAAAATTATGTTATTTTAATAGTTCAGTAAGGGTATAAAATTTTATTTGACTACCTCATTGCCCCTAACTTCTGCATGGTAGATGCCTTTAATCATTCTGTCGATGTGTCATATGGAGATTAATGTTTTGAGTTTAATGATCGTGTAACGTGTTGTGTTGCTCATGATAACTTATGCATTTCGAATCGCATATGCAACTACAAGTCACAAGATAACATGTCAATTTGGATTGCAATTTACATTATTGTCAATTCAGCTTTGTTATCTAAATGCAGAAAAGAGAAACATTTGATGCTCACCACAGTTCTCACGAAAAGTACGATTTCCATTTGGTTTAAAGAAAAATTGTAGAATGTTTTCAAATATTAAATTCTTTAATAAACTTCTTTTTTTTTTGAATAAAATATATAAAACTCTAAAATCCAAAACATTACGTTGGAATTTGTAAACATCATTAAACTTGAAACAACCTGTAGAATGTTTGGCGTTCACGTCTTGTGAAGTCGTGAAGCATCTTTTCTATTATTCAACATTTATTCATTTTTCAATCCTGTTATACAGAGATTACCTTTATTCAATTATTAGTTATAGAAACATAAGTAATGCAATAAAATATGGTAATTAAAACAATTGATCTCAAAATAATTAAAATTTAACTCATTTAAATTGCATTCAATTACGAAAAGATAAAAGCGATGCGACACTCGAGTGTCAACTATTAATATTGAATTTATATTTATAGCCCGACATCCACATAGGTGGAAAATATTTCACAGCACATTGACCCAATTTTATAAGCCGCGCGCTGCATGCAGTCAAAAATAGCAAACGCGTGTATTTTAGAAAAAGGCATTCGTCTAAGCGCCATACACACGCCAAACCACCCCATTTATTCCAATTGAATATATCACGGCGTAACCATCACAGCCATCCCTGGAAGATGCAAAGTAAAATGCGAATGACACGATACGACCAACGAGCCATCGCACGAAATCTATAAACTACATTAAGTGTATATCATCCAACCGGTGTCGATGGATTCTCTACTATTTTTTCGCCCGAGTTACATAGCTGTACATATTTTATGCTAAATTTATCACTGACATAAAACAAGCTAGCGCGACATAACAGCAGCTATAATAAGTACAAGTAGTCACAACTCACAAGTCGTGGGAAACTTATGCGGTTCTGCATTATTCGAACGTGAAAGCGATTTAAATGTGTGGCAATGTCGCACAATTTTTCGTTTAACCTCGTCTCGGTGTACTATGTGTGCATGCAGTAGGGGTGGCGTGTGGGAGAGAGGGTGGCTTTCGCCAATGATTTGGTTTTTCATCCAAAAAAATTTCACAAAGGTAGAATATAGCGACGTGCGATAATATTAAGCGACATCGTTTTTTTATTGCAAATTGGTTCGTGCTTTCGGCCAACTCGGGCAGACTATTTACCTGCAACCGAAACTTTTATGCGCGAAATACGAGTATATACACTTATACTTTGCACATGTTGTTGTTATAACATTGTTGCAATGTTCAAAGTGTGAAGTGCACTTTTAAATAAGCGAAAACAATTCGGTTAAGATTTGATGACAAAAGCACATATTCCCAAGTTTATTTGAGTTGAAATCAAATTGAACGAAGTTTAGCCAATATTTACTGTCGAGTTGTTCCAAATTTTCAATGCTTTTTGTCACATGTGGTGACAACATATAGTTGCAGGCAACTGCAGCAGCACGAGCTTTCACAAGCTTCATGATTTCTTCAGCTGAATGCATCGAATTAGATAGTGCTTAAAGGCACATATGTTTCATATGTGCAATCAAACAAAATGTGGGATACTCTACATAACTACACTCGCATGTATGCCGTATGGTCTAGATGTCGAATATGTAATTTAATGCAAAAGTCAATAGAGTGTCTGAATGGCGCACATAAACAAATATATATGACGTACTTAACACAATATGGTAGCCGCATCCATTTGCACATGTCACTTGTGGACGTGGCCCCATTTATTGTAGGGTAATGTGGATGCAAAACATTATGTTACTTATTGAATCAATCATTCACAGTTTGCTTTTTTAAGGTACTAGACAATATTTACGTCATTTACCGGCAAATTGTAATAAGATCACAAGAATATAATTCGAGTTTTTATATTTATATGTATAGTGTACTTAATAGTTTCTTGTATTGTCGATGTTTTCAGAAAAAATGTTAGTGTTGCAGACACTCAAAACGAGATAATTTCAGAAACTTCTAAACGGATTTCTATGAAATTTTTATTTAAAAAAAACATAATAATAAAATATAAAATAATATAATAATATAATATTTGGGACAATTTTTTTCGAATGAAATCGTTTTCCCTTTCATTAGAGAAATCAAAAAAAAAAACTTAAACTTCAAGTAATCGCAGTTTTAACTCTTTTGAGATCTAAACGACGAAACAGTGAGTTAAAGTTTTGTTGCAGTCGCATAAAAATTGTTGCATGGCTCTCCCTGCCACGGCTTTTTAATGTCTTCAATTTAGATTTCTTCTATTTTGGGTTATTCTAGCGTGCAACCGAGGTATAAGTTATAACCCAGATTGCAATTTTCTTTTCATTTAGAACGACACAAATAACTCAAACAATTCTGGATAATAAATAGTAATAATAATTAATAATAATAATAATAAATAATAATTGATTTTAGAATCGATCAACGAATTTCTATTTGTTTTCAATTAACATATGCAAAAATATGCTATCAAGTATCAAAAAAATCGAATAAGCGATTTTTTCATTTTTATTTTACAGTTTCGATTTAAATTTAATTGACAATAAATGGACAAATTTGGCTTGATTTATATATGGAAGCCATCACGGATGTGTACGCATACACATAATGTGATTTCAACTTTATAAATGACATAACTATTACTTTTTCTTAACCAATTATTCATAATTTTATTAAAAAAAAAATGTATTTGGTTCGGTATTCCGTATTCAACGAATTATTTGGTGTTTCGTGAATCATAAACTGATTCAAAGAATTCTTTCATATAATATTAAAATTTTAAATAATTTTTTGTTTTTTTAAGTTTCATTAATTATTCATTATCTTGATTTTTGTCAACCAAATTTGTTATATGGAACTTGTTTAATTTCAAAATAATTGAAACAACAATAAATGATACAATTATGCAAATAAATGATAAAGAAAAGTTATTTTCAATTATCATTATCCATTCCTCTTTCCTGATCATATTTTCCGTAACACATTTCTATACTTAATATCTCAATTAAATTATTAATGTCGACGTCATTTGCCAAACAATCTAAATATGTGTGCACGTCCACATCAATGTCATCTATTCGATCGTGAATCCAACTCCATTCAAAATACAGTACAGCAATACGAGATATTAATGTGCGATTATTATGTCAATAGGTTAATCTACAAATAAAATTCGATTCAATGGAAATTGTTTTTAATTTAAATTAAATACTTAAATGGAAGCTTACATCAAAGTTCTCGAATGACCCCACTTGTACCTACCCACATGCATAATATGAGCATCATCATTATAATAATTTCTACCAAAGTGCAACATGAAAGCATTTAATTAAGTATTATACTTGGTAATGTACGAAATATTTGGTAAAAAATTGTCAAAATTAAGTCGTGCGTAAACGACAACAGTACGGTAAATAAAGAAATAAATACAGTGTAAAAAAGTGGAGTCCAATAAAAACTCGAGTGACTTGCTTATTGGTGTGGGGGACGACATCCTGGCGCCACGTGAATCATGGCAAGAAGATGGCACATCCATTTTCGGGATGCCCAACAACACATTGGTAGTAGAATCGCCCACAGTGTTTATTCAACACCAGCCAGCAGCAGTAGCCACAACCACCGAGGCATACATCGTGCTGCCAGGTATATCAACAAAATGATTTGGTCTTAAGTTAAAGTAATTGAATTGGTAATTTGGTGGCAATCAAATTGTAATTGATTGACAAAAACTCTCGTCTGCAGATAAATTGGTAAGGAAATGCAACATATCATATTTTGGTGATCACAACGGTGGTGCTTTTGTTATAAAAAAGAAGATTTTTCTTGTATACCTACTTTCAACCAGCAGCTAACGTTTTTATTGTTTTGTTAGTTTTTATCAATTTCATCGATTTTTTTGTGTGAATTTACACCAAGCAATTATTTTAGTTAGTTTGGCTAACAGTACTTCGAATAAAAGTGTACAAATTGATAGAAGTTGTTTCCCAAGCTTAACATTGCCACAAAACTTTCGCTTATATCGTGCGTTTAAGTATACAAGAAAATAACGGAAAGCGAGAATAAAAGTAATTTTTAATAAAATTGCTTTGGAGCAGAAAAACTGTATGATAATTTATTTATTAACCATCTATACATGTATGTTAATTTAAATAAGCCTTTTATTAATTTATATTAAGCCATATATTATTTTGTAAAAAAACGCATTAAGTTGCATTAAGTTTGCATGCAAAATTGTAAAAAAAAGAGTTTTATATTAAACAATTATTTGGCATTGAAAAAACATTTAATAATACACTTCAAAAGTATTTAATTTCAATAATTTAAATAAATGGTCAGTTTAATTGTTTGTCAAACAAATTTTTACAATAACCTTGACGAAGTTCATTACTGATAAACAGTCTAGCTTTATTATGATATGCAAAAAGTCATAAATTTATCTGTGATACAAAAAGTAGCAATTAACTTTACAAACCGACTATAATACACGAACTGTGAATTGCACGTTATGTCATAGAACTATTGTTATATTGAACATTTTTATACTAAGTAAAATTATTTAAATTTGATTTATGAATGTATACGAGAATTGGTATAACGTTATTCGAACATCGAGCAGTGCTGTGCGGGTACACGACGCACGTAGTGCCATGTCACGTTGTGAACGCAAAGAATATTTTTGCTGGGTTGTTCAGTTTGTCATTTAAAATAATAATAATAAAAATGAATACTGGCAATAAAAAATCACGTTACATTTTTGAATAGTGTATCATTGCGGTGTGACGTTTGCGATCAATGTACGGTATACAGTTCATCATAAATCATTATGCTAATGTGATAAAAATAGGTTGTAAGGGTAAATGCACAAAAATGAGTTGAAAAAAAACCCACAATTATGTTAACTAAATTCAGAAAAATAATGTAATTTATGAACCAAGTAGAAAACGGATAAATTACAGTTTCTTTAACATTGGTTTTAATTTTTAAAGCTTAAAATTTTTAATTAAAGTTAAAATGATTAAATTATGTTGATAGAATTAAAAACCCGAGATGAAAATTTGCGTGGATTAAATTTTGTGATTCCAATATACATATATTCATATACGAGTATTGACTACGGATGAAATAAATTATTTTTTTTATTCCTATTTTACTGATTTCTCACGCAATTGCATCTCATTTGATTTTTAAATTTCGGCATATTAATTGGTAATAATTTTGTATGGCGTTGCAGTATTTGTTCATCCAATTTCCGCTCCATAATGGTCATTTCAAACAAACAAATGCGACAATATACTGAATTAATTACTTTTACTGACATTATTTTGGGTTTACATATATTGTGTGTCTATTGCTGTGTACATATTTGATCATTGTGGTAGAACTTACAAGTACAATACTACTGCATTAAGTTAATTGAGTTTTTACGCAAATGTACATACATTTTTCTTCTTTTTTTGTTGCACGTAAATTTACAATTCATGTCAATTTATTGCTTTTAAACTATGGGAAAATTATTTTATACAAACTACAGTTACATTGAAGTACAATAAGTATGAAAAAAACTAAAAATCATTGAATTTAAAGTGGTTTGTAATTAATTTTTTGCTCAAATAAAAATCGTAGAAAATAAAAATAAATAAAAGTTTGCAAAGGATATCATAATCTCATAATGGTTGGTAAAATTAATTATTTCAATTATTTTATAAGGATCCCAAAATCAAAAACTCATATTCAGTGTATAAAATGATTTTACAAAGGTGTTTTTTTTAAATCATTTTCATTTGTAAGTGGAACATTGAACCTATATCGGAGTGTTAGGGCTTAGATTGTAGCCGTCTTCTTAATTACGGTTGATTCTAAGAAATGCGAACTTCCTGAGTACAAACAAATGCCGTCTATGTTGAACGGGCTTATGCTAACAACAAAACAAGCATTTGAATCGTAATAAACTAAAAGCTCTTAATTTTACCTAATGTACTCTGTTGATATTTTTAAAATAATATGAAATAGAAATAAACAAGGGAAAATATATGAATAAGTGATCATCATATTAAGGATCGTATTCATAGCATATACAGACTATGTTTCATGAAATACGGACCGTAACAGGAGTTAATCAACGTTTAAAAAAAGAATATTTAATATTATTTACAGAATTCAATTTAATTTAAAAAAAATTAATTAAATTGAATTCTTCGAATAATGTTTTAGAAACGTTTTGTTACTTATTGGTAACATGATTCTCACAGGAATTCGTAATAAATCCTGCAATCGAGACTCAAATCACATTGTAGCATTTATTCATCCAATTGACTGTAAGGACTGTAAGGAATACCACACATTTAATAAATTCCATTCGTTGTTAATATGTACATATTTCTGTAAAATATTATTAAAATATTATATGACGTGCGTCTTAAACTTTTGTATACATGCTGATCTAATATTGTACAATACAATATCAGTGAACTTCAATTAACAATGTTCCTACATTATTTTACCTTCCGGTATTTACAACTTTCTTACAATATATATAAACATATTGGAAATATCAAGTAACTAATTGAAATTTGTTAAAGTTTTATAACAAGCACGAAAACATTTATCCACCTTTATGAACGAGTACCCCTGCAGTTCAATGAATTTGCTCACTTTCTGAAAATCAGTTCAATATGCAGATTGTACATAGGAATTAATCATTTTCACCTGGAATGCATAAACTATGTCGGATAAATGCACTGACAAAGCAAATATTTACAAATATCAACGTTCTGTTCACTGTTGAAACAACAAGCATGGTGCAAGCATGCATCACGATTCATCCTCCGACCATCCGTGAACACATATTTGATTTTACAAATATGCTTGATTATTCCTGAAATAATACGTCAAGAATTTCATTCATTGTGTTCATTTAATTGCTTGAATGTATAAAGAGTAAATAGTGCAAAATCGCAATCTAAATTAATTTCTCTGCTGCTTAATATACTTTTATGAATCTCATTAATCATTTTAGTCATTTACAAACAAAGGTTTATAATAAAATATAGTTGAACGTGATTGAATTATTAAAAAAATTGTTTAAATTTTATTTACATTCAAACGTTCTCAAAACA
The DNA here is from genome assembly GCA_963854165.1 of Sylvicola cinctus. Classification (NCBI taxonomy): domain Eukaryota; kingdom Metazoa; phylum Arthropoda; class Insecta; order Diptera; family Anisopodidae; genus Sylvicola; species Sylvicola cinctus. The sequence goes on along the minus strand of OY974083.1, from coordinate 37,957,072 downwards.
ACATTGCGAGGAAGGTGATGTATTTTATAATCAAGATTATCCTAATTCTTCAATTTTTAACGTTTCCAAATGAAAATTAAAATAAAACTTAAATTTTTTTTTTATAATAGACACAAATTTATGAAAATAGGACGAGCAATTCTCAATAATTTAAAATACGAAAGATGACGACTTCTTTCACAATTTTTACGTCAATCAATTTTTTTTAAATTTTCGACACGTTTTAAGAACTTAAGCTTTCTTACATTCAAAAAAGAATGGACGCTTTAATGAAGTCGAACTCTTGAATTCATCCGATTTGCGTATGTGAAAACATTTCATTAAAAAGCAAAAATATTCATCAAAGCCGTGTGCTAAATGCCTCGTTATACATATACAAATTGGCAAAAATGCTTCAAGGTATATTCTGATTTTGTAAACATTTACATTGTTGTTGTTATAAAACCCATAACTGTGTCACACATGGTTTTTATATTAAAGCATTATGATCATACATAATTCCTAAAATTACAGGAAAAAGATAGCAAAAATGCAAACACTCTCGTCACATTTCATTAAATCAATAAGGAAACACATGACGGCTCTTTAAAAATCCAGTAACGTGCTTGGCGTTTTGGAAAATGGTTCGTATAATTGAAATTGCACATCGTAGAATGGGAATAATGCTAAGATATGAATCATAATATTTTTTTTGAAAAAGTAAAACGATATTTTGTAAAATCATAATTAAATTTTCAAAAAAAAATGTTACCTCAATTTATTGGAGAAAAACATTTTTTTGATCTTAAAAATAAATGTCTAAATGTCTTCAAGGTTGGTGAAAATTGGTCCACCCGTTCTCAAAAATTAAAAGCTATATGTGGCAAGTTATTTTTCATATTAAAAGTACATGTCAGGATACCCAAAAGTCAGAACTTATTTTATTGTTACATCATTAAATTTTATTTTTGTGATTTTCCACAAGTTTGTAAACTTAACATGTTTTCTCTATACAGAAAAAAGAGAGTAATAATAAATATACAGTCTATCCATCGTTCTCCATCGTTAGTTACAATGAACACGTAAAAGGCCGACCAACCACAATATAAACATATCGATAACCCCCTTTCAGATATCAACTCAGCACCACCATTAACCCCCTTTGCCGACATATAACTGGAAGAAGCCCTTTTCTAATTACAATGCCACCTTTTCGTTTGACAATCTCAAAACCAATATATTCCATGGATGTAATGTAATATAAAGAGCGAACAGAAAGTTGCAAAGTGTCAACTCACGTAACGTTGAATTGAAAACAATTTAAATCACCTGCCGCCTCTTATTAACATCAATGGGAATATAACTGAAGTAAAACACGTCGGAGTAAATTCGTTAATGACTTTGTTGAAGCCAACTAAATAAATAAAAGAGCAACTAAATCAATTTAAAAGTATTATAATTAATCGAGAACGTGCTTTGAACTTTTGCATTAATCCTATAATTAAACATGGTGTTGAAATGAATTGCGGCAAAAATGAATTCGCACTCAAAATTATATATATATAAGTATGAATGTAAAAAATAAGTGACTTAAAATGTTTTCACGGAAAGTAGACACAAGACACTATGTGTAATTGATTTGATGCATCAAACCCTGATTTATAGTAATAGGGATATCACTAAATCCAGAATTCCCAAGAGCGTAAGCATAAGTTTATTTTTGCATATTATAATATCAGTATGGCAGGGCTATGCATTCTCTTGGGACAACGAATCCTTGTCTAATTGAATTTCGAAGCACGTTCACACTTTGTAACTTCCTGGTGAGCTTGACGTAACTTTTATCTGTTTAGGAAATTGATTACACTAGTCGCATGCATGTTCATATATTCACTATAAAAGCTACAACCCGATGTGTGTATTTGCAGTTTATTTGCACAAGTGAAAGCTGAAGTTTCATAAGTTCATTGGATTAAGCATCAAAATCCGTTATGTTGCAGCTTTTAAACTGTGGAATATGATGAATCCAATTATTATTATTATTATCAAATCGTATATTGATTGGTTATTGCAACTTTTGGTGCGGGACGCGCCTCTTATGAGCGAAATCCCCATTAATTTTAAATTAGCTTTCAGCACAGGAAGTTACATAAAAAATACGATGTAACTACCTTTACAGAATCGATATGTATTCAAAGCCAATTTAAATGATACTCGTACATTGACGTTGTGACTGTGTCTCACGGGCCCACTCAAAATGCATTGATACGTTCTACCATCGGCCTAAAGGCCACCCTAACCTATATACAGTGGAAAGTCGTTTCTATATTTCACATGCTGTGAAATAAAATGTGCAGATGTTGTGCAATTCATGTAGGCACTGCAATTCGGAATACAAATGTGCATCCTCAGGGTTCAATGCAATTAAAGTATGATTGCAAGCCAATGCAATGAGAAGGTGTTTTCGATTGTAAACACGCAAATGTGTCACTATCTTTGTGTCATACTCCTTTAGATAAATATGTTTGCATATTTAATCCCGTCGCAGCAACAACACTTGGAGTCAGGAGTGTGCCATCAAATCGGCCACCCCCCCCCCCTCCATTTTACACAAAGTGCTTAATATAAGTATACGAGCGGCAGCTGTGAAGGGTATCACAAAATTCCAGTTCATCACAGGCTCCGGCATCCAACAAAGGGCAGTGCGTGTTCAAGTGTGATTGAGCGTCACATGTGTGTGTACTTTATAGCGATTTAATCGGCATACAGTACAATGTACATTGTAAATCCCTTGCAAACAAATTGTCTGACGCGCGTATTTTGACATGCGAGCATGCGTCTTTAATATCTATTTATACAGGTACAATATAAACATACGGGCGTGCGATGAAGTGAATGGAGATAGAATGTGTGACGATTTAACGAAAATCAATTGAAGATTAATTAGTGGAAAAAGAGTACATGCACGTAATATGTGACAAGTAACTAATTTTGGGGTATAAACACGCCAATTTAAGTCAAATGAATGAGTGGGGATGCTGCTAAAAAAACAAATCTGTATTTAAATAACTATACATCACAGGAAGGGCGAGGCGTGAATTTAATACGACCTGGCACAAAATAGATGGTTAGCAGGCTAAAATGTGAATTTATTAGAAATTATTAATGTAGAGCATAATAATTCTAGAACTCGGGAGCAAAGGGTTAAATAAAATGATGGTTTCTGAGATATAATATAATAGTACCTTGAATTGTCAGATTCTGATCTTAAAATGTTCTACGAAGTTTTTTTTTTACAGCCACAACAACGTGAAAGAAATTGTTCAAAGCTTCTGATATATGAAAAGAGTGACCTTGAAATATTCTGGAAATTCTTTTGTATATGACTATAAGACATTTATGTGAAAAACATTTTTTTTATGTTGCGTCAGGTTCCGAGATAGAAGGTAACATCATATCTCGGCTACAAGCCATCAATTGATCGCAAAGGATCATGACGAATTCTAGTAGTTTTCCTTAGAATATCTTAATGTATAAATGCTCGAACTGATAAAAATCGTTAGCGTCGTTATTAAGAGAAAACAATTTTTTTTGGCCTTAACTTAAAATTGAGGTCAAAATTTCATGCAAAGCAGTCCAGTAGTTTCTGCGAAATCTCCCGGACATTCGAACGTCCGAACGGACTCCTTTTTTCTAGACCAATTTTTAGGACTCAGGTTGTCTCAAAACGTGTTTCTGCATTATTAACTTTTTACGAAAAATTTTACAAACGCAAGAATCTATTACAACCGCAGTGGGTTGCACTAAATTAAAAATATATACGAGTAAATTGGGGAGAACAACACAATATTCCCATGCTTAACTTGATGTCTTATTTTGGAATTGATTAATTAGCGTGATTAATGAGTCACATCGCAAAACAGGGATGTGCCGGTTTTTTAGTGTACGCCGCTTTGGCACTTTACTCTGCACTATTCCCCATAATACGATGTATCTTAAATGAATCAGCACATTGATTTATTGCTCTTATGTAAGTATATGTACCAAACTCTTTGGGAGTGTGCATATCGGGTGCTCTAATTTTGTCAGCTGATGCTGTGTGCTTTTGACAACCGACAGCCTTATATTGCATAAATTGATTGAAGTGCGACTTGACATGGCAAAATTGCACTTTTATGTTGTTCAAATTCGTATATATTACAAGTATATGTAACAATGATGCATCTTCGGTGATCCTGTTAAATGGTTTGCAGATTTATTGTGCTCGTAGTTAGTTTTTGTCAGCATATTTTGCTGTTTATAGTGAAAGCGTTTAGAGTATAACAACAAGCAAGCATGTCTTCTGATGTATTATTCATTATAATATGTTGTGTAGCTAGCTGTATGTTAGGATGTTTCAGAGGATTGTGTTTTGCGAAATGTTTTGTGACAAGATTTACGTTTTGTGTTGTAATTTAATGCAATGAACATGATATTTGTTCAATTTGTATTTTTTAACATCATATATGGTACATGAGTCAATCCACTGTGCTACAGTCACGTACAAAGTAGCCTTTTTTCAAAATATTGCTCTTTTTCTCCGACTCATATAAAGGTAACGCCTCATATATTTTAGTTACCCGTTTTTAACAAAAACAATCATGTGTTTAACATTTCAAATTTCTTTACATATTTTGCGTTCCCCGATAAAAAATAATGTGTGAAATTAGAAATACGTATATTAACTGAAAAAAAAATCAACTTTCTTTGCCTCGAAGTATTCTTTTGTATCTTATAAAAATATGCAAATGTACGTCCGTGTGCCGTCGCCATCGTCATATCTTAGAAACTACTCCACCAATTTTTATAAAATGTTTTTGTAAAATATTAACACAAAAATAAAAAAATTATTTTTGTTTGCAAGGTCAAGATATTGCCAAAAAAAACTATTTCGCTTGGATAGGAACTTAAAAAGGACTCTAACGTATTTGGTGATTTTAACAATGTTTATACATAAAAGTAGCTACGAGTATTCTGAACAAATTTTTTCATTTACCTCATATCTGTAAGCATCTCTCTGTCAGAAGGATGCAAAGAGGAGGTGAAAGTACAAACCCCACATTTTCTATCTTAGCAACCCTACAGAACATAAAAATAAATCTTTTACATTATGGTAGCTTTTGATAAGATAAAAAAGTTTGCTGAAAATGTCAAGATCAAACTATTTATATATCCGAAACGTTAATTAATTAAAAAAATTCTTTGACTTTACTGTTGCTTTTGAAAGAAAGATAAGAAAACATGCTGAATATCTTGAAAATATTTTAAAAATATGTAGTTACATATATCTAGTGTATTATATATATGTTTTAAATTATGTATTTCTTATCCAATAAAAAGAACACTTTTGGAAAAAAATTCTATTTCAAAATTAAAAATAATTCAAAGCCACATTTTCCATATCTTAGAAAATGTTTATAAAGTACTTATTAATTTTTTTAAATTCAATTTTTATAATAAGGCATCAATTTAAGCATGGAAATATTGTGTTGTTCTCTCCAATTTACTCGTATATATTTTTAATTTAATTCAACCCACTGCGGTTGTAAAAATTTTTTAAAATTTTTCGTAAGAAGTTAAATTTGACACAACCTAAGTCCTAAAAATTCGTCTAGAAAAAATGAGTCGGACGTTCGGAATGATTTGCATGAAATATTGAACCCAACTTAATTGTTAAGCCCAAAAAAAAAATAAATTTTTCGCAAAATAAATTATATGGTCGCTTAAAATTTTGACATAAATAAATATTTCCTTGAAATAAATCGTCACTGAATAAATGTAATTTAAAATGTTTTGTAAACAATTAACGAAACGACGAGAAAATTCTTAAAACATTTATTTTTGGATATTATTCAATAACCCACACTGCTGCACACAACGAAACGCTTCAAGGAAAAATTATTTAAATGGAAAAAAAATTGCATATTGAAGAATTGTTAAGTCTTTCATAATATTTTCGGTCTAGACTTGTTATGATAAGTTTAGAAATTTCGTATAAATTTCAAACGACCCTTAAACGATCCTTTAAAGTAATTCTATACCCTTAAAGAAAAATCAGACCCATAAAACCAACCGTTCCAAGCAAAACGAATTACTTTTAAACGAAGAAAATTAATAACACAGAACGGGCAAAGTAGTTGTTAAAATCGCAGCTGGCAACTCATTTTACCACTTTTACAGTATATACATTTTCATTTTTGTTAGAAAAACCGCACCAACGCAACGTAAGCTCCTTTAAATTAGGCGAGGTCATTGCGTACATTGTACGTTGTACAATGGTCGACGATTCACCTACATGGAGTTTTACCCAACGAGTTCCCGTTTTACCGACTATGAAACATAAATACAATGAATGTAATGTGCACGGAAGGTGTGGTAATGCGATTCGTCTTCACACTTTACAAAATTATGTGGGGTAGAATTTAAGACTTAAGTCGTTCTAATGTCATTGAAAGTGAGTTAGAAAAGGACTGTAATAACCGCAAAATAATACGGTTTGGATCATTAACACATGATGACCAAATCACTGTTGAAATAAGTCATTTGCGGTAGCCACTCCGCATAGTATACTCAGGAGGTCGGCAATTAAACACAAATCCTCACTTTATAGAAAATGACCTATGCCAATTGCAATATTCATGCAGTGAGGGGGGACAGAAGCAGCAGGCCGGAGGCCAGATGGAGAGTCAAAAAACGGAAAACCACACGATCATCATGACCTCTCTTCGGTCATTAAATTATACGAGATGACCGTATATGTAGAGTAAACCGCAGTCAAGATTACATTTAACCGCCGACAGATGTTATTTTGAAATTTAGAATGGAACAACATGTGAATTGGAAGCAGCACTCCCTCAATTCCCCTTCACATATGTGAATGAAATCTAATTAGAAAAACAACAAAGTGTGCTTGTTGGGGGAGGCCGATGTAGCACTGCAGTGTGTGGTGACTGGTGACTGCTATATAGTTATTGGCCAGATGTTTATGTAATGCCCATTCGTGCCCATCTTGTTTAATCATCCTGTGTGTGTACATTGTCTCTTGCGTTGGATGTAATCGTTTTAAGCCGTAGTATTGTTGGACATATTGTTCCAGTGGGTCGGGGATATATCTTTCCGCATTGCCAGGAATAGGGCTTACTTTGGATTTCATTTAGGATACGTCATTGTTTTAAAATAATTAAATTAGACAGTAGGTGACCGTAGCGCTGGGGGAGGTAGAATTATGAAGGAATCATTTTTTTAAGTATGTGGGTAGGGCATTCCGAATGATTACATGGTTTGGCTATTTAATTGGATATGTTTCAGAGCGTCAAAATACCGAGAATCATAGTCTAGAACAGCCATAAAATCAGTTTGATTATATTGTATGAAGGGTCTTTATTACAATGTAATTTAACATGTTTCATTTTGAAGAAATGCTTTTGGAATATTTTTTAATCATGAATATTTTGTAAAATATAAATATTAATTCCATCTATAAATGAGGTCTCACATAGTTCTTTAAGAAAAATCTGAAATTTTTCCCCAATTTATTGTTTTACTAAATAATTGCGGAAATAAACTTAATTTGACGAATGAGGTTAGCGTAAGTTACCACAGAGACAATGTAATTATGTTTGACTCCAAATGTCCCTTTTTGAAAAGCATCAACTTCAATCATCTAGAGGTACCTAATACATTTTTATTATCCACACACAAGGACGACATTACACGAAACGCCAGTACAGGTACACACGAAAAAACTTTAAACGAGTTATATCTCAGTTTGCGCAATACGTGTCGAAAGAACACACGTTCAACAAATTGAATCACCCTCTGTACGAACCAACAAGCACAGCTAACTTACAATACACTTTCTAACGACTTTTTGACAACTTATTTCTTGATCTACATTCGCATTTGCATTGATTTCCAGTGAATCTTCAATAATTCTCCCAACTTCATGCGACAGAATTAATATCCAAAGTTTGTGCCATTATGTAAACTTGATTCATTTATTTTCCGACTTATCACTTCGGATAAATAATACCGACAGTATAATAATGGATATCATTTTTATCATTGCAGGGCCAGAAGATGTTGCGTACAGCTCACCACATGGACTGTATCATCAGTCTGTTACATTGACGGCTCGAATGTGGCCACCAGTTGAGGCCGGTCCCCCAAAAACCGTATGGGGTTTGCCAGTCATTGTTTTAGCAATATTGATTGGTTGTATCATAATATTTCTTCTTATACTGGCTACATTGTTCTTTTGTTGTTGGCTGCTACCGCGAAAGCGAAAATTTTTGAGTCCAACACGCTTCACATCGACTAGCCAAACAAGCAACAGCAGTCGAGGAATTATCAGTGAGTCTGAAAATGCTTTATTTTAACTTTTTAACAAACTTTTTTTTTTTTTTTTAAATATATACTATTTTGCAATTGTAATTTGTACACCCACAGTGTCCCACAATTCATCGTCAGTCATGGCGAAACCGTGGTCAGGCGAGTCATCATCATATCACGTAGTTCCGTTAACAATGCAGGGTATTGTACCTCCACAATACAGTGCACCACCACCGCCACCGCAAAATTCTGTGGGGTTGGCAACAACAACAGCACATCATCAGCATCATCATCGTCATCATGTGTATCAACAACAGCCGCAACAGCAACAGCAGCAGCAGCAGCAACAGCAGCAGCATCACCATCATCACCATCATCAACAATCTCATGTGTATTATCCTCCTAGTCCCGGATGTGGTAGTGATGGTGGTTCCAACACAAATATACCGGACACCCATAAGTCGATGTGGGCAGTTAATCCGCTGTTTGCGTCCAATGCAGGTGAGGGTTATACGATTGCGTTATTGTTGCGTATTTTAAATTCAATCAGGATTAGCACAAAGATAATAACCCCGCATGAACGCAGGGTCATGACTTTAAAAGCATGTCGCTGAAATGAAACCAACAAGACGTTATTGCAAAAAAAAACTAAAAGTAAAAATTTCCTTCAATTTAATATTTGTGTTGCAGTTTTAAGTGAAACCGAGGCAGCATACCGCACTCGCTCTCTACCCGCTTGGGGTAAATCCAAGCAGCGTCCAGTATCTACAACTGACGATTTGGAAGAGCTTTACGCGAAGGTATTTTATCATCATTTATAAAACACTCAAATAGAATTCAGTAAATCATGTTGATTTTTTATCGCCTTCTCCTCCCCTACCTAAAGGTGAACTTCAGCAAGAAACGTCGCAATCGAATGCGTAATGATGAGGCAGCCATAATAGCGTTGTGTCGCTCCCGCTCGCAGAACTTGACTGGCCTTCCACTTGAGCGGGAAGGTGTCGTTGTCTATGATGAGCGAACGGCCCTCTAAATATGTCATGGTGTTCAAGTGCTGCCAAATGAATTGCTATGAGTCAATTACAGACATAACTCATTTATTAATACTTACAAACGAATATGTTTAGATTTCTTTTATCGAAATCACAACACATATTTTATTCAATCATTAGTTTGTAGAGATTAGATGTTTTCATGACATTTTTAGTTGCTTTAAATAGTAATCTCGTAATTTGCTAGTTGCGTCATATTCATGAATTATTTATTACCACAATTTGAAAAGGATTTTGGATTATGAAACTATTAAAATAGTGGGGCATTGTTTGATTAAATGGTTTGAAGTTAAACGTTCAATATAATGTATTAACATTTCTTCTAAAAATATCCATAACATTTACTTAGAATTTGACGATCCATTAAGACTGACCTCTAGGGATAGCAGTTTGTGACTTTAAATTAAAAAAAAAAAAAACATTAAAAAAGTTAATTTACACAGTACATAATTCTCTGACAAAATTTTGGATTCATTTTTTTTACAACATTTAAAGATATTTCAAAAAAATGATAATGGTCATAAAAGGGTAGTAGTTATATAAAATTAAATACACATACGTTTGTTACATTTAAAGTCAAGGCATTATAGGTTAAGGGACCACTGAATGTTTTGTTTAAAATTAATTTCAGAGGAACAACATGTTCACTCTGTTAGAATTCTCTCAATTTGTGGTCGAATTAACAATGGGAATAGTTAATTTAAAAATCAATAGAATTTCTTTATCAATTTTTCATTGTAAAAACGAATTATTTTGACATGAATGGAATTTAAATTTGATTTATAAATCTATAAATGTAATACAGCAAATAATTAGTTTGTTTGTGAACATTTTATGGTGAAGTGAATTAAATAAATAAATATTGGCTGGTGGAACATATTTCAATTACAGCATATTATAATAAATTATTTCTTACTTGTATTTCTGTAGCCTGTAAAAATTGCGCAATTTATGAAATAAAATATAACCTAAATTTTACGAGTTTAATATTTATTATAAATCCATAATGCTTATTTGCTTAGGATTTATTTCCAATTATTAATTAGTTTGTATGGCGTTAATTGAATCGTCACGAAATTGTCGAAATTAAAAAAACTGTTTTTATATGGCTGCGTCCTTTGTTTAAGCTGCGTACTTTTGTTTCAGTGGAACTTGTGGAAAGTGGATATTGCAAATTCGTTTTTATATATATGCCGTGTACATATACATTTTATATTGTCAGTCCAATTTGATGTAAGTCAAAAAACATAACCTCAAAAAGTTAAACAAAATAAATAAGATTAAACGTAAGTTGCAACTACTGCTCCAATATATTAAATTGTTTTAAAACATTTTAAATAAATGTTAATAAAATAAAAGCATAAATAAAATGAGTAGCGACAAGCGCACAATTTATGTGGGTGGCCTAGTCGACGAAGTGACAGAAAAATTGCTAAATGATGCTTTCATTCCATTTGGGGACATTGCCGATGTACAAATGCCGGTGGATTATGAATCCCAAAAGCACCGTGGCTTTGCTTTCATTGAGTATGAATGTGCCGAAGATGCTGCAGCTGCAATAGACAACATGGTAAGTACCAATGATATTATTTGTCGTAAGTTTTTTCTAATAAATGAGCGTGATGCTTTTTTTGCAATTTCACAGAACGACTCTGAGCTTTGTGGCAGAACAGTACGTGTAAATTTGGCGAAGCCGCAACGCATCAAAGAAGGCAGTCTGCGCCCGGTTTGGGCTGAAGACGATTGGTTGCAAAGACACGCAGGTGCTACACTACAAAATGAAGGAGAAACAACTGTGGAAGAGGTATGTAACACATTTCTTGTAAACTGCTCGAGAAATGCTAAAAATTTTATATAGGGCGCCACTCCAATGGAACCAGAGCCACAAAAAGAAAATCAGAAACGAAATCCTCAAGTGTATTTTGACATTCGCATCGGAAGCAGTGATGTTGGACGAATTGTAATGCTGTTGCGTGCTGATGTGGTTCCAAAAGCTGCTGAAAACTTTCGCAGTTTGTGCACACATGAACAAGGTTATGGTTATAAGGGCAGTACATTTCATCGCGTGATTCCCGAATTTGTAAGTACTATTTGAAGGTCTTATATTATGGACTTTTTGGAAATAATGCTGTTTTACAGATGTGCCAAGGTGGAGACTTTACGAATCATAATGGCACTGGCGGAAAGTCGATATTCGGTAAAAAGTTTGCTGATGAGAATTTCATTTTGAAACACAACAGTTTTGGAACACTTTCCATGGCCAATTCTGGACCTAACACAAATGGATCACAATTTTTCATTACGACAGCAAAGTAAATTTTTGAATTTTTTTAACATAATAACAATTTGAACGGCTTATTCTTGTCTTCTAGAACTGATTGGCTTGATGGGAAGCATGTGGTATTTGGTCATGTTATCAGTGGCGCTGACGTCGTTCGTAAAATGGAGAAATGTGGCACAAGAAGTGGAAATCCTTCTCAAAAAATTTCCATTTATTCATGTGGTGAACTTAAATAAATCAATTAATGTGTTTTGAAAACCCTGCATTGTATATTTTATATATTACTGTACTATCCTTGGAGCGTGGTATCCATGGAGACTTAATATTAACAAACAGTTGAAAGTGCAACTTTTTTCATTAGTATTAAATAAAAATGCCGCCGCGAAAGCCACGAAAAAGGCGACCAAAAAATGTCCACACTATTGTTAAAGAGGAGGTCCCTTCTCCTAGAAAGTTGTCGGGAGCGGTTAAACTTAGTGCAACTTACTTACAGGAGGAAGTTGAAGTGCAGGAACAAATCAGCAAAAGACCGGGCATTAATGATTCTTTAAAAGAGGAAGAGGCCTTTACATTTTTTACATCACAATTGCAATCATCTGCAGAAATTGACATATCGGATACAAATCTACCTTCTCCAAATTCAACAGATCGCGAAGATCCTACACGACTTGCATCATCGTATATTCAAACCGAATACACTAATATTACGGAACGATCTAAGTTAGAAACAATTGAATATGATGAGGATCTGTTGTTTATTCCAAGTTCTAAAGTTGACAACCATGTAAAGGAAGTTCCAAATGATACGGATGATGGTCTTTACAGTCCCGAAAAACCCGTCGTTAACAATGCAAATTTAAATCGTCTTGTAAATCGATTAGTTGAAGAGAATTCTTCAGGCTTACTGGATGACACTCAAAATATTAAGGGAATGAAATCATTTATTCTTGACAAACATCTATATTCCATCGAATCATCCAAGGAATTTCATCCAATATTTGTAGACCCAATACCAATGGAAAATTCCAACACCGCAGTTTTAGAGAATGTCCTTGACAAAATCCTCAAAATTGAATTAATTGAGCTGCGTTTTAATGATCATTATCTTTATACAACCGAGCAGCTAGTAACAAAAAGAATTGAGACCTTATTTCAGCAGTATGCTGCACGGCGAAAAGAAAGGTTAGTGGAAAAAATATCCTCCAAACTTAACGTTATCCGCCAATTACTTGTCACATCTTCCGAAGACACGACACAATTTAAGAAATACTTTGAAAACTTGCAAGATTTAAGATGCCGTTTCCACCGTGAAAGTCGAACTGACCGGGAACTAACCAAAACTATTCTGATGCAATGGAAGGAACTTAAAGAATTGACACAAAACAAACAACCCCCTCTTAAAATTAAAATAAACTTACAGGACGTGGACAAGGAATCAGATCAAACCCGATGGGATGAGCAATTTGAAGTAGAATTCAATGAACGGGAGGCGGAGGCTACCCGTTTCTATGAGGCAGAAAAACGTAAATTGCGTCACAAGCGTGAGAATAATGATGATTTTCAGCCAATCCGAAAACCTCATCCGCCTGATTTGGATGAAATAAGATCACATCTAATGGACATTTACCAAGAATCAGTGAGACCTCCGGGAGAACCTATAATTTCATTGGAATTAAGACAAAACTCGACGGCTGATCCTCAAAAGTTTCCCGTCAAATATGCAGTAACATTTGTCTTGGACAACGATTTGCGAGTGGATTCTAAATTCAAGTCGCTTCACTTAAATGGAAGCATTAGTTATAATATAATTTATGGGTTCAAATTAATTCGTGCGGTGCCCAAAATTTTAAAGACTATAATTGTGGAGCAAGACAGTTTGCGGCCATCACGGAAGTTGGTTGAAGTGTTTATTCCCGTTCCAGATGGTAATGAGCTTTTCCACGAATCGAAAAAGCAAGTGATTGAATTTACAGCCATTCGTAATCGAGGGGTGCAAGGGGCACTAGTCGTTAGATGTGGATGGCACAGTTCCTTTGGTAATGACTTTCCTGATGCTGTTGTGAGTACAGTAACATCTAAAATGGGAAAAGGAGATATGAACAGGTGGTATGCCGATAAATTACTAGATCCAATGGATCCAGAGGCAGATGATCTATTAGTTCAATTGAATGATCATCAGGATGAAGATTATGGAGATTTTTTTGTATTAAACGAGGAACTTTTGTGCTTTTGCTCTGAAGAGGAACTCATGTCAAATGATAGACTAAATATGTTGTTTGCCAGATTTAATAATGACTTAAAGATTAAGGATCAGAAAATGATTCCATTTGTAGAACGTGAAGTTGAACTTCCAGATGAACAAAAAATTATTGAAGATTTAAATTGGATAAGCCCAATTGATTTAGAGCGTCATAATGGGCGTAATTATTTAAAGGAAACGTACAAATCCATTGAAAATTACTGCATCATCCTCAATGAGGACACTGATTCCCAGGAATTATTAGTTGTTAGTGAAAATGAAATCACTATTGGATCCTTCTTTGAATCAGTTGCACAATTTTTCAGTCCACGACGACCATTAAAACCATCCGTCCAATCCAGCGCTTCATCTGGTTCTAAATTTGATTACACTTCTCAGGGTATTCAAGAATTCAATTTGATTATTAATGTAGTTCGGGCCAATGGAATACCGGTAAGAAAGCCATCTGAAACTCTGGTACGACAAAACAGTTTAGTGTCACCTAGTCAACAGGATAGTTTTAAAAATGTGGTTACTGTCTGCCCGTATGTTAATGTTTCCTTCAAGGGTAAATCTTTTCGAACTGCTACTGCTTCTGGATCTTCGCCTACGTGGAATGAACAGATAATTATACCAATACAGTAAGCATTTAAAAGCCTCTTTAACACGATGTTCAAATAACAAAATTTGTCACATTTTAGTAAAAGTATGATTGACAGCAAAGATTTTGTGAACGTGCAAATATTTGATGAATATGTTGAAGATCTTCTGGATGATGATCGAAATAGGTTCATTGAAATTTACCAAAGAATTTTCGGTAAATTCCTGGGTGAGCTACGAATTCCTTACAGCTCTTTATACTTTTTGCAAAGAGTGAGTAATTTTATTCAACTAAAAAATCTAATTTCACAATATATTAAAGTTATGTTTATATTACAATTTCAGATGAATGGAACTTTTCTTCTTGCATCCCCAAAAATCATAACCGGTTACACAAAATCAACCATTACTACATCCGAGACATCCGTCATGATGGAACCACCAGAAATACGTGATTCAGTTTATTTGACTCTTTGCATCAGTTTGGAGCCTTCTATTGAAGTTCTGAAATGTAGTACAGCCTGCTTGGAGTGCACCGAGACAACAGATCTTCAGACTTTTGTCCAAAATTGGATGGACTTGTACAAAGTGGAATTTCCAAAAAGATTTCTAAATGCATACGCAACACTATCGACTGGAAAGCGAGTTCTTTTAACAAGAATGTTATGTCCATTGGCACCACCATTTGAAAAGGATGTAGTTTGTGAGCTTTTTGCACGACGATTTGTTTCTCTAATTCCAGTTATAAATTCACTTAACTCCTGCGTGCTGTTATCTGGCGTTTGGTTGAACAATGATGCAAGTTACTGTTATTGTAATTCTTATATTGAGTAATTTTGAATTTTCACAATATTTTCTAGGAAATTTTAACTATGGCAACATGTTCAAGTAAAGATCTTGGTGTCCTTTTAACGTGTTTTTGTCTTTCCATTGGGCTTAAATGCTGGATGCTATGCGGTACCAGCCAAATTTATGGTGAAAGTACATTTGTTTTAGTACAGCTGGCAGATGAATTTAGTATCATTGACCCTACAACTGGCATTAAATACTCTGCCACCGATGTAAACTGCCCAGTTACAAAGGTTGTCTACATCGTCAGTGATTCTAATGTAAGTCAAATTATTTATCAATTTAATCATTTTTTGTTGTTTAACACTAACTACTAATTCCGTTCTAATCACAGATTTGGGCAAACGTACAAAAAGAAGATCGACCATTCATGACAAACTATGACATCAGGCGATCCATTTGCTGGCGTCCATTGTTCACTAACAAAAAAATTGCAATTCCAGAAGATCCTGTCCACAATTTAAACTTCATGTACGGTCTGTCGTTTGATTGCAAAGAGCTGCAAAGAGTGATTGAAATGAAAATTGTTAAGAAAATAAATTACTGGCGAGGACATCGCAAGACTAGTTGGAATCGTGCTTTGTCCGAGAATCTACGGCAGATATTAGTAGATATGGAAAGCGATGTATGTTTCAATATGGAACGCGACTATTTGGAACAAATTGGAGCATTTTCTATTTATAAAGTAAGTTTTTTTGTTGTGAGTTTACTAGTTTTTGTACAGAGAGAGAACTTATTATTTACGGTGTTCCTGTTAGGTAACTGGATTTCCAATTAACATGCCCTATGTCAGTTTATCCCGTATTGTTGAACGTGTGAAGGCCACTGGAATTCACTTGAATGCTGACAACCGTGTGGAGTTCGCGATGGCCGTTTACGTGCATGTTTACCCAATGAACGTTTTGTCGGTTTGGGTGTTTTTGAGTGCATTAGTGCCTCGTTTACAATTTATGTAAATTATGTTGACATTTTGATTTTTTACTCGAATTTGTGGGACAATTTCTTTGCGTCGGATAATTTTTTGTTATGCATTTTTTTAAAAACATGAATAAACATTACCTTTAGATTAATTTTATGTTTTTTAAGAAACCACTTCGACTACTTGGTCAATATAATAATCTCATATATTATTTAAATCAATTGCACTTCACGTTATTGACTTTTGATTTGACGACTTAATTTTAAAATGCACTTTTAATCAAATCTTGATTATTTAAATGAAGAAAATTGCAAAAGAACGTTAGTTGAAGACGTAAAATTATAAAAAATGTACTGGAAACTACTTTTATCAAACTGTTTGTTAAAAATAATTTGTCAGAATAACGGGGATGTGACTTGGTTAACTTACGACTACGAGTACTCTGATATTTTATCTTTGACTATGAGAGAAATTTATAAAAGCCAAGCTATGAATTTTACAAGTGCTTTTATTGTAACAAATAAAATGTTGAGGCCTCCAGCCCTGTCTGGAAGCTTCTTTAGGAAAAGTGACTTGATAATAATAATGATGGAATCCATTAAAGAGGTGATTGACGGAAAAACTTAAGATATGTTTCTTGAAACCCAATAAAATTTCAAAATATTTAACAAAAACAGGACGCAATCCACTACATACTTAGCCAACAAATAAATGGCCCATTTTGGAAACACAGTGCACGTGTTATTGTTGTTGCAACCATTCCATTCCTTTGGGCACCAAATTGGATAATCATTTTGTTTCAACAGTTTCAATCCATTGGGATGCTAAACGTGATTCTTGTGTTCGTAGAAGCATCTAATAAATCTTTGGAAATTTACACATTTCGACCATTTCATGGCATTGAGTACTTAGAGAAAAAGTCCCAAACAACCAATATTGAGGAACTATTTTACGACAAAATGATAGACGTGAATGGATACACAATTGATATAACACAGTATGACTCTCCGCCACGCTCATTTGTCAACAATGAAACAAACGTATCAGGTTTTGATGGTCATATTTTGAATTTAATCTGCTGGAAAATAAATGCTTATTATCGTGTGGTTGGTCCGAAGGGTGACCAACAAATGAAAACAATCAACACAAAATATGACATTATTATGGGCTTGGCAGAGGTTTGCTTCAATCTCCATCTCTTTATGACCGATAACTACTTGGCGTCTCAGGTGCAAATTCTAACATCGCATGAAATCGATGCTGTGGTGGTAATGGTTCCAGAGTCCTCAATGATGCCAGCATACGCCAATTTGATACAACCATTTAGTTGTGATTGTTGGATTTCGTTGACCTGCTTCTTTGTTGGCTTTACAATACTATGGTTTTTGTTTTTAAGACTCAATGGCATTAAGAGGCATTTGTATGATATTATTTTTGATGGATTTCGGTTGCAATTTGCGGTTCCATTAAGCCGATTTATAAAAAATGGTAAGGAGAGGTTCTTTATTTGTGGATTCATGCTTTATTCTCTAGTAGTGTTGAGTAGTTTTCAGACCATCTTGACATCATTTTTGATGTCACCTAGATTTGAAGGAAATATTGATACCATTGAGGATATTAAGAACTCCGATTTAGTGATTGCCACTTCCAAAGCATTGCGACAATCATTCAAGGAAATTAATTATGTTTATCCATTTCCTAGCAAATTTTTTAACAGTAACAGCACCATATGGGGCGTAAAAGCTGAGGGAGTTCAAAAGAACATTGGATATTTGACAATGTCCAGGGATGTTGAGTTTTTTCTAAAGACTCAAGCTAATACATTCAATGGAAGGCCTATTTTACATTACGTTAAAGATGGGTTCTTGTACTCAACTGCAAGCTATTTAATTCGAAAGAATAGCCCATTTGAGGATAGAATGAACATAATTTTATGTCGCATTCGAGAGTCCGGCCTTAATCAAATTATTCAATTATTCAGCTTGTATGAGTCGATTGAAAAAGGCTATGCATACGGCAATACTGATGACATGAGTAAAAATCACGAAGATCTTCAGAAAAAGCCACTCAGCCTAAATGAATTGAATGCCGCATTCTTTGTACTTTTTATTGGATACGCGATAAGTATCAGTGTGGCAGTGTTTGAATTGTTTCATTTTAACTTTATCAAACGTATTCGAGTTTCTTTGAGGGTTCAATATGTTGGCAATAGAATACGATTGCGTTAGTGTTTACGTGATATCAAAAAAAATTATCAAAACGCACCAAAAATATTATCTTAAACATATATTTATGAAAAATAAATCTATGATGTAATGTTCTGAGACAATTAAATGCACAAAAAAGTAGCAAAAGAAAAACAATAACCAATAAATTTTGCTAAACTCCTAATAAGTCAAACACTTTTAAACTTGACCACTGCCGTAATTTTTTATCTTCAGCATGTCGCACGTTATATCAAACAGCTTCTTGCAGTATTCCACATCTTTGGCGTTCTTATGTGCTCTTGTGATGCGGCAATTATTAACATAAGTTCCCCCTTTTCCTTCTAGACGTGGTGAGATAGCACAATACATTGGTGTGCGAGCTCCTTGCTCAGTGTTCTATTCAAAAATGAATGTAATTAAATTAAGGATTTTAAAATAGATGAAGTTTTTGACAAAATTCCAAATACCTTGAACATCAATTTCTTAAACCATGGAATGTACGTGGTACTGGAATGTTCAAACAAGTCAGTATCAACGACTCCAGGATGACATGAGTGCACCTGAACATATGCGCCCTCCTTTTGCACCATTCGTTCTAAATGAGTAGTGAACAGAACCTGTGCTAATTTACTTTGGCTATAGGCATCAGCTGGATAGTGGTATTTTCTACAATTAGAAAATAAGTTAAGTTTAATTTTTTTAATTTGACAAGTTATTTATAAAAATTAAAAAGGCTTACTCGGAATGAATATCATCAAAATTAATCTCCCCACCAAGATGAATGCACGAGGAAACATTGACTATCCTTGAATTAAGACCTTCTTTACCAGCTTTACGTAGTTGAGGTAACAACATGTGGGATAGTAAAAAGTGTCCAAGATAATTTACGGCCAATTGCGATTCATAACCATCTTCCGTGACACGGTATGGAGCTGCCATTATTCCAGCTAGTAAAAAAAATACAAAAATAATTAAACAAATTTCTCAATGGTAATAACAAAATAATAATAAATTACCGTTATTAAAGAGAAGATCAACCTGTGAGAATTTGCTCTGAATTTTCTTTCCAAACTCTTTCACCGAATTCATGCTTCCGACATCCAATGTCTCGTAGAAGACTTTGCCTTTAGTTTTGGACATGTCGCAAGTTTTTTCAACATTCTGTTTTGCTTCATCTGTGTTTCGGACACCTGAAAATAAAACACATTTCAGTTGAATAGAAATTGCAATAGGTAAGGTCGCGTCTAAATGTATAGTAACTAGTACGTTGCATAAAACAATTTACCGCATGTAGCAATCGGTGAAGTCGGACCGGACTGTATGTTGTTATTTTGTGCTTTCAAATTTTAGGCCAATCATTTGGACATTATTTATGGCGTAAGAGATTTAATTTTTTTTTTGACAATATGTAAAATGTATGAATCACAAATCGTTATTTAAATATGTACTATCCAAACTTTTTTAATTGATGTTTATTAATTTGTTAATATTTTAAATATTATTTAGGGAATATTAAAATTATTGTTTCGAATGGGTTTTATAAGTAAGAAGAAACTTAAATAATTAGGAAAACAAACATACATCATCAGGGTTTTGTAACAGCATAGCTTAACGTTGACTTGACTTATCGTATATGGTAGTTGTAAAATAAACCAGTTGAAAGCCTGACCTTCACTTGCGAACAAACATGTTTTAACTTTCTTTAATTATTGTTTAAAGATAGTGTTTAAGTTGAAGTCGAAATGCAATCATTTAATAATACGAATTACCGGAAATAAGTACGGTTGTAATCATGTTACATAAGTTTAGACATTATTTTAATTCACAAGATCACTCAAAGTTCACATGTCGAAATGATATGAAATTTTGTTTTAGAAAGCAATCAAAAATTATATGTCGAAATTTTAAATATAAACCAAATTATTGGGCAAAAACTGGCGATTTTAATTTACGCTAATTAAACATTCACATTAGTAATTTAATGTCTCGTATATGCAACCGTATCTTACTAGATAATAGTTGAAAACTCATGACGTTTCCTTTTTTACACACATATTCTAATTGTAAGTCTAAACAAGAGGCACTCAGAGGGCAACATTGGAATCGTTTGTTGTCATTTGACCAATATAACTATAATGTTACATTGATTCTCACAACAGAGGAATTCATCTCGTGAAACAACCGCGACACGAAGTCACAGTTCATACAATTGAGAATTCAAAAACCATTTGAATATGGAAAGAAACATGCACAATGCACATGCAACTTTAAGAGAAGCCAGAAACCATTGAAAGAAACAACTTTGTGTATTTTTTAAAGTTTTTCCCAATTTTAGATGATAAACAAATGACCTCCAATTTAGTTGCCCATGAATTCACATAATCAACATAACTTATTAAGTTTTAAATAACCTTTGCGTCTGAAGTGTGGATTTAAGTCGCTTGTATTTGTTTGTTCACTTTAAAAATTTGAGGTTTTTTCCTAATAATAAACCCTCTTAATAATTTGAATTTATGAACAGGTTCTCTGACGTACATATTTTCAAATCCACATAGAAATCCAAGCATCGCGCGCTACACACTTAGTGACTTAACTTAAATCGTTCTTAATATTTTAAAAGCGAATCACACAAAACACTTACCCATAACAACAGTCATGTCGCACTCAAGAAGTTTCTTGATAATTCCCAATCCAATTCCGCGGTTTCCGCCAGTTATTACTGCCACACGATCAGGCTGTTTATACAAGTCTGCACAACACATAAATATTTGTATGTACCACTTTAATTTTATTTATTTTTGTTTAGGCTTTAAATTTAAACTATTTTGTTTAATTTTTTTATTTCACAAGGTGTTAAGTTCAAAATTTTTGTACACCGAATCGTAAACATGATGCTCAAAATTGTTGATCATACATACCAATTCGATTGTTGCGCCTAAAATGAATATCATAGGCGACAGCCAGTGTCCCCAAATACTGCCAGGTCATCTCCACTTTAAACTCATGCCAATTGGATGGCATCTTTTTACTGGATCGCGTAAAGTAGAACATAAGAAGGGCTGTTAATCCCGTAAACCCGAGGGTGTACATACAAAAATCAAATATGAACGTCATGGTGGCGACGTTATTTTTCCTGCTGGACGGAACGAGCTGAAACTCACGACTGAAATCATAATGGAGGTGAGTATTTTTTGGAAACTATCGTGAACACGACGAATGTATATAAATTGTAAAAACAACAAAATGGAAAGTCTCAATGAGTGATGGTCGACTGATGTATGGTTTAGCAATAGCCAAAATGTGGTGGTAGTTGTAATATTATTAACAGTTGATGTGTGAGTGTGTTAAAGATTGAAGAAGATGTGGAAAACGAAAGACTTCAATTATGTTAAATAAAAAATCGGTGTAGTATTGAATATATTGATTTGTTAAAATTCAAAGACTATCCCATACCATGACCTAGATGCCTTGACATTGAACTTTATTTTGCATAACTTGCAGTCTGAACCAGATGTATAAACATTTTTTAAAAGTTATTACTTATTAGTTATTAAAATCAGATGAATGTAAGGAAAAAGGCGTCTCAATTTTTGAATAATATAAAAATTAGTTTTTACTTGCAATCGCAACAAAGAAAGTGCAACACTTGCACTTTCAATGAATACAAATATTTAACGTGCATCTCATAATAGGAACGTGTGGCATTGGCTGTATGAAAAACATTGAGCTTTATGACTCCCCGACGTACGAAAAAATATTTAGCAATTAAGATATTGTGAATAGTCTATAATCTCAGCAGACACATAATCAATGTATCCGGAACTAATTTAATTCGCAATCATTTGATTCACAACGGTTTCATTAAGCGAGGTTGTGTTTTGCATTTATACGTCAGACAATTTGCATCATCTCTTAGTAATTAAAACCTTACAACAATTTATTAGTTACCAATTAATCATAAGAAATAATGGTAATTTGCCATCTTAAAGTGTAAATCTAAGCAAATAAGGACGTTACGCAACATACCAAAAATTTTAATATTCAACAGTTACATTATTATCAAATTTAATATCTCAATAGGTATAAAAGTTTTTAAAAAAATTATTATATTTATGAACACATGTAATCCTTTTTTTCTAAAAAAAACATTGCAGAGAAAGCGATATGGCACAAATCAAAACAAATCTAGTAATTTTGTTAAAATAATTTTTTTAACAGTGAAATATTGAACTAAAAGTTTAATCTAGAACAGTTTATTATATGGCCTTGAAATCTGCTGCAATATATTAACCGTATTTAAGACCTTCTTAAACAATTATAGTCGTATGACTCATTATCCAGAATACCACTTTAAGAATTAAAAACATAAAATATATTGAATTTAAACTGAAAACTTAAAAAAAATCAAACTCAAAAGGACGATAACTTTGTATATTGTTATATTGTAATATCAGTTCAATTTTCATGCACATCCAAAAAGCTAACCAAAGAAAAGTCATGTTTTCGGTCTCGACACGTAAACCGTTTTTTGATAAAAATGTTTTATAAAGATGACGTTCTTTTTTAGCAATTAACTTGATCTTATAAGTGCCCAATTTTTATATAAATAAAATTTATAAAAACGTGATTTTTATACGCACTGTTGTTAATATAAGCTTCAACTAAAATCTTTTTAAAGTCCTGATATTGTTTTATACCACTATTTAATTATAACATGATTATACAAAAATAATGCTAAATTATGCGATCACTAGTTTTACATATTTTTCTTTAACTTTTTATAATATCCGCATTATGAGAGTTTTTACTAACAGAAGAACGCGAATCTTCAATTATAATATTCTGATCATGTTCCTTTTTTTCAAACAAAACCTAATAGGTATGTCAATATTTTTTAAATTGAATTGTTGTACACATTAATAAACTAATTGATGATACACGATATGGTGTGTTTATGGTATTTACCTGCCACCCATTTTCACTAAATTTGCACACAGTCTTTGCGATTATCTAAATTCTGTCTGAATGCGTTAACGGTTGGATTTAAAATTCCAGTCCGAAAATGAAATAACTTGATCTGAGCACGTTTGAATAAAAAAATATTTACACAATATCCCCAGATTTCAAGATGAATTGAATTACCGCGTTTAAGCGCTTGTTAAATAAATAATATAATATGTATGTGTATCTAACTACTGGTAATAACTATTTCATTTCTAACGACTAACACATTCATTTTCAAGCATTGCTTAAAGTGTTTCTTGGTTTGTTCATTGCAAGTATATAATGAGTATTGGGTACCAAATAATATATGTACTTATTATATGTGTGAATGAATTATTACCTCAGTAGCAAAAAAACTCTTGGTATTAGACACTTGAAAAAATTAAATTAAAACACAAAGATGTAATAAAAACTATTTTTTGGTAATTAAACATTAAAGCAAACTATTAAAGTTATTTAGATAAATTTTTATTAATGTCACTTGTGTATAAGTCTAGTTGTGTCTCGAGAAATACTGCTCTTAAATGTTTTAAGAAACCCATTTAAATGTTAATGTGGATAAGAAATTAAAAATTTTAATGAGGTGAATATTAAATTCTATATTACTACTCTTAGACAATTAAATACCTTTACCACAACTTGCACTTAGCATTTATGTGCGTTCAGTTTTTCTGAGGTAATTGGTGAACTCGACTTCATGAATCAAACTCCAAAGTTTAAAATTGGAGAAAATTAAAAAATACGTTAACTCATAAATAACATTAAACTGAATTTATTTAAACAGCTATTAAATATTAATATATTTTTCAAACATACATTGCATTGGCGGTAAGCAATTTTTAATGAAAATAACTGCACGCGCATGAACTTTAAGATCAAATCAACATCTTGCAAATAAACAAATATATTTGCTTATTTATTGTTGAATAACTAAATAATCAAATTTGAAATTATATTATTACTATTACTTAAGACCGCCAAAAACCCTCGGATTTAATTGATGGCTTCTTGGATAATTTCACCATTTCAAGACATTTTGTAATTTTAAGTGATTTCCAGAATTTCTACGATCTAAGACGAAAACGATAATCAAAAACAAGAAATTTTGAATGGTCTAAATCAGTCATTTATTTGAGAAATTTAAGAAATCTCTTTGGGATTTTAAAATATACATAGGTAATTGGTTATTAAATATCATTTATAAACATGTTGTGCGCTTTCAAACGTCATGTATGTATTTTAACTGTTTTTAAATAACAGGTGGAAGTGCAACGATTATCAATTCTGCATAACAATTTAACTTTTAAAAGTTGATGAAACACATATAATGACGTGTATGCACTTACACAGCATTTAGCTTAATGTATAATTGTTAAACTCCCAGACACATTATCCCAATAATAATTGTGCGGTTGAACTTTAGTCATACTCATCACGTAAAAAACAATTTCTATTGAAAACGTGATAAGAATAATTAAGACTTATAAGTTATAACAATTTCAAAAAAGATAAGGAAGTAAAAAAGCGATAATCAACTGGTGGCGACTGGCGACTATGTGACAAAAATGCATTTTCATAAATGTACTCACTGTGTATTGATGAATTTAATAATGCAAACATACAATGGATGTTTCAGTAATTCTTTATTAAACTACTTCACTAGTTACAGAACATTTGCAAACATTTAAATTAATAACTTTAATTCATAATTTTAACATGTATTTATTACAAAAACAGTTTCACAAAATATTTTGTACCACATTTGTTGACATACTTAAAAATACTGAAAAATTGTAAAAGAAATTTCAATGTTAACACGTAAACTGAATTTGACGTTTCTTAAGTACGTGTACTTGAGCATTTATTTTTAATCTCAATTGAATTTATTTAAAATATTTCTCTAATTATGGCAAAAATTGTTGTTATATTTAATTAAATAACTTTGCTTCTTTCGATTTATAAGTTTTTAAAACATTTGTAATTCAAAAACTGTTAGAATACTTTGAATTCCGCGCGAGCTCGGACAATATGACAGAACATATGTCAAACATGGATATGCAATAAACATATATCTACTTTTTTGCAATAATCTCAATTTGGTTTCCATCCCACGAATTCACCATAATTTCATCACCTGTGTTAATAAATTTTGTAATTTTTAAAAAAGTACACTCATCCCATTTTGTTAATACTGAATTGTTGCTTCTTTAAATATTTTCAAGCATGAATAAAATGTTAAAAACCAAATTGGTTGCTCTGGAGCATCCAAATCCAGACTTATACGACGGAATCGGTTAGTAAATTCAATGATGTGAAATATACCGAAATGCACAAACTATAACTTTTACTTTGTCAATAGATCTTCTTTCGGACAAAAAGACGTTTGCTGAAATAATGCTGTGGTTGGAAGATCAAAAAATTCGTCATTACACAATCGACGATCGTCAGGGATTGCGAAACACCAAGAAATTAAATCAATGGGAACCTTCTTACAAGAAATATTTAGTTGATTTAAATGTGCCGACTTTGAGCAACCGATTGGAAGAACTTGCATTCTTACTAAACTATGCTGTTCGTCTTGAGTTTATGGATGATTGTAAATTGCAATTACCGTTTTGTTAAGAGGCTTAATTAATGAATGTTTCAAATTTTAGCCGAGAAGTATGCTAAGCCAGTTCTATCTCCGGACACCGAAAAGCAGTCGGCACCAAAGATACATTCCTCCAATGAATTCGATAATATTGACAGTAAGGATTTTTTAAATTAAAAAAATATATTACTGATCTAAAATTTTTAATTTTAGTGACAACCAGTGAATTCGAAGACGGAGTTCGACGTCTTGCGGAGCGCCTTAATATCCCACATCATCCTGACCACCTAGTTACCCTTACAGCGGTTGCCCAAATTGTCAAGAACAAGTTGAGTATCGAAGCTCTTAAAACCGCACCACTGACTGGCCAGCCATTCCCCATCACTCAAGGCAACACGTTCAAGATGGATGATCCAAACATGGAACAGGCAACCGCAATCCTTTTGTTACTCCAAATTCATGGGCTGCGAAAATTGCAAACAACTATCAATGAAACTGTGGTGGCTGTGCAAGAAGTAACGGCTGACCCAAGAACAGACACCAAGTTGGGTAAAGTTGGTTTCTAATAAATTGTAGCGTGTAAACTACTTAAGGTACTCTTGAAAAGAGATTATGAAATAAAAAACAATTCAATAAATTAAATGTATCCAAAAATCATGTTTTGTGTCAATTTTACATATGGATTTGTATTTATGATGAGCTTCGTTATTTACTTCCTTTTTGCTTTATTGCTGGCTGCGTCTTGAGCCCCCACAAATGTGCGCTTGAGTTTATTGGAACGAGAATCGCGAAAATTCTTGGCGATGTCGCGTGAAAGCTCACTAACACGTTCCATTGTCTCAGCAGGGTATTGACAACCCATAAATTCAACGTTGACAAAAACTTGTGCCAAACAAACAAGCTCATCCTCTGCGAAGAGCTCCTTGTGTGTAGTCATGAAGCTGCGACGTAACTCCCAGTGCTCCTCACTCTCGTAGTCCGTCTTGTAGTAGTCCACATCCCACTCGGTGTCAAATTCTTCAGGCATCTTCGTTGAATATCTGAGATTTTTTTTTAAACAAAGAAATAATTAAATTACAGTTATGTACCAATTTATATAAACAATTCACGTGTATTCATAAATTTAAATTTTGAGAAAAATTTACAAACCTTTTTGCTTCAAATTTAAAAAAGGCTATTTATTAAAAAACATTAACAACACAATGCAGGAATCTATTTCTTATGTGAGTTTTGACCCGTCTGCCGAGTGCCGACCGGCCTTTAATATAGAATATATAAAATTGTTCTAAATATATTTATACATATACATAAAAAATGTAAGGCAAATTCGCTAAATTCATATATATCTACTTATCCTAAAGTACACAATTTTAATTAATGTTCAAGAGATGGCGCTATAAGCAACTAAGATCTTATTTACAAAAGGACTTTATACGGCTTTATAAAAAAACTTATTCAAGGAGAAAGTTTCGATAATAAAATTAAATATATAGCAACATTATTTTACTTCTCTCAATTTTGATTAAAAATGATTAAATTCTTTTCACAATATTTGCAAATAGAAAAATGCCAGACGTTGCTTATCGGATTACATAGAAAATTTTCTCAGATATTTTTAAAATGTGTAATCTGGCGCAATAATGATTTAGTTGAAATTTATTTTGTAAAGGGTTTAGTTTAATATGTTTATTTAATTCAATTGCATTACATAAAAAATTTAAAGTTATTGTATAATGTTAAACATCGTAAATATCGTTCTTGTTGATTTTTTTCAATAAATGGATTACGGAAATTGTTTAGAAATGTACTCACTTATATAATAGAAAAGAATATCATCGAAATTGTAATGGACACTCAAATTAAAAATTATCCATTTAGTATACAAAAGAGTTTTTGCAAATTTATTACAATCTTATTATCTTTAAATCAAAAGCAGTGAGGATTTAACGTCCGTTTTCGTGAAATTTGGAACAAAAGCTCTCATAATACAAAGGTGGCATTGAGTGTCATTCTGTTCACTTATTTTTGAGACATGGTGCAGCATGAAGTTTTAGTTGAAAGACTAGCCTAACGATAAGCTGCCTTATGCAATAGAAATATCTCTTGATGATTCGGGCATTCAGTTGTCGTTAAATATTTTTGAATTTAAGTTCCCACCACCAAGTTTTGAAAGAAATCAATGGCAAATTGTCAATGCTGAAGTAATAATGAATCGAAATGCAAATAATCAACATTATTCAGTCAGTGGAATGATAAATATTGATTTATTCATTGTTGTGCGTATTTTTATAAAATATCCTTTATTACAATTATGTTTCAGGTGGTCTTTACATGATGCTTGTTTCATTTTGGGTGGAAGGAGTTGTCATTCCTTATGCTGAGCAATCATTCACCGAATAACTATGTATGAATTAATTCGTATATTAATTGGAGAATATCTAATAGCACCATACATTTTTGAATTGAATTGTAGCTAAATATTACGTAATAACTTTTTTAATTACATGTGTGGGCTTTTTGTTCTATATATTATTGAAAGAGTTTTGCAAAACTCTGGACCCACAGGCCACACATCAAGATGGTGGAAAAAAATCGGCAAACTTTTACCACTATGAATTTTTGAATTTAAGTTGTTTCACATACACTTATTAATTCTTTAACAATATTTTTATTTTAGGGATTCTCACATGATGCTTTTGTGTGCTTACTGCTTAGATATATTATTATTCTAGTTTTTGTTCATTGCATTATTTATAGCCATCGTATTGTTTTTCTGATTTTTATTATATAGAAGATCAAAACGAACTGTCTGTTGTTGATTATGTCACCTCTCAACATCTTCTTATAAAAACTTGTATGCTTTATCAATTGAAATTTTGAATATGTTAATTATAATATAATAGTAACCGTAATAAATTTTATTTCACCTATATATCAATCTCCTTCCATAAAATCAATCAATTTTTTTCACTCATTTATAGTTAATAGAACCATTAATTCAATAATTAGAACCATGGCGTTGCGAATTTTCGCATTTGGTCAACCGAGCATTAAAGTGATATTACAAATTTCGTTTTGCTGTTTTTATGTTAGGTCTTTCAACTGAATGAAAAAACCTACTTTGCAGGGAGAGCGTGTTGTGAATTTATTACTTCCTGGTGCAAAATGTAAAGTAAGCAGACTGAAGTATTAATAATTCTCATTTTGTGGACCTTGAAATGTTCTTCAACGTTTTTTTCTCTTATTGTAATCTACAGTAATGAGAAAGAAAAGTTTCAAAAAAATTCAAGGTTTCTGAGATATAAAAAATATGACTTTGAAATGTTCAAAATAAAGTTGTATGCATGTATTTTAAAAAACTACATTTATGTGATTTTTTTTCATGCTGCGTAAGGTTTCTGAGATAAAGATGACGTCCTACTCCGCTTACATCCTATTAATTCATCCCGAACATCATTTGAGGGAATATACGGCGCAATTTTATTTAAACTAAAAGCCCAACAAAAAAATATAGGTACGTACTTTAATTGTTGCAATATGCGGTAGCATTTTCGCATCTCACGACTCACGAAGAGACAATTGCCTTAGGCTTTGATATAAACAGCGCGACTATAAACAATTCGCCAAGAACAGCACACTGCGGCCCAACAATTCACCGCCATCCATCCACCACTTTACCTACTGGCTACTACTATACTGGTCCTCGCATACGGCAGTGGATGTTATGTTCTCGCATATATACAATAATACGTACACCGGTACAAGAAAACAACGACCCGAACGTATGCTTTGCGTGGAAGAGTGACGCGTGCCATAGAAGGTCGTGTGCGCAATTTTTTCCTCCCTCCCTGTGTTATATCGTTTTTCATCCATCTGTACTCGTACTCGTAAGTGTATATACGTTTATTTATCCATTCACTCTATTTTTTTACGGTTTCGTTGCAAGGCGCATTTCGTTATAGGTTTTGCGAACTTATTTCGTTTCCACCAAACAAAACGTACAGAACTTATTTTAAGTTATTTCGCTTGCATTCCTTGTCCTCAATTATTGGCTGCTGGTTTTACTTACAACTTCATTACGCCTTCGTGCGTGTGTTTTGAGTGCAGCACAACGTAGAATGGGGCATAACAATGAAGTTGGACAACGAGCAATGCAGCAGCAGCGCGGGGAACATCGCGGAATTGGAAAGAAGATTTGTGGAGGAAAGATGATGTCGCGTGTTATTATATGGTCATATATTGCATGAAAATGTGCATCATAATTGATGTTTATGAGCATTGTAGCATATCTATGTAAGGGATGCCAGCATACGGAATTACTTTTTGCATGGTTTTGCGGATTTGGTCATCGATCCATCTATTACATCCAGTTGATACGATCGATGGCTATTCATTTATGGGGAATTGCTATACTTGTGACGATTGCACGAGCCTTGTTTATGTTTACATTTTGTGAAAAAAATGTACAGGCAACTACTTTTTTCTAGAATTTAAAACTCTTACACTTAAAGAAAATATATAAATTGCTTTTAAAATGGGGTTTTAAAAAATATTTATTATTTAAATGTGCATGACTTGAATACTAAACTAAATTCGGTTATCTGTGTTCAATAATTTTAGTTTTTATTAAACCTCCACGTTGATTGATGACACATAAATTTAATCCTACACACACATCCTGATGACCAAAAATGAAGGTCTCTAAAATAATGTCAGCTTCCGAAAGTAGCAAATTAGTTACTCGTTTAATTATTCAATTTATTGGCATAAGTCATAAGCGGATTATTCCATATAACAAATTACATTTTTCTATTTCAACAACCGTGAACAAAAAAACAAGGTGTCGATATCAATTTCTTTAATTAATTTTTAGTTTAAAATGCCGCCGTGTGCTGACCAAAGTGTGCAAAAGATTAGCGCCCCAATAAAAGGAAGGAATATATTCATCAAATCACTCTAATTAAATTGAAATAGCGAAAATTAGATGACAAGCAACCGATAACCAAAGCGTATGCAGAAGAACATATAAACGGGCAGTACTTGAAGACTCGTTTCATTTGTAAACACTTTGATGTGTCCATGCCACTGCCTTTAATCCAGCGTACAAATTATTTATTTACAATGCCGAATACAAACGAGTAACTATATAGAAATGTAAGACAAACATTCCAACTCAGGCATCCGTCAATAAAAAAAGAGTAAAATTCAATCAAAATACCATTACGTTGAATAGAGGTAAGCGTCCAACTTGTCGTCTATCGCTACCTTAGGATAACATACTCGTAGTTCGTACAGTTGAACTGAAAATAATTGGTATATATGGGTGGAGGTAAGTATTCTGAAGAGGCCCACTTGAAATGCCAAGTTCTTAACTGTTGTGAACAGAAAATGGCTACATTAGTGTTTATTTTTAGTTAAGTACTACTAGCATAAACAAGGAAAGTTTTGTAAAATGTTTAGACAATTTTGTTTTCGATATTTTCCTTAAGTAAAATCCCATATAAATATATTTTCTAATTGCTTTATCGTCTGTTAAAATTATTTTATCAAAATTTAGTTTGAAATGGTTTATTTACAATTTAATAATAATTTAACTGCCCGCACTTCCGCGCTTTTACAGTTTATTAACTGTCCATAATGACTTTACAGCGTTGAAATGAATTAACCGAGAAATGGTCAAACCGTGCGTCGGCATTCTTACTCAGCAGATAAAATCATCGCAAGTACTTTAACTCAGCAACATTTTACAATATACGACTTCTTTCTTTGTATATAGTTATTCTTTTCACATCGTACTTTAACAAATAAAATCGTGAAGTAAGGAAGCAATGTAAAGCTACAAAACCGAAACGTATTGACTGAGATCATGTCTTCGGGATTAACTCATCTTTTTAAACTGCACCGTATGCACACATGCATCGACAATGCATTTTTAATTGCATCACGCTTTAATGGCGAGTATTTTAATTCCATCCTGCTACTTTTATTTAAAATTGTTTTTCTTTTTTATAAGTTTTATCCTTTAAGCTCAAAGTACTTATTACGATTACTTGCCACAGACTACAGTTATTTAATAGCATGATGAAAAAGAGGGAGAGAGATTTAACTAAAACGAAAAACATTATATTAACTATTAATTAATAAACTAAGTCACTTACCCAATTTTTACTCAGCTTTACTATAATTATAAATCGAAATGAGCCACAATAAACCACAATAAAATAATTTGAAGCGGAATTATTAAATATTAGAATATTTCAAATCATCTATAAAAATGTTAACCATTCATTTGAAGATTAAAGCTTCATCACATTAAATAGTAATTTATTTTTAAAATTTGGAAATAAAAATTTAAATATTTGAAAATAGGTTATTTCCATACATAAAGTATATAAATCATCGGATTAAATCATAAATGTTCACAGATGTTTTATTTATTTATGTATTTCTTTTTGATTGTTGCGTGTATTATGGTATTTAGGAAAAGACTTTACCACCAAGTAAATCGTGTAAAAGCTTTTACATCCTTTTAAGAACAATGCGCAAGCGCTTTTACCTTTTCTGTCACTCACCACTGTAAGCACAAAATACTATGCCGGGACGCCTAAAAAAAAGTGTCAAATGTTTTCGCCGCATTTGACTTTGAATTTTTGAGACACGGCAAATAATAATTTGTCTCCGATGTTTAGGATAATTAATCAAAGGCGTGTGTTGTGTTTGTCAAACAGAGCAAGTTAAAAATAAAATTCGTATTTGTTTAAAAATATTCAATAACATAAGAGTACAAAGTTTGCACTTGAGTGACATTGAAACGTGGGAGTCAGTAGCAGCATACTTGTTGCTGGTATAATACTAATAATGTACGTGTATGACTACTTTAAGTACAAAAGGCGGATCAGGCTATTTGCCATTTTTGGGCTTTGATGTTTTAGGAGATTGGTTGTATTTTGTGTTTTACGCGATGTAATGGAAAGTGCCATTGACATTGGTGATTTAAATTTTTAAATGATTTGTTAGAAGGCAGATAGCATAATTCAGTTGCAGATTTTTGAGGTCAAAATTTTAGCTTTGAGTTGATTCGAAGTTATAATTTTTTTAAATATTCATTTCTGGGAATGCCAAAGGACAAGGTTTAAATCTTCAAAAACCTTAGTCTCGTGTAAAACAGTACTTGTATGTAATATAATTACTATATACTGGTCATAGTCACATTTCAGAAACTACTGGACCGACTTCTATGAAACTTTTATGAAAAAAAAACAACTTTTAATTTGAGGGCTCATTTTAACAAATAAAAAAAATCCTTATCATCAAAAAAAATTAGTTTCATTGCAGCTTATTTTCAATCTCCATTATAGTATAGCATGTACATTGTACGAGTATCATTTCCGAAATTGTTCTGCTCTAATTGTGCAATTTTCCTACGGTATGTAAATATAGCAATTACTTGTGCTAAACTATAAATAACTACGTGGTTTGATAATGTTATGGGGTGCATACATAATTTGTATGTTCAACAAAGATTTAATATACTTATCCCAGCATTTGAATGGCAAAAATGACGATCAATCCGAATAAAACATGTATGCAGAATTGCCAACACGCGTTTAAAAAATTATGTTTTCTTGAATTCGTGTCTTAGCTTTTACTTTGTAAAAGAATGCAATCCAATAAAGTATATGCATGCAATTTTGCAATACAGATCAATTTATTGTAGCATAACATAAATTCGCTTTCGCATAGATATAAATAGGCTGGGCTGAAGAAACATATTGCGCGTCATTGAAGATGATTCATTTGCATTGGGGGAGAGTTTGAGGGCATCACAATTCACAGCGACACCATGCATTGCGATAAATTGCAAAATCTGCATATACATATGTCTAAGCTTAAAGTATCATAATAACAATAATAATCCTTGAGCTATCCTTTGGCGCATATGAATTTATTTGACTGGCTTTATTTCGCACATACCACAGTGCCTCGAAGTGCATATTTTATATCCGTCTTTGGCGGGCATTGTGTATATAAAATCAACATATCGAATGTTCCAACTTTCAATGGCGCATTCCCAATTAAATGCACCCAACCTGGCACAAGGGGCAATGTTACTACGTATAAGTTGTCCGAATTCATCTGGTACCACCAAGGCATCCTACAAAAGCTATACGACCATCATGGGCAGGTCAAAGTTCTCTCCTCACGCAGGCCGTGTATACAGCAATGTTTCCACTGTTGCCCGTGCGGTAACGCAATTCAGTCGCAGCGGTCGGTCATCGGTTGGATCCGTGCGGTTCTTTTTTGTGTTATGCTCTTTTCTTTTGGAATATTATGCTGTGTTTTTCTGTAGCATAACTAGATGCTCTGAACACACAGACAGAGCTGGCGAGCAAACCAAACGGAATGTCCTGTAATATCTTTAAAAAATATACAGAATTTACTTCTCTAACTATACGGAGCGTAAACATAATATCACATAAAACAAATTTGTACCCACCATTCGGGTTTCGGTTATTCGCAGTTTGGACCAGCACATAGGGCACTCGCTGATGGAGCGGCACCACCATATAATTTGTCTGCGCAAATTCTTGTTATTAGTGGAATCTGTCGAGTGCGACGATATGTGATTTGTTGCGAGAAGATATATCTTTTATTAAATAGCGGGTTTTGATGCGGAGCTGTTTAATTTTTATGTATGGCCTTTGTTTAGAGGACAGCACGGTAAATTTCCTCCCGCCCAAAGACGTGTGAGTGGCTTTAAATTTTGGGTATGTATATTAAATTTGGCGCATTAATATATAATATGGGAAAAATGTCATTGGCCTCAGCTCCATCATCTGTTGTGGCGCACATGTAAAACAGGAAATTTATTAGCCGAATGGTGACGAAATTCAAATATGGGTAATATGACGATCGTCATGCTTGAGTGCTGAACCTTGGAACCCAAATTTTTGATTTGTTTTGTGATTTGTCAAATTCTTCAATAAGAAACCATCTTGAAATGAATTGAATTAATACATTCCGATCAATCGATTTCGATCAAATCGATGCTTTGTTGTCTGCGTGTGTTTATTTGTTACACTACTTATAAATAAGTAGAATCAAATTCTTAAACAGGGTGATAATAAATTTTTTGTAGTTGGCTTTTTAATTAAATTTATTACATTTTTATATGGATGTAAGAGTTAAGTAATGAAATCAAACATTTTTCGAATTTTTAAATAAACAATATATTTTAAGAGAAACAAAAATCACTCAATGAATATTTCATTCAGACTTTTTATTCCTTACGTACGTTTTGAAAGTCTTAGGTCATACTGCTTTTAAAAAAATATAAATAAATGAACACTAATAATTATTTCAAAATTTTGTGAACACCCTGTGAAAGTAATTCGTGTGGCCTTCAGACTTCATTGTACTTCGATTGTTGAATAAAATCATGATGCATCAATAATAATATTTTCCATTATTCGTAGTTACCTGCGCCTTACGTTTATACTCGTAGATAACAGTAGACACCATTTTAATTAAATTACGTTTTCAATTTCTATTCATCTGACGCCTAAAGTTATTGAGAGTGAAACTCGATGAGACTGAGTACATTAAATATTATAATAGTTATAACACGATGGTCTCTCTTTTACATATTACTGCAGACACAAGTGTTACCAAATGAATTTGAAGAATGCATGTACTGCACAAACAACGCAATGCACTTATACGAGTAACTTACAAATGCGCGAGTATACAAAATATGTTTATATTTTATTTATACGAGTATATGCATATTGTATGGCCACTTAATTCATATTATGACCATTTCAGTTTGAATTTTCATTCTCATAAATTCGATGCTTCATTCTGTTGTGTTGGTATTAAGGTATTCACGCCAGAAAATACAATATGCATTTATTGAAATCATCAACATAATGGCTACATTATAACAAAGCTCATCAAAATGATTATTCCCATAATTGCAGTTATATAAAAACAATTATTAAAATTATTTGTTGAGCAAATAGGCACTAATGCGCCAAACAATAATAGTTGTTGCATGCGCTGCATTTATGAGGTGTCGTGTCAACATGCCAAATATGCAGCGATTAAAAATGAGCAAAACACAAAATTATGCTGCAGAAAAATAGAAATCGAAATATGAAAACGTTTTTCTTTCCATTTTTTATACGCATATAAATTGCGAATTTACACTTCTTCTTTTTTGTTGCATTACATGATGCCCACAGGCGGACAGTCGGGTGCAATAAAAAAACGCATATATTCATGTGTATAAAAACCTTCAATGCAGTAGTAGTGATTCAGCGCCCGACTGACTCGCGCCCGTGCATTATGTGCCTTTTGCATTAATGACTTATCGGTTGCGCCTTTCTGATGAAATTTAACGCTGCATAACAACAAAGTGTGATGCCATAAATCACAGCTCCTAATTGCTTAATTAGCAAAGTGAGGACCTCATCATAAAAACAAACTGAGAAGTGAGAATTTTTATACATTTTCCATTATGTTTAAAGATTTTCTGTGCACCTTTTTTGTATTGCTGGCATGCGTAAATGTGTATAGACTATAGTTAATCGACACAGGTGTGTTATGTTAGTAGATACATGTAAGATGGCACATTGAATTGATGTAATTGCGTAATTTAAAGCCCATAATGCCACTCCTCAGCACATTCATTTGATTGCGCAACATGTTGAAAGATTGAAGGTTATTTGCAACGAAAAGGAAAGAGATAAAGTTCATCTGCAATTATGAAAATACGCAATGATTAGAATTTAGACAGAAGACGGTGTAAATTTTGTATGTCTATAGCTTTGCCTTGCTTCCTTGCTAATTGGCTTAATGGTCAGTGAATTTTCGGCCTTTCTCATTTCATATTTTTTATTTCAAGGTCAGATCTCGTTTACTGAACAGAAGAAAGTTTATTGAACATTTCAAGGTCAAAATCTGAATTATTTAGAAGAACACTTCAATAAAATAGGGGTGTTTCTGAAATTATTTCAAAAACAAAATCAAATTAAGAACAGCGCAATTCTCATACACCCGTACATAATACCTAATTTTACGATATTTAGAACTCCCAGCAACCTAATTAGTAGGTACCTACAGTGAAACCTTTTTTTACGAATTTCATTAAAAATAAATTCATTCATTCGATTCAACAAAATTATACATGCACCATGAATTCCAGAAACTTTGTTAATGGGCGGATGGCGATCTAGTAATTTGAAAGGAACCCATGCTATGGCAATAATTAAATATATCAAACGAAATAAGCGCCACATGCGAGCATATTGCGGTCAATCAACGACCCATCCATATTGCGGGGAATGTTCTACGTTTATAAGCGATGACAAGAATTCACCTGATGCGTTGAGCAAATTCCACAAATCGTCAACATTTTTGTTTGCGTATTTCAGTAAATTGATTTGGGTTGTTCCTCACTATGCGAGTACGACGCGACGCTTTAGGTTTAGGCTCATTTGAATCAAAACCATTCTAACTTCCTTTACATAATGTGTGAACTTTTTCCATTGAAATGACGCTATTTAAATTATTACCTGGAGTACAAACTACTTGTTCATGTACTGATTAACTTTCTCCCAAAACGAATGAAACATTTA
The DNA here is from genome assembly GCA_963854165.1 of Sylvicola cinctus. Lineage (NCBI taxonomy): Eukaryota > Metazoa > Arthropoda > Insecta > Diptera > Anisopodidae > Sylvicola > Sylvicola cinctus. The sequence continues at coordinate 37,919,343 of OY974083.1, read as the reverse complement.
ACGCTTAAAGTAACACCGTAATTAAGTTAATTTTAAAGAAGCAACAGTGATTCCAATGGGACAATTAAAACCAACGACTCAAACAATAATATGACTTTTCATTTAACAGCCGGGGAAATTAATGATATGGGAGGGAAAAGACATTAACAATAACCTGTTTAATTTCTGTGATGATATTCTTATAATGTTCTTTAATTTTGTTGTAACCCGCTTTTGCTTTGCTCGATTATTTTAACGGGACGTTTAAGCATATATGACCCATACATTATGCGCGTTAAAAGTTCAGACTTAGAGGAACATTCCCATGTAAAAAGAAGGCAAATAGCTATAGGAATTTGGAGAGGAGGAATCTTAACATTTTCAGAGGAACCCAACAAAAATCGGGAGTATTATCAAAACGCTTTATCACAATAATAAAAACGATAAGTAGCGTGCATGTAGGGAAACTTGAAGATCAAGTAGACTCATGCAAAAAATGGCATTTCATTTTCAATCAACACGCTTTCTAACTGTTTTTATGTTCAATTTTTTCGATCAAACAACCACGTGCGCTGTTCTAACCAGAAATATTAAAGCCTGAGCACACAATCTGTTCTTGTTGCGATACTGGCTTTTGTTTTTAGCATTACATGCGGCGGTTTGAGACTTCATTGAAGACATTTCCTTTAATTCTCGCGCACTTCTAACTGTTGCACAAATAAAATATTCGCGTTTGTGACTGGTCATCGACGTTATTTCTCCTGTGCACAATAATAACTATAAGCAAACATACATGTACTAAACTATTGACCACTTATGCAACTCAACGGTTTGTTTTTACAATCTTCTGATGCGGCTGTAAATTCAACCATCTGGTTTGTTAAGCATTCACTTGCGGTGAGTGAGTACTGACGACTGCTTTAAACATATAAAAATAAAAGACTTCAATAATGGCCTTATACTCTTCAAGTAAACTATATTAATTTATAATCTATTTGTGGAATATTTAATATAGATCTTTTTGTATTTATAATTAATAATTTGACAAAGCTTTCAAGTGATTATATGAAAAAGGCCTTTAAATGTTTCAATGTTACTCTATAATTATAATATTCCCAACTCTATTAAATATGTTATTCAAAAAAAAAAAATAGATTGCTTTTGTTTATAAACATTATACACTCCTTGTACTTTAAAAGGATGATACGTGCACTTATGAAGTGGAAAATCCTCTTTTACGGTGACTAATAACAGTAACTACGCCATTAAATTTAATGAAATTCAATTAATTTCTATCTTAAGAGAATTAAAATGTTCCCTTGTCTGATTGACTTAAGTTTATGTTCACTTTTATAATCATGTAATTAAACTGTCAACACACGGCTACTCGCTGTTGTACATAGTTGTTGTCAAATTGCCTAATAGTTTTTCCTTTTCCGACTGGAAGACACAAGGGAAATGCTGGCGTCTTGAGAACTACACTTTATATCCAAATGCGCACACATAAAAGTGCCACAGTCTAGAATATACGACCGTCTATATACCTACTAACCACTAACTAAATTAATGATAAGCAAGCAAGACTGCCAAGCGCACCTGTATCTTAGTAGCATGTCTATAGTTATGTACTTAATTACTATAAACAACAAATTAGTAATTACATGTAGTTCAATTAAAATGTTTTCTGCTTCAGTCCTCAATAATCAGCAAATCAGTTATGTACTATAAAATAGAATGCATTATAAACATTTTTATTATAAATTAATTAAAATCTGTGGACCTTTTTAAAATGCAATAAAAATTCGTAATAAAATTCAAAACTTGAGCGTGAATTGTTATAATTTTCTTTAATGTTTTCTTATTCCCATGGTTGTTTCACTGCACATAAGTAACTGAAATGAAATATACAATCGTGGATTGGCGTATGATCATCAATGGGAAAATATATTGATCAATAAAATATAAAGGTAAAGTAAAATTTGTAAAAGAACTTGAGGCAATTTGTGCAATGTTTAAGCTTCTGGTTTTATTTTCAAAAACAATTTGTGTATAGCATTTAATTTAAACAGATATGATATGTCTACTGACTTGCGATTCAGTGCACATTATAATCAAGATTTTGCACATTATTATGTAAAGAGCTTCTCCTCTATAATATAATATTAAATATATTATGTCATTATGTGTAGTGTGTGCGGTGCAGACTGCAGTCGTTGCAGCGTAACGCTGGAAGCCGCCAAATGCCATCCATCCGAACGCGCAGTGAAAACAGTCTTTGCCGAATTCCGTGAATGCTGCGATGGAGAAGACGGTATACGCATTACGCGTGTACGTCTAATAATTAATCACTCGTACACGGATCACGTCAAAATCCTGTTTTTCATTTTAGTTATTATTATTAATTCCTGCTTTTATTTGAACATCAAAATATGATACGCATGAAGGGCAACTAAGAATATGCCATTGCACATCAAAATATTTAAAGAAACATTATATGATTTTATGTAAATTTGATACAAGTACCAGTCCACGTGCTTCGTGCAATGTGCATTATTATATCATTACTACAATTGCAATTGTGCATACATTTTTGGTCGTTTTATTAATTGCACGCAATAATGTGAAATACGTGAATAATAAACGTTGTAATTACGTAAATTAAACTTAGAATTAAAATTTAAAAAATATAAATAAAACTGTGTCGATTGTAAAAAATACCTAAGGTTGAAGCGGTAAAAACCCCTGATACAACATGATACACATTACACTCACAAATTAAATGCTTGGGCTGCATAATCCGCGTTTCTTTGCAGATCATTGCAAGACGTGTGCTGCGGTAAAATCTCGCATAGTCCTCAGCAGTGCCAGAAGTTTTTATCGTTGTGCAGAGAAATACAACCGCTCACGGCTCAACACAAGAGCATATTGTGAAGAATCGTGAAACGAAAATACTCGCGAAGAGCCGTGACTCGTGGGGTTCGCGGCTCGATATTGAACAAAAATGCCGGCATTCTTCAGTTCACTCTCAGCAGTCGTTTGGAATGAACGTGCGTCGCACAATAACAAAATTGTAACCTCAACTCGTTCGTGGCAAAACACAATTTATGCTTTTGGTTTAAAACTCGAAACTTTTCACATATCCGAATTAATCCGCGTAGTGTACACTCTGCACATTCAGTTCTTGTCGGCTGTTAATTGTGTTAAGACGCGCAACACACACAATTACTCATTTGCGTGATTGGCGAGCACGATTCCGGTGGCTAGACACATTTAAATTTGTTGTGTATAGTAAAAACATACATTCCGAAAAATAAACACATTATAATAATTCACGAAAAATTTCGCGAATGCGTGTATACTTATACACTGCCTGCGTTAAGACAACACATACCGACCGGGCTCAGATGGGGTCAGAATTTATGACCGCGGCCGTTGGCATGCAGTAGTTTATTGTTGGTGTCATTTGGTGGATGGTTCCGCAGTGGTCATCGAGTATTCTTGTGTGTTGAGTGTGTTATCGTGTGGTTAACGCTTGCTGTATAGTGCTCAAATACTTGTGCTTGATTATTTATATTTGTGTATTTTTATATCTACAACAACCGCAGTATAGTGCATTGCGAGGTGTGTCCTTGAATAAATGGTTGTGTTTTATGAGTTTGTGACTTTGTGATAATTTGCGATTTGTTATTTCGTATATTTAACACGGCGCAAGCGAGTCTGCTTCACCGATCTGAACGTGTGTATTCTGTGTGTGCATATTTGCTGATGAGATCAGATTGTGGAAATTCTTGTTGCAAAAATACGACACATATTATATACGCATTTTGTATGCAAAAATAAAGCTTGATTTTGAGGGGTAAATTTTAAAATATGTGCACAGTGAATTCTGCCGGCCGTTTAGTTAGAATAAAATAAAAAGGAGCAGTGAGATAAAATAAAATCAAACAAAACAAATTAAACATCAGGACGATCGTTAATGGTAATTGGCTGGTAGTTTACACTCGCCCTGTTGGAAGTTTTCTATATAAGATAAGTTTGATTAAACGTTTAATTGGAAAAACTTTAAGTTAATTAACTTTGGAAGAGGATTACACAGCGATCGCCGGATTCCGCTGCCGATGGAATAATCAAAATTGAATCGTGTAAAAAATATACAGAACAACATAAAAGCAGATATACCTCTTGCATAGTTTGATTGGTCAGTTCGGAATTGTTTTGTACGATTATGTGCAGCCAGATGATGCTTACAGTTGATTCAAGACCAACAACGCCGACTGCTAAATTGGATTTAAATTGAGGGGATTATCTTGTTGATTTACTTCATGCTGTACAAATTTACTTGAAAACAAGGTTTGTAGATTTATTTTTCATATACGTGTTATTGGTTCTTTTAATGTTCGCCAAAGTTACAAACACTGAATGTTGGGAAACATCGGTTTTAATCATGAAACATCATGTACTTCAATTTTGTGCAAAATGAAATTTATTTGATTGCATTTTGATTAATTGTGTAAATAAAGGCTTGCTTATTTTGCAATTTAAAAGTTATTAACGCTTCTATTATAGAAACATTTCGACACAAAGTAAAAATTGCACAATTAATTAATTACTCAATGTTCTATCAAGTATGTAAGCAAATTTAGTGCGCCAAGATTGCTTGATTGTGAGGCCCACGGTTGCTTTGTTATTCTACCAAGTTTCATCAACATTGGGAGAACTCTGTCGGTTAAAGTTTGAGTTGCCGCCTGCGACACATTCAAGAAAGTTTGGCGCGCTCAACTTGATTACTAAAACATCGTCAAAGTGCCCTTAAGACAACAAATACTAAACCTTTAATTATAATTTTTTAATGTCACATAAATGTCGTATACTTTATAAGTACGATGACACCCAAACACTTTGAGCTTTTTTTGCAAATATTTCCCCTTATGAAAATTTCAGTCTTCCAAGTTATTCACCTTACCCTTCCCAGATCATTTCATCGAAATAATTTTTTTGTTCATATTTTTAATTTTTGCACAAATAATTTAAAAAAATATTAAATATACAATACTTCTGAACGGTCTATCACCAACAATGGCAAACTAACACATTTATGTTGTATCCCGCAGTTGATCATGCATTTCCTTCATACCAAAAGCCCATAATGCGCCCCTGCACAGTTCAAACCAAGTGCCATTCTCCATAAATCTCCCCATTAATGTGCTCCCATAAATCTGGCGCATGTCCCATAATTGTTTACTCACAAACAGCGCGATCATTTTGTTTATGTTTAAACATCAGACGCGAGTACTTTATGTAAATCTCTTGCGGCGCATTATTACGGTTGTTTGGCGAAAAGAAAATAAACGCTAGATTTAATGCGGTAATAATGATATTGAAGCACAACTCAAATATATGTGCACAACAACACAAATACCTATTTAAAGTCGTTGTTACGTGTATCCTACAAGAGCTATATTATGTGTGTTACTTCAAACAGTCAAACCAATTACTTGAGTATCGCCGACCGAAGGCATATACATAAAAAGGATAACCTAGTGATTTATGACACAGGAAAACATCTCTCAAGTATCTGAATTACTTCTAAACTCTCACCACCCACAACACTTAGAAGCGTGCATCTTATGTTTTACACACAAAACCGCTTGAGTTAAGAGGCGATAACCAAACGCAGCTACATATCACGATCGTGGGAGTTATCTATGCGGTACGCCACACCGTGTACCGTATAATATAGTTACTCAATGCAGAATGCTGCATATGTTCAGTATATAGAATAGAACCACAATATATGTACTCAGAAAATCATGACGGGCGCAAACTTGAGTGCAATTTAAATTGATCATCTGAACAACTTTTAACTATTAAACGAAGTCGCAAAACTGCGCAGATAAACGTTGGCGTGGTGAAATTGCGAAGCCCATTAGACATATTAAGTAGCTTTGCTTTGTTTCTATGTTTAATTTAAATTGGTTTACAAATATGTAGTTCATCTTCAATAATTATAAATTTTTTTAAACGAATACATTACGATCACAATTTTTAAATTATAAAGTCTATTAAAAATAAAAAATTGTGAAACACAATTTAATTGCTTTTGTGCAATATTATCTAAATTTTTTGTCTCATCGTTCACCTTGACTGTTTAAGCTTTGTGGGTAGAACTAGGATATGGTGTTAAGTCTTAAATACTTACTCTAAAAAAAATGAAGCCATTAAAATTCCAACATAATTTACATGTGTCACTTGTCACGTTTAAGTACCTTGTTAATTATGGTTTAGTATGAGATTTTTTAGCTTTGTGACTCTCAGCTATGTAATGTTTTATGTAGGCGTTTGTTGGTCTAACTTAATGTATTCTTTTTTCTCTATTGCTCTGCAGTACATTGCCTTGTGTTTATGCAAAATATGTATAAAAACTAATAGCCATTTTAATTTGTTATTTAGATATGAACAATGGGTAGGCAACTCTCGTGCGATAATTGAAATATAACTAAACATTTTGTCAAACAGGGTAACATATTTTCACTCAATCAAATAATTACTTTATGTTCTAAATTGAATATTTTGTCAAATGGCACATACTTTCTATACATGATTACACATGTCTTAAAAACATCTCATGTTTTGATAATTCAACGCATATCACATATCAGTTTGTTTTTATAAACCGCCATTTTAGTCTGTAATGGAACTTGTTTTATAAAATACCAATATGGCGATAATATTATTATATTTAAACAAGAAACCGTGGTGCTTTCACGGAGCTTTTATGGAATATTACAGAAAATACCATATTTAGATAGTTCATTCAAATTCATACTGAAAGCAAATTTTTGATCACATATCCTTTATCCAAAAAGAAAATATGTTTGAGTTTTATGCCCTTAAATTTAAAACTTAAATTGATGTAGTTTTATAAAATTTTCTAATTCTACTAAAGTTCTCTACACTAGAACTTAGATTGAAAAATAAATAGCAAATATTAACATAAATTATGTATTATAAATATTTATGCAATAAATGAAATCAACGAAACGCAAAAATTACCCAACAAATTTTGATATCGAAATTGAATCCAATTTTGTTTGAATCACAAATGACACAATACACAAAAAAAAAAATTTAAATGTCAACATATTAATATTCAATACCTACGAGTATATTATATCATTAAAATATACCTGCGACTATTATGTAAAAACTAAAAAGATACTCGTCAGTACATTAACTTTGTAATATTACATTTTGTTTTGACACCACCTTTAAATTTTACCTGTATTCGAGTTAATTAATGTTTTATGGCCATTAAACTCAAGCTCGGTATAATATTAATTAAAACTATTATCATCTCGTAATCTCATTAGCTGGACCAAACTGAAATGTAGAAGAAGAAGAAGAGCGTGGATTCACACCGACATAATCATGGTTTAATTTTTAACTCCTTCATATCCTATTAAGATAGATTTTGATGGCAAATTAACGTATTTCATTAAATTGTTTTTAGTGGCTTTTATGGTGATGATTGATTCTAGTTAGTTTGGAGTGGCATTTAAAAAAAAAACTTGTCAGTTTACAAAGTTAAAGACTCGTAGTGATAATTTTATGCGACGCTTCAATTGACGCATTTTTTTTCTTTTTGTATATTTGGTATTTTTATGTAGATCACAGCAATGAGATTTTTTATAGATAACAAAATAAAGAGGACAAGCTAATAAAAAAAGCTCGATTATTAATGATACAAAAAAGAAAAAAAATATTATTTAGAATTGACTAAGTTGCTGATTGTTTTAAGTGCATCTTCATGATAGTGAACGATTAAACGCAACTTTAAATATAATCATTCTTTATTATAGTACAATCCAAATTGTGCAGCAAAAACCTCATTCAGCTACTGTGTTGACTTATAATATTATATTGCACCATCCATGCCACTTGCCCAGTTCGGGAAGCATGACTCAGACGCTGCGAAAGTGCGTAACAAATTCGCAAGTGGCGCTTAAGCATTTTCATAAACGTATTTTGTCGTTTTCCTTCTCTTGGGATTTAACTCTTGCTACCATTTGGCAGACAGCAGTTATAATGGAAAGTATACGGACTTTGAGATAAATCAGAATTAATTAATTGATATATAAAAATCCAGTTTTTAGTTAAGAGTTTCCAAATCTGTAGGTATAACCACAATTAAGCCATGCTTTAAAGTTGGGCACAGCTTTTTGTCACTTTAATTCAAACTACACAAGTTGTATTTTAACTACTTGTGTATAAATGCGATATTTCTAAGTGCGAGTTCAAATATAAAATGTAAATAGCTTTTACTTTCTAAAATTCCGCACTAATTTGCCTGTAGGCAAATGCAAGTACATAATATGCAAGTGCATTTATAAAGCAGCCCCTTTAATAGGTCTGCAAGAAGGAATCCGGTAATGGATTAAACTAAATTCCTTTAAAATATGCAACAAAATAATACTCACCCATGTTACACGCAAATGCATCACTGCATCGTGCCAATATGTTGCACTTTTACGCGCACACATGCCCAACTGAATCAATGGAAATTTCCGGTTTTTCGCCTAAATGCAGAAAAAGGAGGCAGTGTCACTAAATCAGCAACAGCATTGATAACATTTGCATAACATTATTATGTGCTTTTAATATTATTCAATAAAGTGTGCTGAGTTATGTAATTGATTTATGTACAAAATGACTATTTATATTTGTATCTTATCGGCGTTGCGCGGCTAAGTTTGGCATGTGTGTGGCTTTCAACAGGTTTTACAATACATGGCCGTATATATTTACATTTCATATTATGGTGCATGTGTTTTAATTAATTCAATCAAAAACGAACTGCACGCTGCTGTGCAGATATTGTCATTTTATTTGCATCTGTGAAGCAGCGACACACGATCTTGTGCCTTCACTAGAGTAAACGAAGATTGAAGCGGTATTATCATACGCGATCTGTTAAAGCGCAATGGGTTTTTTTTTCTAATCCTGTACTAAATGTAAAAGATACGTCGATTAAAATATTTTTGATCTGTAAGCGCAAAATGCAGAATGTAGAAAAGTTAAAATCAAAACAATGTGTAAACGAGTACATGAGCGCACGACCCACCAAACCTTCCACAATCGATGGCGTTTCAAGGTTAACATGAAATGCCGCACATATATTTACTTTATACACATGTTTTTGTTTCTTCAGCATATATTTTGTCGTTTCGATTGTATATTTGATCATTCAGCGAGAACGTTAATAAATCCTATTCCAAGGTGGCAGAAAATAAAAACAAAACAAACAGCGGTGTCCAAATCATATTCATGTGTGTCAGGTGCAGGTTTTTCTTATATGGCCAGCGTGCTGCGCTGTTTGGTTAATCGCTCCCAAATTAGCTATGACTTGCGATCAGGTAAAGTGGGATGTGGAGTTTCATATTGTTGGTCTAAGTCGCATGTTAAGTACCGCCACTTAGAGTTTGCAATGTAATCCTAAATTACTGCACATTATTAAAGTCTCGTTTTTTCAATTACTGGCCGCGGTAATTTTCTTCAATGTAACAAGCAGTAGAAAAGAATAGTAATAATTGTAATTGACAAACAATTTTTAATTTACCCATCGAACTGCAATATTTAATATTGTTTTAGTTATTTGCAATATTGTTGTGCAAAAAAACACTTAAACATTAAAAAAAAATAAATTCACTTAATTATAAATAATGTTTCAAATTTTCCACACACTTTTTACGGTCAAAATATTCATTCGGATTTTTATCTGAGAAACCTTAATATTTTTGTTGTAGTTTTAATTAATATAGAATTATTATTATTGTAACAACCTCAATCACAACAAAACAGATATCATATTATGTGATAAACAAACTGCAATCATTGATTTCCAATAATACTGGAGCAAAAATAATAATAATATAAAGCATGTTAATTGCATGATGCACAAAGGCTTGTGTAAAAAGATAGAATTTCTTAATATATCTTACTGTTATACGATTGAAGTCTGAAGATCGCTACCTTTAATTTCCTTGGAGGTTAATTCACACAAACGCTCTGAAATTCGTCCCAATCATTTGTATCACGTGTGTAATTATATTTGGATACACAGAACACTTGATGCACGAATGGAAAGAAAAACAAACAAATTCAAATTGGAATGTATATTATAGGAACTCCAGATGAGCTTTTTATACAAATACCAACGTGCTCTGAGCGGCTGCGTAAAAATAAATATTTAATATGTTCCAAACACAAAAAAAAAGATCATCACTATCAGAGTTCTTTTCAATTTAGGATTCGTTTTCTCATCCCTTTTTTCAAAACATTAAAATAACCGCATTGAGATTAAATATTTCCGCTTTACATTCCGATTTCTTGGGCAACATTTTATTTAAAGGCTTTAAACATTTGATTGTCATGGGTTTTGCTCGGTTTGGATTCGTTAAGCTCGCAATGATGCTTTTATGCGAATAATTACTCAATCGGTTTGAATGAGTTTGCAAAAGAACCCAATTCGATTTCTAACTGTCGATATTTTTTTGATAGAGTTTTTCTTGTTTGTTTGACATTTATTGTGTAGATGTACTAAATTATGGCAATTACCTTTTTTTCGGGGGATTATGCTGTGGACCCATCAACGGTTGGTGATACCTCATTTTATTACTGGTAGTTAAATATATAGAACGGGTTTAGGTTTCTTGAAATTGCGGTTTTTTCGAGATTAGGTATATCCGGCACAATTTTTTATTTATTTTTTACCAACTAAAAATCAAGATCAAATAAATTAAAGTATTGGACATTGGTGATTATAAATTGGATGAAACGAAATATTTTATACTCAATTGTGGTCGCAAAAATATTCCTAATAGATAGTTTGTGAATTGAAACGCATCTTTTTAATTCAAGGCCATGTATTCAAAAAAAAATTCAATCCTTTCTTAATGTTCAAAATAATAATGTTTGTGGCATTTACAATGATTACTAAGCAACACCGATGAAAGAAAATTCGTTTGGGTTTTTTTATTTATACAGATCGGTTTGAATTTAAAAGCTTTATAATGGAGCTGTGATTATATATTATTACTCATTTAGTAATTATATTTATTGCTTAATTTAAGGTTTCCAAAGAAATTGCAAACGCAGATGGGATTTATGAAAAAAATTAAATAAAAATTGAGTTAAATTATTTTATTATTGCTCACATGGATTTAAAAAAAACTTATTTATTATTCGTCCACGCATACACAAAGTCCTTAAGCATTACAATGTGTATATTGCAATGATTTTTTTTGAAAACTGATAAAAAAAATTTAATACATAAATACTTATCATTTCTTTTGAAAAAATGTACCAATAAAAATCGTTATTTGTTTTTTTTATAAAGGAACTTAAAATCAAAAACATATATATTAAACATAGGCATATTTCAAACAAGAAAATAAACCGCGAAAATCGCGAAAAAATCGATGTTCGTGAAAAAATTAACAAATTGCAAAAATGGTCTCGAGAATCGATTTGTTAGTATTCGATTAAAAAAATCGTGGGGTTATTCATTTATTAATGGTTATTGATACATAGTTAAGAACAAATGTGTGTTCATTTTTTGTATGGAATTTTTCGTTTGTGATATTAAATTGTATTTAACATTGTAATTATGCTTTTAGAAAACTATACGATGTATTAATAAATTTCTAAATGAACGCGTAAAAATAAGACAATAAAATAAATGCCGACTTAAACATATTGTTAATATCTACAATAAAAACAATGCAAACCAAATCAATCAAAAACATCGTGAAAATCACACAATGTACATACTTACAAGCAAATCTGGTTACCGTTAGCATTTAAGAATGAATGAGTCTTAAACAAAATGAAACCTAAACAATTTAAATTTAATCTAGGCCTCATAAACACATCATATATTTTATGGTTGATCCGCAGTTAGTAAATCAATCGTGAATGCACCCAAAGTGCAAGAATCGAGTGCGGAAGTGGTGCAACTTGCGAGGAATTTAGCACGTTAGCAAATTTAATGCCTATTCGGTTGGTTTTGTGGTGTGGTGTACGTGCCCGAGTGTCTATTCACGTAATTGTATGCACATAATTTAAGCATTTTATTTTTGCATGGCACAAAGTCACGTCACACAACAGAATGAATGTGATCTTTTAAATTATAGTTTTAAGCATAATATTTTCAATTCCGAATTCAATAGTTTTATACGCCGTATTATGCATTGCTTACAAAGAAAATAATTTTTAATAAGTTCTTAGAATATTATCCATTTTAAGCAGATTGAAATGTTATATATCGTTTAACTTTACAAGGCGATGAATTTAACGTTTAATGCACGTACTGTTATGCAAATATTTTGCAAGCTATACATGATTTTGAAAAGATGCTTGTTTAAAAAATTATGCAAACACTTCAGTCATCTTATTTCAATAGTCAGCGATGTGGTGTTATGTTTGCCTAGAAATGGTTTAAGACCATACAATTTAATTTAGGTACGCTTATTTTATATACAATGGACCATGTATTTAAAGTTAGGTTCAATAAACTACTAAAAATATCTGCAACATTTCGCGTAAACAAATAAGCAGTTAGTTAATGCTGTAATTTGGAGTTACATTATTTAAGTAAGTGATGGAGTTAATGAACAAATTCTGTATAATTGGCATGCGGTAAACTGTAACACGTTAATTATCGCACACAAATTCCATACAACTGTGCCGACACACCATTACTGACCACGGGAGCGCGGTTGCGACTATAAATTAAGACGACTGATTGACGTACTCAGTACTGGCCAAGCGTTACTTCATTTCTTGTAGTTATTTCCACAAAAAAAAAAACAAAAAAACAAACAAATAACACATGAAACTTATTCCGAAATTGCGTCTGCTTTCATTTTCTTTTTACATTAAAATTATGCCCGCTAGTAAGTAGCTAATTAATAGCACATGGCTGTAATAAATTAGTAAAGATAAACCGTTAACATAATTGGTGCGATTTTTGCGAAAATGCGCGGTGAATTTGCCCAACCGCACGTTGTGATCCATTCCATCGCGCTGATGCAAAGTGCAAATCTCAGCAACACATTTGGACCATGTCTGATGCTTTTGTTATATTAATGCACAATTTCTAACACAACAATCTAGTTGAATTTGTTCCACATCAGGTGAATTCAATTGGCTAATCATCACACGGCTTACTTCACTGGATACTCACTGAATCACATCCATTTTATACCAATTTGTCTGTTGTATGCAGTTGCAGACTGCACTTGGACTTTAAGTAAAAATGTGTTGCTAGCAATTTAAGTTGCCGCAATTTAAGGTTTATGACATGTTTTGGTAAATAAATGCAGCACGGTTTTTATTTGTACATACTTTATTTATTGATTTCAGACATTGCAATGTTTTTTATGTTGCCGCGAGTCATACAAAACCAACGTAACTGAGCACAGGTGACATGCATCGCTTATTGGAAATGAGATTGAATGCTCAGCATAATTATTAGAAAGCATAGCATAAAATTCCGTACTGTTGCTCGCATGTACTAGCACGAGAATACGTTTAATTTATTTAACAACATTTATGCACTCATATTTTCAATTTTGCAAGCAAATACACTTTAGAAATCTTCATGTTCTTTGGCGAGATAGATTGCACTTTTTAACCTCCCTTTTCATGTTTGCCTTGCAGTCTTTATGGAGTTTTGATAGCTGTACTAGTATTTTTCAGTTATTTCGCTGATATTTGCACTTTTTGTATTCCTTCTTTTGTTTGACAAATAAAAGAAAACGGTTTGCACTTACTGCATTTCTAACATATAGACTTAAGCTTAAGTTTTGTTTTAAATGAAAACTTAGAAAATGTTGGCACTTGTAGGTATGTGTATAAAATATTTTCTCTCATGTGGTGTGGAGAATTAAAATGGTTTCAAGTAATGAACTTTCGCCGCAAAAATAATGTTTTTTTGCTGCCATTCAGACGCACAGACAACTTTCTTTCTAAACTGCATTTGCCGGCTGTTTGTTCGAAAGAAGTTTGCAGTAAAAGCTACGTTTTTGATGGTACAACTGTTTAAATGCATCCATTTATGAATTGTAATTATTTTAAACAATTTAATAACTAGTAAATCAATAACATATTGTGAGAGTAATAATCAGAGAACATTATTTTATATTTGACCAATTGGTTTCATTTTTAATGCTTTTTAGCATAAACTTTATTTGCAATTAATTTTTTTTTTGAAAATGTTAAGTGATTTTATATGTTTTATACTTTGTTGTAAGTTAATTTAAAAATATTTAAAACTATTTACACGCATACAAATAAATCAACGTATTTTATTCACAAATTACGTAATTTAATCATAAATGCGCAAGCTTCAATTTTAACCGAAATTACATTTTATATGCACTTTAACCGTTTCCTACATGTACATTGTACATTGTACAACTTGTTTCCTATTCGCCTTACCACCCATAAAACATGCATGCCGCCATGCGCCATTTGTACACCAAACATTATAACAATTTTATTACATAAAAATTTAATATTATTGCAAATGAGTTGCGAAACATATTTCTGTTGCAGTTCTTTGACTTTGTAACACGAATGGGTAACTGCGATTTTCTAAAGGAAATGTTGAAACATGCTATGGTAGCTATTATAAGACTTGATGTCCCCTCAAGTGCGGCCGCTTGGGCGCTTTAATGCACAGGCAATGTCGCACGAGGACTGAAGCGACTGATTTGCATTTTTAATCAAGGTTGCATGCATTTTTGTTGCTCAACAATTTTATGTTGTAAAATATTACAAAGTAACGATATTTCTTAATTTTAAATTCATAGCTTGAACGATTATCTGCATTGAAATATTTTTTAGAAAAATTTCTTTATTACATAATTTCTTTATTTCTAATTATTTAAAAACACGTCCCCGAATTTTTGAAGAAATTAATAAACAATATTTTTTCATGTGAAATTGTTTTAACTTCAAACTCAAATTATCTTAGAAAAATATATATAATTTTTAAATTTTTCGTATAAAATCGTATAATTGAAATATTTAACAACATATAATTATTACAAAAAATAAATTACTAAATGCATACACAAGTACATAATATAGTAAAAGCAAAATTCATGTTGTTAATTTTTTTCGAAATTACATCAATTTCAAGAGAGTATTTCCACAACAAATTGATCGAATCGTTTACTTCATAATATGCGCCACACATATTTTACTATCTGTTATAATTACTGTAAAAACCAGCACTTAAACGATAATCGTATAATATTCAATATAAGTTATATAAATTATAACCTTGAAACTGAAATCGTGATGTAATAAATTTTGAACCTGAAGAAGAACAACATAAGCCCCACAACAAACGCTCACAGCATCATTACAAAAGTAATGGATTTTCACGCGATATTGGCATAAATTAGAGCACAGCGCATGTTGAGTGCATAATTACACGTATGACCTGCAATTTTTTTTCCAATCTCACTGTGAAGACGCTGCACTGTAAGAGATATCGCTTTCGCGAAAGATATGTATACTCGTTTGTAAGACATGTTTGTATATATGACCAGTGCAATGTTTTAGTACTCATCAGCAAAAAACGAATGAAAAGCAATCCTCTGGACTAATTATAGTGAATTGGCTTCAAGTAATTTCCCTTCCTTTCTGTTATAAAGAAAATGATTCTAAATGCAGCTGCGTAGTTGCACAAGAACACTGAATGTAATGCAACGTGTACTCTTTCAAGAGATGCGCAGTAATTCAGGCACTTTCATTTTCGCCTCTTCTTATTTTATGCGATTACATGTAAAATATTTACTATTTATCGTATATAACATTAAGTTTTACTTAAACCAATGTTGTTATATCAGAGATTCCTAATAGTAATTTTAGAATTTTATTACAGGCTTAATTTGTAAGTTGATATACGTTTTAAATTAAGATGCAAGCAGGAAGTTCAGTCATAAAAATGATCAGCTTCATACGAGTATATAGTTATTTTTTAATTAAACGGTTATGAAACATTTTAAAAACATGTAGGATCTTGTAACCAATTTAATATTAGTTTTACAGGGATTGCGCAATTTTCTTTAACATTGTCGACAAAGATTTTAAATTTTTGTAAAGAAAATATTTGTTTTTCTAAATTTAAAAATAATGATATTTATATTCCTATTTTTTATTCAATTTTACTATACATATTATATATTTTCTTTTATTTAGTGTTATTAAAAATTTAGACAACTGTCTTAAAATACAAAAAAAATTACAGAAGCATGATTTGTAGTTTTAATTTAAAATACCTAAATTGATCAACTACAAAATATAATAGTTTATATACTGTAAATAAACATTTAAACTATTTGGAATTTTAAGTTAAACTCGTACAGGGTTTAGAAAATAAATTGATTGTAAATAATACACAATACACATGTTAAACATACTTAACATAAAAATTAAATTTAAATACAAACTGTAATTACTATTTGCAATAAATAAATTCGTTTCAAGAGGAGTTGTCCAATTTTAAATAACATGTGTTCGAAATACAAAAAATAATGCCATTAAACCATATGGAGTCGAGTTAGTGGTCAGACGTTTCCCGGTTTATTCTCCATCTGTTTCAGACCAAAAATTCTGACTCGATCTTCTTGTACATTTACAAAATATCTGTATAGTTATTACACGAAAAACTTTGGGATACCACACTGTGTGTAGTTCTTACACTTCACAACGCAGAGATTGAGATAATTATATAGTTAGATGGGGTAACAATATTATGTTAGACGTTCATAAACTCCATTGGCATAATCTACGACTATATGCCCGTTGTACAATGCGAGCGTCGCAATTGTCTGTGGGCTGCATAGCCTGCGGGTGTGGTCAAAAATGTCAAAATCCTAATCTTGAGTTATGTTAAGTGTTTTGCCAATATACTACAACATACTTCCTATACACAATATATAAATTTCCATTTTATAAAATCATTTGCATGTACATCTAAATTGATTTAATCGTTTGCCATCCATTTGCAGGACTCATATATAAATGTCACCAAGATGCGTCTGTTCCGTGCTCGTCGATCGAGCGATTGTACCGGCCTATCAGTGATTGCCATCGACATAGAGTCATCATCATCAATATCGTCGTCGTCTTCATCTTCGGTAGCCGATATCAGTTACAATCAATTGCAGCAGCATCATCCATCTAACACAGGATCACCAACGGTCGCCACGCATCACAATTTTCCGCATCAGCAATTGGACAGCAACAATTTTAGCCATCATTGCAACAGCAAAACCGACACTGCAACAACAGCCGCCACCACTACCACCACCACAAGCAACAACAATAATAATTACAATAATCAACGTTGTACAAGAACTGCAGCGACGGCTAACATTCACAGCAATCGAAGTAATGGCAATGGCAACAGTAGCAAAATTGTTGAGAATAATAGCCAGCATGATGTTAGTCTAAACGGTGAATCAATTATTATGGACAACAACAATACCACTGATGGCAGCTGCGCGGGAATCATTGCCGATGGTAATGGTGGTGGTGGTGCTACCATCACCAATAACGGACAGCATTGTGGCAATAGCAACAGCTCCAGCACCAGCACTCTTAGTAGGATGAGGAACGCGGCTGGCAAACGATTAGCGCCTGAGTGCCAGCGTTCTGGACTGGATGCAAAAGCATGCAATTCGCTAATTGATCAAAATGGTAAGTGCACACACATCACGTACCACTAGGTGCATCTTATTATATTAAATTGTACATTAGTTACAAGAACTTCATATACTTAATTGCTGAGATCTATCACAATTATGGTCATATTGTGTTTGACAATAAATTATCTCTCGGATGCGCGCATATTTCTTAGAATCAATCGATATTATATTAAATGGAGTGGAGCGCGTGTGCTGGCGCAATGGAATGAGGCGTCGTCAATAAAAGAAGTCAGCGTATTATCGCATGTGTTGCATGTTTAGAGATCACCATAGAAGAGATCCGTGATCTGTTCATCAAAACAGTGAGCCTTTTCCACAGATTTATATAATGACGATTGAGGCTCAATGCAAAATGGCCAATTTATATTGATGTGGCGTTTCCATCTCTTCCTGATGGAATCAATTAATGCATATTTGTGTCCACTTGCGACTGCCATGTCGTGTTCTGTGCATGCAAATGGTGCCTTGTAATTATATACATGCGCTGATATGCAGTTTGCCATTGTGGAAGATTATCAATTTTAAATGTTTCTGCCAATTAGACGTTTTCCCATTGGTGCAGTAAATGCTTGGAAACAGCAAGATTATAGTTAAGTTCTAATCGATTTAAGAAAAAGAATTCACTTTACGGCTATTTTGGACATTTACATAACACATTCCCTTATAGTGGTGCACTTTTTGTTGAGCGAATGTGATCATTAAATGCTGTATCAATGACCAGTAATTAAAGGTTGGAATTAAGTATGTAATTAATTTGAGCTGAGATTGTAATGTGGTTTAATGTTACTTTGTACACAATCTTTGCTAAAGGCAATTCGTTTGGTAATTGGCAAGTAATGCCTTCTTTATAAGAAACGTTTTACCAAGAATGAAGTGCAAAATTGGTCCACACCCAGTTTAAGAAGACAAATTAATTGTGTTATACTCCAAATCATATACCATCTTAACGTTCTATGCTAATCCTTGTCGACTCCAGATGGCAAATAGGCCAAAGTAATTGATTCTTGTATGACAAAGTTTCAAGTTCAAATGGTTCCAATTTTCTCTCACCGGAAATTCGACTCGCAGCAATAATTCAGTCCAATAAGCACAGAGCAATCACGTACGGACGATGGTGGACAGTTTGTGCCAGTAGGTATATTTATATAAAGACAA
This sequence comes from Sylvicola cinctus, assembly GCA_963854165.1. Lineage (NCBI taxonomy): Eukaryota > Metazoa > Arthropoda > Insecta > Diptera > Anisopodidae > Sylvicola > Sylvicola cinctus. The sequence goes on along the minus strand of OY974083.1, from coordinate 37,900,426 downwards.
TCTATGGTCCATGGCGTACACACAATATGCTGAAGGGAAGTACAACGAAGAAATCGATTAAAGAATTAGAAAAAAAGGTACACCTATGATACATAATGGTGGCTGTTAAAAGTCTCATCAACTGAACACAAAGTGTAAAGAAAATAAAACTGGATTTCCTTGAAAATGCAGGTTATTCATCTTTCACTGTTCAACTAAGAGTCTCAATCTTTTGCTTCATTATATTTTCTATATGTTCGGCGGCTGTATGTTTTATACTTTTACAATGTTCGCCCCTTTGACCGGAAGTTTATACGAACTAATTTCTTGGTTCTAAGTGCACAACATGATGAACAGAAGATTTAGACGTGTATTCCTTTTAGGTTACCAGACTCACGATCGAAGATGTGGAGTAGAGATGAGAAAATTTAAGCGGTGACGGATTTGTCTTGTCATTGTGCTTGCAGCCATATTGCAGTGGCGTCTAATGATTTAAAATAATTTGTTTTTTGTTATTTTTAAGTTTCATTTTGATGAGCTTTCAAAATGCTTGAGAATTATTTATAAATTCTGTAGTTTGTCAACAACAAAAAATAGTTGTATTTGTTGCAGTAAATGATTTTTTTTATAGTTTATTGAGTTGCGAAATGACTGACATCAAAACTTTAGTAAAATCTTATTGAATTAAAAATCATAACTTCTCTAATAAAAAATGCAATAAAACCTACTGGATGACCACTTCAATTTAATAGTAGTCGTTATAGAACCCTCCACATTTTACACTTCAAATGCCAAACAATGCTTTGGAATTTTTTAAAAATGCTTTGTAAATTTATTGAAGACTTGATACTGTTGTTGGACAATCATAAAACACTTTGTAAGCGTGCTAACAAGAAAACAACGCCCATGTTTCTAAATGGGTAAGAGTATATACACGCCGAAGTGATCAAAAATTCAATGCAACATTAAAAGCGCGCTGGGAGAACGTTTTAGAATTTCGTCGACTAGAGAACATTGTCTAGCCAGCAGTCTAGCATAATTCTTCTACATCCATAGACAAAAATCTGCGTGTTTATAAATGCGTGTACACTCTGCCAACAACAATTCATGCATATGCCGATGACGAAGACGAGGAGGAATTGTTTTTGCTGTGTGCGCAAAGAAAGCGAACTTCAATACACTGCACCGAATGAATAAATGAGCGATTGTACAAGAAATTGTTATGTTTACAATGACTTTGGTTTTACAATTGAACCTGAAGAAAAATATTACAACGTGCTTCATTTTCAAGGGAAATTTTGTATTTTTTTTAATGTGTTGTTTCATGTTTATGCATATAGAGTATGGTTATTCATTCCGTAGATTGAATGGAAATTGGCGTGATAGATGAGTTACACTATTAGATATAATTAAGACGGGGTGTGAATAGGAATATTGCATTACGAGTGTGTTCAGTAATATTTTGTATTATGAACAACAGCGACACACTATTAACAAATGTTACGTGATGCAATTGAAATGCACAAGATTTCAAATCCTTTATGCAAGTGAGGTAGCAATGATGGTTACTCGTACAATGAAGACACGCGAACGTAATATGCGATAGTAAAAACTAAAAGTACTCAATAAATATTTTAATTGACATGTCTATTGTTATTTGTTTAAAAGAATGAGTAGCTATAGTACAGAAAACATCCATCGTAAAAACAGTGAACCAATCTTGAATACTTGCACATCCAGTGCATTTGCTTCATAAGTTGCATCTTGCTGAAAACAATGATTTAAACAGGAATTCACATTATGCAAAAGAGTAAATGCGAAAATAATTAAGCAAAACACAAATAAGCATATAAAAATGTTTTTATGATCTTCTCGCCAGATTTCATACACATACCCGTTCGTGTATAATTTAAGTTTTATTTCTGCAAACTTATACATATTTCCTTTTTTCACTTATATTTACGCCATTTGTTTTCTCTTTATTTCTCACATCTAAAGGTCATTTACCAGACTACAAAGTGGTGACTGCAATGCCAGCGATGATCGTTGATGATGACCAACCACTTCCAAATATTCGCAAGGAGAGTAAAAATGGTAAGTCAAACCTACACCATAATAAAATAAATTATATGCACACTGCAGGTACTCTCATATGCGTGCTATTAATAAAATGTGTCCACATTGCGCCGCTCATTTGATGCAAAAATTAACTATCTACGTACACAATTTCTGATGCAATTTTATTTATATACATTTGAACGTTATCAGATGGTGGCGCATGCCTGCACCATACTTAGTGTGGCCACGCGACTATTAAACAACAAACTATATAATGTGTCCACGCCAAGCATACGTTAAACTAAGTGTATTATTATATATGGGCACATACCTACATTCTACAAGTACATGCGATATCGCATAAACGACGCATAATAAAATTGGACACTCATTGAAACTGTATCGGTTACGCTTGCACAATGATCGTAATTTATGCCGACTGCAATATCCACGCAATGCAAATATTTTTCCATACACAATACCTGTGATTTCAATGTGTAAAAGTGTTTATGTGCAGAAGAAGAAATGTGCATTGACATATTATCGAGTCAGTTGTCTAGATGCCGAGTACAATGATGACTTTGTAATAGACAATTATTTGCATAATTTGAATGAGTGCTGGTGCAATTAATTTAGCACTTAATTAGCCATTAAGCTGGCATTTCGTTTCATTACGACGCACGCACGTCTATATAAAATGATTTTAACAGACATAATTGCATTACGCATTGTAAATTCCCGACGAAGTTCAAAAATATTTAGTTTGAAAGTTCGTCGCTTAAGTCTTTCGTTTCTGTTTTGTCGCATTTATAAGGGGTCTGAAATGAGTTACATTTTTGTGAATTATCGAATTGTTTTTATTTGTTTATTTAAGAAATATTTGGGTTTTAACTAATTTCAAGATTTATATACAAAAATATCCAATATTTTTATTTTTTTGGAAATATATTTATTTTTAAATTTTATTTCTGATCTTAAAACAAAAGTCATTTTGCATAAACATTTTAAAATAAATTATATATGCAAATAATAAAGACAGCTACAGTTTTTCATTTTTCAAACCCGATAATAAAAAACAAAAAGATTTTAGTTTTAGTTTTTAATTTTAATACATCTTCAAATTTTTTTTTTAATATTTCTAATAATTTAAATTTTAGTTTAAAAACATGTTTCTTAACTAAATTTTACAATACTTTTTAGGTTTTATTGCAGTACAAAACTGATAAAAAAAACAATTGTCCTAAATAAAACATACAACTTTTTAAGCTCCAAATATCTTAAGTATCTGTTGCTGCTCCCTACCACATTTTCAAATTTAATCACAATAAATTTTAAATACATTCATTTCTATAAAATGTTTCTTTTTTTTTGGTAAAATTATACATTTCTTTTAAATTGAGTATTTTTCAGAAAGAATGCAAATTTCAATAAATTCGGTGGAAAAAAATGTTTTTGATTACCTTCATTTAATTTTAAATATATGAAAAACTGGACGCAAAAAATAAAAAAAAACCTAACTGTTTTTAATATGTAAATTTAAAATAATGTTACTGACATGTTTTCATTTCGTTTACACATTTATTAAGCCTTATACCTAAAATGTTATAATGGAAGAATTATAAAACTGATTCATTAAAAAAATTTAAAAAAAATTATTTTAATAATATAAGATATTTATTAATGCCTTTACATTTTATCATAAAAAAAACTTTGTATGAAATATAATAGTGTACTGATGTAATATACATTTTACGGTACATCTTCATAGAAAAGGAACGGAAAATGACATACTTTTAAGTTACAACATGTGACTTAAACTTAATTCACAAATTTTGCAATCAAAGCTATTTAAAAATTAAGTACGACTCAAATTTTTCTTAAAACATTTAACTGCAGTCTGTCATTCCAAATTAATGATTTACTAATTGTCTCTTGAATTTATTTAGCTATAACTTAAGAATATCTAATTATAATTTAAACGGCATACATCTTATTCAATTCCATTGAAATTCCATAGTTAAAGACAACTTTAATAAGCGTGCACCTTGAGTATTTTAAATTCTGCATATAAATTTGTTTGATTTGCTTGAATTTCAAATTATAATAATAATTGCATATTAAATGCATACCGTTCTGTGTTGAGTTCGAAATAATTTGAATATTAACAACAAAACGAATTATCGTCGTGTGTTTTGTTCAGTTAACTATATGAGGTGATTATTGGATAATGTCGCCTCGTATTCGATATGCATGTAAAGTTTCAATACTATGACAAATTGTGTGTAATCTTGAAATGCGGTATATAACTAATACTAAGTGAGAGATGAGCGCACTGCAATGAAATGACTTGAATAAAAAAGCTGTGAGAGCTCGTTTCAATGTCATTGAAAATATGCGATTTAAAAAGACTTTTTTGTACTTAATTTTAAAGCTTTTCTGGGTAATTTTATTGATTTTTTTTATTACAATGAGCAATTTATGGTTAAACTAAACGTCAATATAAATATATGTATTTGGAATTTAATTATCGTCAGTTACTAATGTACAAAATAAAATCAAACAAAAGCATCTTCGATAAATATAATATTATTCGTTTTTTGGTAATATTTGATCAGGTTAAACAAATGTGCTGTTCTTTCCACCCATTTTTTAATCGATATTACATAAGAGATTTAAAAATGCACACACTGGGTACGATGGCTGGAGAGTAAAACATATTTTAAGCACACTTCCAATTTTAAAACAAACTACGCGTACGTTTTACCTCGACCCACAAGCTGTAGGCCGAACCATGTTCTTCACCAAAATCGTCTTAACTTTTTTTCAATCATTTTGTATTACTTAACTTCAATATCATAAATTCAATCTGAAAAAATAAATCGCTTCCCTTAAACTTGACTTGAGAACTGAGCATAAAGACTCAATGCGCTTAAGCACTCTACAATGTTGCATAATCAAACTCATAATTTACCACCGTGAAGAAAATATTCCGAAATTAAAATGCATAAAAAACGAAAGACCACGAAAGATAAACGAACTGAGTTTTAACCTTGAAGCTGCATCAACACGGCGCACGCTGTCCCCCCACCATCCAAACATGGGGAGAGTATAACTGCTCCATATAAAACTACGAAATATAATTGATTTCTTAAAGATATTTAACAGTCGGACCACTTTGCACGCACTGCCGTTCTTCCCACACCAAAAAATTCACACAGTCACTTTGCATGCATAAATTCCTTTTTCAGACGTCCACACTTAACCAATTTGACCCAATTTAGTCGCTATGTGTGTTGCCTATGTGAATAAATAAATAAATTAAGTGCACCCATATTATGTTTAAGCTGAAAAACTGACATTACAACAAATGTGGAAATTTTTGCACGCAAATCTTATTAGGATTGCCTTTAATTGGAGATATTTAAAAATTAAAATCGCATTTCCCAATTCCAATTCAACACGATCACTGTTGGTTGCAAAGCGGCGCGCACACTGCGCGGATCCAATAAAACTGCATTAACGGAGAGACCACGTTATTTGTAGCATATTTACCAAAATGCTGATACTGGAATTCCAAACGATGCCTGCTGCTGGCCATAATAATATAATACCAATAATATCGCATACAGTTTGTCATTTACTTTCATTTCAAATACCAACCTGAATATTTGGAATTTGGCATTTTGTCCGCAATATACCACTTAATCACGGTAATGTGAGCCCACAATGAAAACCTACTCCAAACATTTAAACCACATCGAGATTTATAAAACAGAATTTCTGCATACTCGCGCGCGGTTCTCAAGTTTCATTTGTTGTGTTTGTAATTTTTGTTTGTTCGTTTTTTTTGTTTGGGTACAGACATAAAGGCATGGCCAGATCATTGATATAAATTTGGTATTTAACCATGTTGAGGCTCGTGTGTGCGCATGAACTTGAATTTATGCTATTGCCCATCATGATGTAGTGCTACCAACATTAAATTATCAGCAATAAAATGAACTGACCAAGAATATTAATTGAGTGTACGCTCAGTTTCTGTTGTTCGTTTCAGGGAAGAGGCGTATATGCGCGCGCTTCACCAAAACAGAATGCCGAAAATAAAGAAATTAGTCAAAAAGGGAACGTTATATTTAAGCAATGAATTTGATATTACGGTGGCAACTGGCAGTGCGTTTGAGGCGACCGCTCCAAGGAATCACAACGCGCATTGCTTGTTCTTTTTTTTTATGCTGCTCGTGTATGTCTGTGGATATATCGAGATGTCGAAAAGTGCTACCGGTATACCGGGGCGGCAGCTTCAATTAATATTTAACATATTACACATATATACGTTTAAATATACGGCACCAAAATCCCAACGAGGCCATTTAGATTGTTGGTGTTCAGATGCAGATCGCAATGATGCTCAATGATTGGGAGGCTGTGCGTGGATGCATCCGTGTAGATGTGAGCGAAAAAGCACAGAATGTTTGTCTTTTAATGGATATTAGTGTTTGTCGCGGTTAGATGAAGATTCAATTTTATAAACGGTGACGTTTCAAAATTTGGGTGTTCACAAAATTTATGTTCATTATTTAAATCGTATGTTTTACCGGCTAAAATAAGAGCTATGTTGCACTATTTACCATTAAATAAACAATATGCATACATTGTAAAATGCATAAAAAAAGCTAAAATCGAACTAAACAATGTTCATAAGTAATGGGCTAACAAAGTACCAGCTATTTGAATTGTTATTGTTCTCACAATTTGTATGCATAACAGCAACTTTTTCAAAATATTAATTAAAATAAATAATGATTAATGCCTATGCTGGCATCACATATAAACTTGAAAGCCTTCTGTAGGTATAATACTGTTATACAAATCATAATTCAATAGACTGTCACGTTATTAATCAAAGACAAAGGCACACAAACCAACAGAGGCTTAACATACTTCTTGGAAAAGGGCTAACAAATAAATAATTGTATTCACCAAAGCATCGTTGTGGCTCGTCAATATGTGCATTTTGTGTGTGCACAATGCACCGCTGCAGCCACCCAATGAGACTTTAAATTACACTGGAATTTTATTGACTCCGAATGTGCTCTCACAGCACCGACATTTGATTACGCAAAGTAAATACTTTAGGAGTTTAATTCAAAAGGCACGATGCAGTTTTCCAATTGACTGACGCATATACAAACATATTTCGATTCGTCCACGCATATACTACTCGAATATCACCGTGGAGATACGAATTAATTAATAAACGTGTCGATTTATTGACACAGGTGCGTTGAAATGCGAGACAAGTGCATGCTGTTGCATATTGGTGTACACTGTACAGTATACTTATAGCTATGCTGCATATTTATTCACTTAATTTCATACACACAAAAATGAGGCGTTCGTCGTACCGTCTGAAAGTGCATTAATCGAATATGAGCGACCGCAACCGCGTTTTGATATAACACTAACTACATATACAAATATTGTGTGCGGCAGACGTGGCCACCACGCCGCCATCCAACTTAATCAAGTGGATCCATTTAAAAAAGCGCCTAAGGTGCAACTTTAATGTTCATAAGTTGCGTCATCATCATCAGTGCAGACAATCGCACAGATTCAGTTGTTGTTTCCAGCAATAATGCGAAATAACTGGAAAATGTGTTCATAGCTTTCGCATGCAGTCTGCAGTCTACAAATATGAAAGATGAGACATAGAGAGTGTATAGCATCGCTGCTATCTAGTTGCATTAACTATAGTGGATTCCCGCGTATCTATTGCCTTACAACTTACAATATTTGATCAATTTCTTGAGCGCCTTTAAAGGGGACGGGCAGCTCGCATAGACTATAAAGTCGGCGGGAAATTGTAGAGGAAAAAAAAAATTCGCATATAATTTATTACAGCTCAATTATATTTCTTGTATTATGCAAAAATTTAAATAAATTTAATACGCATGGCAACGTGCTGTACAACATTCTCTTGCCGCCCGTAATGGAGGATGCAAGACCGCTGCACTTGGCATGCATATAGTTAAAACTATAGAAAAAAATGCAGCTCGTTTGTGTTATGAGGCTTACATGTTTTTGCAGTATATGGGCAAAAGCAAAAACTTTTATCCCATTTAAATACGACCTTGAGGTAAGGTGATGTCGGAAAAGTTAAGTTATGGACGTCTTGAAAAGTACCTTTAGTATGCGAGTACGTACATACATATTGTATATACAGATTGTAGATTGCAGATACACAATTTCTATGAAAAGCACACTTAATGAGCAATTAGTTACATAGAATGCATTTAAAATATAAAGAATTATTTTCATAAAATTTGTCATTTTAAATTTTTTATTTACTTGTCACCCCTGAATTTTTATTATAATTGCATAATTGAAGCATTTACTAAAAGGACGTTCAACCTTTCTCACATTGGCCATTTAAGATTTTAAGGTCAAGCCTATTTGCATTGAATTATTTTCAATTTTCACTCAAAATTCATCTTATTTTAATGTACTTCTCATAATGTCTTAATCCACCAGACACACAAATTCCGCAATGCAATATCTCACGAAAAAATGTGTGGCAAATTTTGTTCCCAGCTCTCTATCTTAATATATTATGAACGTCGATTGCAAAATTGCATTAAGCTACACACAATCGTGCATGATGACGTCTTGCTATATCCCTTATTACTACAAAAAAAAACATGAGTAGTTGGCGTGCCAGTAAAAGCAAATCGAGCCTTTTGATATTTTCATTGCTTCAGGGCTGGTGTGTGGTCGTACAGCGTAAGACATTATAAACATATTGGCAATTTTTCGCGAGCTATCTCCGCCCGCTCTCCATGCATTCCGTATTTTAACATTGCCGATCGGTTGAAAGGGAACGTATAACTAAATTATTAAGTGCAAGTGGTGGTTGAGTGAATAAAGGCTGCAGAAGTATTATACCAATTAAAATGTGGCAAATTGTATTTATTATAAATTGAATTAATTGAAATAACTAAACGATGATACGAGTAATAAAAAATTGTATTTCAAAAACGGATTCAAATTAAATTGTTTACTTACCTACAACATTACACATATTTCAATTTTTAAAACTACATTGCAAGGAGAGCTAAGTGTAAACAATTTTAAATTTTGACCTTGAAATGTTGTGCAAAGTTTTTTCTCTTTTTGGAAGCTACAATAATGTGAAAGAAAATTTTCAAATTCAAGATTTCTGAGTTATAAATAGTGTGAACCTGAATTTTCAAATTTTGACCTTGAAATGTTCAGAAAAGTATTATTTAAATTTATTATTATTTAGTCAATGTGTTAGTGCATATTTTTTGGGCAGTTCAAATGAAAACTTATTTAATTGGGCATTTAAAATGTGTTTAATCCCCTGTTCAGTGACACTGAAACTTAATCAAAATTTCGAAACATTATTATTGGAACTCCTTTCCCCAACGTGAACGGACCACCCAAAGAATGCACACTTATTTTCCATGATAATATTTCACTTTTAAAGAGTAATAACTAACCGAAATAAAGATGATGTTGATTTTTGGCTATATTTATGAATACAAACGGGAACGAGCACTTCATTTTTATATTTAATTTTAAATATTTAATAATAATTAATATAATTATTTAATAAAAACAACTCAATATCATACATTCTCAAAAAAATTTCGGCTCATATTTTTATTCATATTTTCTATCGTTTTCTTGTCATTTATAATATATAATGTCTATGCTTGGGACATACGATAAGTGCAGTTTTGTTTAGAATACCTTTATGTCAAACGATTTAAAAATTATTGTCGTTTTTGGGCACCTGTTTTCTAGAAATCTTCCGGACATTCGAGCGCCATTTTTATATGCCACTTTTTTGGATTTAACAACCATCGCAATAATTTAAAAATGGTTTGTGGAAGCTGCAAAATAAAATAAATATGTATAACTACAATAGTAATTGCATTTATTTTGAATATCAATCGAAGACGAAAAGTATTATTTCGTTTCATATTTGATGCAACATAATCAAACGAATTCACAATTTCATGTTCATTGCAGAATGTCAGTGGGTTAGGAATTTTGATTGCGATATGCTTACAATCGGCCTCATGCAAAAACGCTGAATTTAAATACGCATGGCACAAAAAAGACGAAAAAACCGTCTTAACAGAAAACGCCATAAAGTATATTTAAATATTTGCGCGCTTATCGCTGCTGCATTATGTAACACGAGGCGAAATATTTTTACTGTTTTAAATGCACATATTAAATAGAAAGTCACCGTCCCAGTAAGCAGCTTTACGATAAGACGAACCAAATCTTGCCTACACCAATATATTTATTTTCGCTTTCCTTTGCAGGCATTTGAAAGTGATTATTTTCTGCAGAATTTGCGATCGCCTTCATCTACATTATAATGCGCATGCATGCTAAAAGCCTCGGGTGGTTTTCTATAACTAAGATGATTGTTTTATTTGTAAGTTAATCTTAACAGAAAGGTCGGATAGTCAATGGCTTGTTTTAATGTGATTTTAAAACTGAAATGAAATGTAAGATAGTTACAATAAAATGGTTTTAAAGTCGATTCACACAGTCTTGCGAGTGACAGACAAGAGTTATATTTTTGGTTATTGTTACTTATTTATGTAAAACAATTTCAATTCAAACAAAAACTTTTTGTAACTATAGGGAAATAATTTGCTGAATTGGTTTATTAAACATAAGCCAATTCCGGTTTTAGTTGCTTGGCACTTTTCCGTATTATTGATTGTACCTTTAAACGAGTTTTGAATGTTGTTATTTTTTTAGCTTTATTGTTTTGATCAAATGTTAAGATTTTTATTCAATTTATGTTTGACTATAAATAACTACATAAAGAGGAATAATTAATTTAGTGCCAATAAAGGGTCAGCATTAAATAAAACAAATTAAAACGGGAAATGGTTATGGTTTGCATAATCTTTGTTATTACTTCTACATGCTTGATGGGCAATTTCTCACTTTAACTTTATTTAACTATTATTGGTTTGTACAACAGAAAACTGCACTAAATTACTAAAACAAGTATACCTTCCTCAATGTTATTTTTCCCAATTCGTAAATAAACACGCGATCTATTTCCTGCATAGTTACTTTCATTTGAATTGTGTACTTGAATTATTACGTTCAATGTTTCTCTCCGTACATATGATTGAATTGAAAGAAATCTTCAAATTCTCACAAAAAATCTACAAAAAGTCGTGCGCTCAAGTCACTTTTTTTACACAATTGGACATAGACAAATTCTGCCCATTCAGTAGTCATTTAACCGTGTAAAATTTGCATTTCACTCTATACACGCGGCTTTCATTTCTCTTTACTCGTCTTTTTACTGTTATTTTGATGCAAATAATTTATTGAATAAATTTGCATTGTATTAAAAGGCACCTGTCCACAGTGCCTCACCTCAACCTCATCCTAGCAGTCATATTCAAAAATAGATAAAGCTATTAGCCACACAACTCCTCCAATGGAAAGTAATTTTGTTCGTGGCTCTACACAATCTATGTGTATTTTTGTTAATGCAAAAGTAACAAATTCACAATTTTGTTTGCAAGTGTTTTCTTGACTTAAGTACCATTTCTCTTTAGTGGCCGTAAAGTTCAAGCTTTCAGTGTGTACAAGATACAAAATTCAATTGAATATAATTGCGGCACAACGAACATCATCTTTTGTTCAAAGAAATTTATGACCCCGTAAACGTGATGACTGTGGGCTGTTTACCGTTGAAGGTGGACACTCCATCTTTTACATTCTATATATTCAATTCAATTATTGAGACTTACGCCAAATTCTCACAGTTAGTTTTAAAAAGTTTTCGCTTTCTATAAATTTAAGTTTCCAAACATAAATACAGCGTGTGCACGAGTTTGTATTTGCAACTCATTTGACATCCTGTCAATTTGACCCCGCAACACCATTTTCTCTATATTTGCACACGCCCATAATACAAGTGCAATTTGCATAATGGAAAATTCTCACCGATTTAACGTAATTATTAATTATGCTTCAAAGGATTGACGCTAAATGGTTCTAGTTCGATTGGTTTGTTTGTTTTAGTAGCGAATAAATGCAGCGAGGCTGAAAAACGAAACTTGCAGCCTCATAGGTGTATAACATGAATTAAAGCATAATTAATTTAGGCCGCAAAACAATATTTAGCACAATTAACAAATAGACCGTCAAATCATATTAGTGAGTAGAAAATCACTCATGCGTGCAGTTTTGGTTAAGTTCCTTCCCATTCCGTTGGCTCGGTGTGGCTTTAATTGTTAATTTAAGTTTCAATTATTTACTTTCGCTGCATTTTTGTTTTGTATTACTTTTATGGTAATATTTTTATGTGTGTTGAAACTTGAAACGATGGGCCATGCAGCATGAATCATGATGCGTAAAATTTCTTCTCGGCATGTGCTTAAAAGCTTTTATGCTATACAAGTTGATGCCTTAAGAGTAACTTTACGCAGTTTTAATTCAATTTGCGTTGATTGTTTGCTGTTTGTCGGTGAGGGCTGAGGAGATCAGTATTTGTTTAATTGTTTGTTTAGATCATAGACTGTTTGGATAATCAATTTATTTTTGTTTTATTAAAAAAAAAGTAATCTCTGTGTTTAAAAAAGTGTTAATTTATTTGCGTATGACTTTTAAACGGAAGTGTTATTTATACGTTAAATTTAATATTATCGGAATTTTGACTACAATTTCTGTTTAATTATAAAACAAATTGTTATAAGAGAAAAATAAAATCAATATCAGAATTAAATTAAACGTAATATATTTGCTTATTTTTAACAAAAATAAACTATTTGATTTAAAATTTTAAATTACAATTTATTTTAACAAATATTGTCGTATGGTTGATAAAAAAATTATATATTTAAATCATGTTGAAGCGATGAGATAATTTGCATAAAATGTCGGTATGTCAACCGAAATTTCTCGCGGATTTTAATTTGCATACATAAACCGTGAATACTTTCGATGAAGCCTTTTGCATATCTTTTCTTCATCGTAATTCATCATTGCTTTCTTGAAAAGTGCTATGTTACAACTTTGAAGATGTTAAATTTTTCACTTGAACTTATAAGCTAAAATACTTAAAAAGAGATTCCAATAAATCTCTCGTAGAATTTTGTAACAAATATTTGCTGCAATCAATAAAAGTGTTTTTATTAAAAAATAAATAAAGCCAAAAACACCATTTAAAAAGAACCAAAAACACTTGCTGTACTTAATACAAATCATTGAAAACTGTTTTCATTGCAGTCTTATGAGAAACGGTTGAGACTGGTATTCTCAAAACACCGATAAGGTAAATAAAAATTAATAACTTTATGATGTTCACATTCAGAAAATATGTACACTGAAGTGGATGTGTGTTTTGATTGCAATTAGACCAGTAGTCCACCGTTAGAGCGTATAATTTAAAAATATCTAGGCAATACAATTTTAGCCACAGAAAAATACTCATCACAAGAGGCAATGCATACATGGCAATTAGCAATACCAAAGGCTGGAGACCATAATGTAGTTAATAATTACATACGTGGTAGTTGGCCATTGCTCGAACGACTGTGGAAGCGTCATTATAAGTATTTGATAGAGAGTTTGTACATGCCAAACTGCACTTCAGCTTTCGTACTCATTTAATCTGCATGCAGTGTACTCGTACATACGTTTAATTGCATTTAAAGAATTCCAAAATTTATCCCACACAGAGGATACAAACTATTAGCCAACCAATGTTGGGATTGTACTTCGCCCGCTTCATGCTGTTGTGGACTGCGGTTTCAGAAAGAAAAATCGTGGATTTAAAACGTTTCCGCTGAATGCGATGTGCCTTAGTCTGCAGATAGCGGTGTAAATGGAAATTGAAATTGTACAAAATAAAGTGGGGGTTGTGGAGGACTTGTGTAAAATATGCACAAGGCGTTTATCGGCAAAGTAACATCCAGGAACTCGTGAGAATAAATTCGATTCTTACTTCTTTCTTTTTGTTGAAATTTATACAAAATTGTTAAAGAATTGTATATAGTGTTAAATAATTGGAACAGGTGTACTCAAAATCCTCACACAGATTATCGGCCGACATCCAGAACAAAATGAATATGTTTACTGAAAACTTGGAAAACGTTTCCGCTGTCGTCCTATCAAGATGAATTCGCTCAGTAGTTATTTAATGAATTGTTTGTGATCGAAAAATATTATTTCTGTCCAAATTTTAAATTGATTCGAATTTGAATTTTTTTTAAATCATTGAAAAATTATTTCATAATTACACTGAGAGAAAAAAAAACCCACCTGTATCAATATATTTAAATACCACTTTATAGTGGAAATATCAAGGTGGAAAAATTTTGTGCAAACATGTAAAATGAAAATCAACCACTTGCACTGTTTTAGACTAACGATTCTTTACGTAACGACACATATGAAGAAAGTCCCATCTTCAATTCTCAGTCACGACAGTAAATTTAAAAAAAATGTAAAGCTCAAATTTAAAATTATCAATATTATAACACAATAACAATAATGTGATTTAAAAAAATATTTAGTTTACACATTGAATTATCCACTTAAAAGTGGATTTTATGTGGACCTTTTCTCTCAGTGTACATACAAAATTGTTAAGTAAAATTCATATTTTAGAGACCCTTTAAAACCTTTTGAAGTTTCTAAACCTAAACCGACATCAATTTTTTTTAAGTATTATACTATTTTCATTAAATCACTACATTGACATAACCAAATTTAATTTGAAACTAATAATCTGTTTTGCCAAAAGAGGTCTGATCCAATTTTCTGGCGCGTAGTAAATTAACAAGGTATTAATATCAGATATTCAGTATCACCTCTCTCAATTTGCCAAGTAAACATTGAAACTTTAAACTTAATTGTGGTGGTAATTAAATCCATAATTCTTTCATATGTTCAAATGTTGCGCAGTACATATACTCGTACAAGTGCACATTTAAAGTAAAATCATCAGAGCCCTATATACAATACTTCTATATAGACTATAGTCACATTAAAAATGACACATCTGTAATGCCCCTTCAGCCTTTACCTCACACATGATCGGGTGCCACATTAAAGGGGTGTCAGGTTTAATGCCATTTTCCGCATCTCAAAAGGATTATAATTGGATTCTAAATCAAATTCAATATTAAACTGAAACTGGCAGTATACGGTCATAAACTTGTGCTAATGTCGAATAAAGATAATACACGCATACGTTAAGTTTTGTATAAAAGGAAAAGAACGACAACAACAGCAAAAAACAGATAATTTACTTTCGTTTTACAGTTTACGAGTTTATGTTTGGATATTATGTTGAAGTCTTCACGTTCTTTCTTCGATGCATGCATATAACTATTACGACTTTCATCAGATCAATAAGTTTTCATATGCGAAAAGCTCATAAACGTGATGACACAATGCCCCATGTTGGCATTTATGTAGCAACTATAATGGTGATTCATTTTCTCCAAAAACGCTGGCATATGCCATCATTAATATAATATGTTTTATGATTTTTATTAAATTGCCCAATTACATTAAAAGCATAAATATTATAGTTCTCAAAATTTTCTTTAATGCACACATTGTCGAAACGGACGCAACCGCGACTTAGTGTGGCCTAATGGTGTGAAAAAAGAAATTACTTTTCACGTATTCGTTTATGCTAATATGTTGACATTAAGCCATAAAATTCACATTTTTAGTGCACATGCGCATTTATTACTTACAAACAACAGCAGCAACCAGAAACCCATAAAAGACTCGCCACGTCTATTATAATTGTCTAACATGGATATGGGTTATTAAGTCACCTACAGAACGCTAAGGCGATTATTAAAAGCATTCATGTGTGCAAAGAAATAACTACTAGAAAACTTCTTAAAAAATTTGTAGACACAAGTAGAAGCAATTATTTAATAAATCGGCGCCAATAAAGTACATAAACCATCTATTTATAATGTTTATATTATTTTGTGCATATTTAATTCGAATTGTTGTTAGGAAGAGCCATTTCCATATTATAATGACTCACTATTCATAGTTAACTTAGTTATTTCAAGAAACCATCTAAGAGTATTGAGTTCCCATATGTATTGTAACATATATCCTATTTGTGCGGTATGTGCAACTGTTGCGGCAGCATATAATTTAATTAACTTCGAGCATTGCCACACGAAAAAAGAATGTGCTGCACGTATGGTAATTTGCGTTCTTTTAGCACAAGAGTAAATAACTTCTCAAATTGCATATCTTCACTTTGAACGTCTTAAAGGTTCAAAGAGTCAACAGATTAGCACGTAAAAATGGTGAGAACGATATAAATAGCCAGCAGGGTTCGATGGCCTTTCGTATACTTATTTTTAAAAACAGTATTGAGTATCATCGTAATTACTTTAGTGATTTTGTACGTGCATATTTGTAAAAATAAACTTACATATTTATTTGCTAAAAAAAGTCAATTCTTCTATAGAAGCTAAATCGATGTTCTATTATTTTTCCGCGAACAATAACCGATTTCCAGAACTGCAAATTTTAATAAAAATACTAATAAATCCATGTGATGAAATGCGGACGTTCAATTTCATTGCATTAAAAAAGTAACTTCGACATATATGTCCAATCGCTCGGAGAAAGAGAAATTTATAGCCAACAGCATCTTGTTGATGCGTTAAAAATGAATGCAAAAAAAACAACAGCTAGAACATCTTCAACAGAACACTTTTTCCAAGAAAGCGAAAAACATTTTACGAAAAAGGAATAATGATCGAAGATGGTCAACGTTGCACAAACTGGCCTCTCATGGTGCACGAAGCAGTGCGGCCTCAAAACATTAGCACAAAACGCATCAGCTGAATCAGTTCCGCGTAAAGGTACAAACACACTACAATAATCACAACCTGCAGCAAGGATAACCATTACCAGAAGTAGTTCAATTCTTCTTTCATTTTTGCGTAAAACATACATGAAAGCATTTTTATTTTCTAAATCGCATCATATATGCGTTGTAGGGAGTTAGGAGGAGTTGGCACAATATGTACAAAAATGCATGTTGTTGTTCTGCGTATGCGCGCTTATGTCGTCTTTAACAATAAAACCGCATCTTCTTGTGATCATACCATACTTCTTATTTCATGAGGCATTCGTCTCTGCTGCACATACATATATTCCAGTTGATGCAACAATTATTACGGAAAACAGGAAACAAAGGCAACGATGAGACAGGGCTCCATGTTGAGTATCTGCATGGAACAATACGCGGACACGATTCATAATATGTTGTATGCGACCTTATATAATATTTGCCTCCATAGCTACGTTCCTATATTATGTACTCTAATGGTGCATGCTGCATTTGTCTGCACATATATAGCGTTGAATAGGGAGGAATGGGTATATATGCTGCGTGCATTTTTGTTGGCTCTGACACATGTAATTCCTGTATAGCATTCTATCTTGTTGGCTATTCTCCTTGTTCTGTATTTTATCCACCTCTCATCTCTGATTGATTAATTGCAGATAACTACTTCTGGAATTGAATTTTGCGCAGCTCCTTTATGCTCGACGGATTCGCCATGTGCATATCTATTCGGTAGTCGCATGTAATCTGATGTACAATGGAAATCCATTAATCGATGATTATGATTTGAAATGTGCTGCAATTCGCTTCTGGGTTTTAGCACAAATGACAGATTTTGAATCAAACGTGTGTACGTGTATGAATGGTACAATAGATTAAAATGTATAGGCAAAATTGGCAAATTATTAAAATGACACTCTGCAGCTTTACAAATTACTAATTAGTCACGCATTTTCACAATAAACGGTTAACAACAATTTGTTAAATCGTTTTAAACAAGATTGCTTCAAGCAATGTCATTTTGCTAATCAATAGCCAATAGTTCAATACGCCCTATCATTACATTTATTTTAATTTTATTAGACTTTTGACTTGCAAATCGCTATCCAATACGGCGAGAGAATCGTTTTTACACATTTCACGTGCCCATCAGCTTTAATTAATTTAATTAATAACATAAAGAATCATTTCAAGTGTGTCCAAGTTCAATGCTTTAATCTTTCCCACTTACATAATGCATATGTCTATTATAGATGTTAAACATTTAATGCAGTTTGCATTTTATGTGCTCC
The DNA here is from genome assembly GCA_963854165.1 of Sylvicola cinctus. NCBI lineage: Eukaryota > Metazoa > Arthropoda > Insecta > Diptera > Anisopodidae > Sylvicola > Sylvicola cinctus. The sequence goes on along the minus strand of OY974083.1, from coordinate 37,882,183 downwards.
TTTTATTAAGAGAGCTTGCACACATTGCACTATTTTATATGTGTTTATAGTTTGGCTTGCACTTCTGCTAAGGGCACAAACCTTAGCACTTTGCAATCTGTTGCACGATCTTAGGAATAATAACATGTCAAAGATATTTTCTGGATTGGTGATAGAGATGAGAAAATTAAATGTGCTATCAATACACATACCGAGTAAATTTATCAACATATTATATATAGCGAAATGCGAGATGCGTCGGACTTGCTCACAGTATACACTTCTATTTTATTTATAAAGAAAGCTCAGTGAATGATGGTAATTGCAAAGACGCGCGAGCAAAACCATCGCATCGCATTGCTGCAGTGTATTATATTGCCATACGTTACGTCAATATCTTGAACTTATACAGTAAAAATACGTATTATATTATATAGATCGCATAAGACATTTGCCAACTATCGCCACATATATGCATTTAAAGTTTCAACGTATGGACAGCGTGCAATGTTTATGTTTACATGCGGAAAGGAAACTTAAGTCGATAGCAAAAGCGTCGCAATGCGGTTAATTTTTTATTTTTTTTTTACAAAATCAATTCAGCAGGAAAAATGTCGAGCCTAATGAGCCTTCATCCAAACAACCACCCCCAACCCCTCATGCTGAGCATATTAAGGGAATTGCACAGCTGTGGCAGGACTGCAAAATGTGCAGTAATAGATGTGCTGAACTGAGATGAACTCTGGCAGCCACTAAACATTTCCTTTTGATGAGGCATATTATCTTTGCGGTTGTGGCATCGAAATGCAAGCCGCATTATGCTGCCGAAGAGAGGCGTGATATAACGTTTATTTAGCTCATCACCTGGAATTATTAGCGTAATAAATGTTTCTTCGAGCGTACGTTCTTCATTAAATGGATAGCGATTTGTGCAAGAGCTGGAATGTTTGCTTTGTCCGTGATATCCGTTTAGTTCTCTATGGACGTTCTCCTTGTTCTGTTGACGTGTGCCTTGACTTCATAAATGTGCAACTTAAACACTAATTCTTTGGATTTTATTGTTGTTTTGTTGGAATGCATTCCACAAAGTCGGCTCATGTGGATGAACGATTTAACTGGACGCCAGTCGCCAATTACATAGATGGTGCACATTTTCCAATGCACTCATTTCAATGTCACTGTTAAACTGTTGGAATTTATTTAATTTTTTGAATTCTCTTCAGAAATTGTATAATTATTCTATCTTTTATATAAAATATCCATTTAATCCGCTTTGACTAATATAAAAATTTCTCTTTGCAGTCTTTACATGGGGTCGACGAATGAGTAAAAAATTAGAAGTACTTCGTCGTAACGACAATTCAAAGTCTACTGAATCACCGCCGCCTCGTTCAACATCCCCATCAACTCAATCGAACTGTGGTACTCTGCGCAAATCAAAAACTGGCCCAATTCGTGCATTACCTCCAACCGCCACAGGCACCTACGAAAAACAACCTGTACGTTCGCATACGCTTCGAACGTTCTTTCATCGCATCGGCTCCACCGGAATGCTAAACCATCGATCTCAGAGCAACACCCTTAAACCTAGCCACGAAACGAATCAGCTGTATCGTAGCACCTCCACCAGCCAATTGAATTGTTCGTCCTACATAAAATGTGACGACCCCACCGATGGTGTTAACTTAATTCACCGGAAAGCTGACACACTGGCAACATGCACAAATATTGTCGGTGGCAGTCTTCAATCGCCGCTTAAATCATCAAGCTGTGATGATATTGCGAAAGCGAGTGAGTCCCAACCGAAGCGTGGCAATTTTCCATATGCTTTTCTGCGATCCAAGTTATCTGTGCTGCCCGAAGAGAACGGGGGTTCAGTACTGAATCAGAAGCGTATGTTGGCCAATTTAAAGAAACCCGCCGACGTCCTTAATGCCGCATTAATAACGCAATCCACTGCCAACAGTGATATTGTGTCGTCTGCAAGCGGTAGTCCACAGAGTCACACATCAAGCATCTCCACCCGCAATAATTCAGCTAAGCACTATTCTTCGGATGAGAGCTCATCGAATTTGAGCAACTCCCCGCGCATCAGTGGCAATTTGTTTCACGAATGGGAAAATGGATATCAACGTCTGAGCAGTTGCATTAGCTCAAATGAATCTGGTTATGATAGTGATGGACGTGGGCATGTTGAGGATCCACTTTTAAATTCAGGTGCTGACTCAGTGTTTGAGGAGAAGATAAAAAGAAGTTCTATTGACTTCCGTCGTAGGAGTCATGCGTTTTCAGAAAAATTCACTCCTGATTGTGGTACAATACGAAGAAGATTTCGACAAATAAAACTGCAAAGGAAAGCGCAGCATGAGGTTATTGGATTAATGTTGACGCCACAGCATGTGCAGAGTGCAGAAAATGAAATGGAGACAAGATACTTGGTAGCTGAAATTGACTCTAATGGGCTGGCCCATGCGTAAGTTTCTGAATTATTATATTTAATTAATAGGTTTGTAATAGTTAAAATATATTTGCAGCGATGGGCGCGTTAGAATTGGCGATGAAATAGTAAACGTTAATGGTCATCATTTGCGTGGCATTCAATCTCCATCTACAGTACAACGTATCCTATCCACGTTTGTGGATAATTTCGTTGAGCTTGTTATTGCTCACGATGAAACCACATTTAACACCCTCACTTCAAGCAAAATAAAAATTGATTGGAATCTGGACCAACTGGATTGTCCGCGACTGTCCGACCCAAATAGCATGTCAACAGCACGAAAGCGCTTGTCTTTTGGTCACGGCTCACTCATCGATTTGCAACAAAGTGCTACTCTTCATCCAATAACATTTCCAGATGATCTCAATAAAGAAGATGTCAAAACGTTATCACGACGCAGCTCGCTGAATAGCAAAGGTCTCATGGACATAACACCGCTTCAAAGTAAAATGGATTATGTTCCAGTGTATGCAAATCGAGTAACGATAGCAAACACCATTTGTGATGATGAAAAGTGGCAAATGTTGAGCAAAAAGCGAACTGAAGAACTGACAAAGAGCAACGACTATCTTAACAACATTGTATCAAAAGATGATAAAACAGCGAACACGCATCAGACAGCCAGCGGCGCATCCGATGAGACAAACTCGAGTAATATCATATATGCGTTGTATCGACCGCAGATCTATGACAACTCCACAAAGGAGCTGCGAACGGTTCCGTGTATTTCTGACAAATTGTCGGCGGAGAAAAACTTGAACAGTAGAGTCAATGAAGCTTTCAACAATTTGCAATATCGATCGATACGACTAAGACGCGATGCCCAGAATTCGAGGGCAGCAAATGCAAACTTTCGAATTCGGAAGGCAATGATGGATGACAATTTGGAGGAGATCGTGAACCCAGAGGTGTTGACTGATAACCAAAATACAACAATTGAACAGGGTCCCAATGATTGTGGTTTACCTGAACCGATTGCATTAAGTGAAACTTTTGGAGATGGTAATTTAATTCCTCTATTCTACTTTGAAATGTTTCTATAAATAAAAAATTGACTTTTAATAGGATTCCAAAAATGTACGTACCTAACAGTTATCTACTACAAAGGACCTGGCATGAAATCTCTTGGGTTTAGCATTGTGGGTGGTAGAGACTCACCAAGAGGCAATATGGGAATATTTGTTAAGACAGTATTTCCAAGTGGACAAGCAGCAGATGATGGCAAGCTACTTGCAGGTAAATTAAATTAAATTAATTACATAATATTCTCAAATATGTATTCCAAAATTCGTGGCATTTCAACAAAACCAATTAAAATGATAAAGTACGCACTACACAAAAGGGCTCGTGCCAAATTATGTCATACAAACCACTCCAATAACACGTCGATTTTATAATGGTTTTGGTGGTTTTTGTCAGACTGTCGCAACGACATACTACAAGTCAATTTGTGTAACAAACTGTCGTCGGTTACGGTTTCATTGAAATTGCGTAAGACTGTACGGGCGAAAGGAGATCAGAACTTAAGAGGGCAACTCACAGTCAACAGCCGAAGATATTGCAGCAATCGCAGTTTGTAGTCACACAATGCAGGGTCCGCACTGTCAAAGTACAAAACAAGAAAAATGTGTGTACGTGCTGAAGATACCAATAAAAGAAACATCAACTGAACAAAGGCTATACGCACGCTGAATTCCTAATCAAGACGCACGGATTTTTTACATTCGCACAGAATTTCCAGTATGTAGAAAGACAGCACAAGACAAACAAAACAAAAAACAACGCACCATTTCAAAGATAAAACACGTGTATTATGTGGAATTACAATTGAACATCAAGTATTACGTTTATAATAATCAGCACCTCCCTTTTCTTCGATTTAATTACCGTTCATTTGAGCCTCTTGCAGATCATTGACTTTGTTTTCCGACGCGAGATCACGCGCGCTCACAACAGATTATGCTTATGCATATATGTATAGTAGTTAATACATTTTGTTGTGCAAATGCACACTGCAAGATTGATAACTTGATCTTAGCTCGTAAGTCGTAAGTGGTTTAGGTTCTGACAAAATCCAACAAAACGATCATGACAACTTCTTTTTTTCATTAGTCGCGTCTTCAGCGAAATGGTGGCAATGTGACCAGAATAATTCAGTATGCGTTTATTATGTAGGTTGGGTTGTTTATTTAAATGCGATTGTCCCCATTTAAACTCAAGCAGATCCGTGCTTTACCTATTTTCCAATCCGCTGGAACATTTTCAAAAAATAAAAAATAAATTATGCCCGTCATCACCCCAAGCCCAAGTTACTGTTTCTTGACCAGATTGCTTGTCTAACTTATTGTGGGTCAACCTGTTAGGTGTATTTAATTATTTATTCACTGAATGCATAAAAATAATGTGTTTTTGTTTATAGGTGACGAAATCATTTCGATCAACAACTCACCAGTGCAAGGCATGAGCCACACTGAAACGATTGGCATCTTCAAGAGTATTCGCGAAGGCCAAGTAATTCTGCATGTGGCAAGAAGACGGTAAATATTACGGCTTTCAATTAATTGTTATGTTCTTGTGTATTGAATTCAATTACATATTAACAATCGTTTTTTCCCTGTTCTACGATTTTAGATATCAGCGCGCGAAATCGCTGGACAACGTTCAGGCGTAACCCGAAACGATCACCTGAACAAAACGAGGCGCAGCCCATTCGCCGTCGCGTAATGTAATAATAATCATTTTGTAAATAAACAATTATTATTGTATTTATCTGTCGAGTATTTATGTATGAGTCGTACGTGAAATGTTTTTGTACTTTTTTTGTTATTGCAAAATATGATAATTTCAGAAAACTTTTTTAAACAAATAATAATATGCATTAAAATTATACACTGTTAAGGAAGCAATAAAAAGTGTTCTCAGTTGGTTAATAAACAAATTACTTTTATTTACAATATTCAGTTATTTTGTTGGATTATGGCAATATTTTTACAACAGAATTTTAATTTCAGCTCCCCCCATTTTCGAATTGACCAATGTTTGAGGGGCTGCCCCCTGTTGTTGAAGTTGTATTGACGACATCAATGCGACGTTTTTTAGTGTAGTGGTCAATGCGACTTTCCAAACTTTCTGCAAATACAAAAAAATACAATTTGATTTTTTAAGAAAATCTAATTTAAAATATTAAACCTTAAATTTTTTTTACTCAATTTTATACAAAACACACAACTGTTTAATACAAAAATAAGTTAATAAGTAATTAAATAAAAATTATTCAATAAACTAAAACGTAATAGAAAGATTACTAAAAATCACGCACAATAATACTCACCGCAAAAGTCTCGTGTTAACAGTTTCTTGTATGCTTTAGCTTTAATTCCTTGTAATAAGATATCAGCATGGGAATAGACCACAGTATCTTTAAGTTGTCTCTCCAATTCCAATAACATCTCACGCATCATTGTGGTTCTTGAAATAAAAATATTCTTCGATCAATAAAATGCAATAAAATCCACAAATCGGTTAAATATAGAAAAGTCGCTTGATTTCTGAGGTTTCCCTTCAACATAATTTGATACCAATGTTAATATGCATAGTTAAACGTGGATATTTGCACAATTACAGTTAAAATTAGTTAGACGGTTTATAACGAAACGATGCTTAAAATTATAGCTCATATTTTCTAATACTTGTGTACCTTCTTTTCACCATTTTTAAGCAAAGAATACTTTTTTTACCCTTTTTTAACTACATCAGGTACCTATAATTTATTTAACTAAAAATTATGTATTTAAAATTAAAGAAACATATATTGAATAAACATTTAAAATTATAATGAAAAATTAAGACAATCCAGTAAGAAATTAAGTAAATATACTTGCGGGCTATAGAAAGTAAAAACTTACTTGATACTGGAAATGGTCCATTGGGATTGCAACGCCTTTATTACGTAGGTTAAATTGTCTTGTGAAATAACCCAATCGTTTATATCAGATGGTAAATTGGAAGTGCTCTCGTTAGACTTTGAAGAATATTGGACATCATAAAGGTTTAATGGGATGTCACTGGCCAAGCTGTATTGCGGTTTTCTAAAACATTTAATAATATATATCTTACATATCCTTATTCATAAATCGTGTCATAAATTTAATAAACATTAATTTTTACATTTATTAAATTTGTCTTCAAGGTCAAGTATTTTTGTACTGTGTTTTGATACCTTCTTGAAACTTTTTGAGCAATTCGTTTCCAATGTAGTTTTTTTTCCATTTTCAACACATTCCCAACTTAAATTATTAAATAGGAATATTCATAGCAATTAATTCAATGGTTTAATTATTTTACCTGGGATTTGTTTTAACATCTAGCAACTCTGTAATTACAGTTGGATCTTCTAGATTTTGTCCCACCATCAAGAGAACTGCCATAATACACCTCACTTGATGCCACAGAAATGCATGACCAGTCAGTTCAAAACAGTACATATCATAGCTGCTGGAATGAGAAGTGTACTGCAAACCAAATATTTTGGCATCAATAATAGTTCTAGTAAAATTTAAAACCCCGTTCGCCACGTCCATTTTACATAGGTTGCGAAAATCATGTTGACCAATTAGAAGCTTGCAGGCATCCGACATATTCTATTGATACATAAATACTTTTCTTTAATATAATAAAACCTTCATTCTGTGAAAAATTTATCTTTTTACCGAAATATTAAGATTTCCAAGAGGAAAAAAATATCGATACGTACGTTGATTGCAATCAAATCTAAAATTTTAAAATTAAAATCGCAGTGAAAAATTATTTTACAGATTAATTTAAAAAATATTTTACCTTGCACTATAGTCTTTAAAATTTAATGGCATCCACGAAAGGCACCGTATTTCTTGAGGAAGAACACGATTAAGAAGTCCACAATAGTCCAACTCAGATTGGTGATTTGTTTTAATTTCTTGATCTAAAATTCCCCATTTGCTTCTAACGTCAATGGAAATGACCTGCAAATCAATCAATTATATTTTAACAAATTTGCTTTCTATAAAACAAGAAACATTACTTGAGAAAATGCACTAACGCCTTTGTCCGTACGGCCGCAGCGATGATAGTTTGAGGTCTCCCGAGATTTTATGAGACACGTTTTCTTTAAGGCCGCAAAAATTTCGTGTTCTTACGTAAAAACAATAGAAACTAATAAGTTACAATAAAAACAACTAAGATGAGAAAGTACTAACCAATTGTTTTAGTTGTATCTTCTTGACAAGCAAATCCTTGATAGTCCCAACCAAGATAAAAAAATTTCAGAAGAATATGCCTCGTGTGACACTTACTGAAATCAAATGGACGCTGCACTTTCTTTTGCTGTTTTCCGCATTTTGGAGCAATATCCGATTGGGTAAGTTTCTTTGTGATCACATTTTGAAGTTGGGCATTATGGGCTTCTAGCTGCATAACACGTTCAATGAGATCCTGGTGGAAATAAATATTAAACTAAATGTACAACATAATAATAAAAAAAATAATGCACACGTACCTCTTTGCTCATTAAATTAAGTTCGTCCTTACTGAAGGTCTTCTGCTTTCGACGAACTGTTGCCCTCTGATTAGGTTCGGTAAAACCAGACATTGTCCCAAAGATTGAAACTGCTTTCCGGCCAAAATTTTAATAAAGTGAATAAGTTTAAATTTTTGAATAATAAACAATTTAATACATATTGTTTAGACCAAAATTTATAACCAAACTTTACACTTCACATTTAAACCGGCACTTTAATGAGTTTATTCACTCTTGCACAATCTGAATTCTCGCCTTCCCACATTGCGGAATAATTGAAACATTTACTGCATACTTATTGGAATTTGCAGAATGTCACCGCAGCACAACACAATGTCAGTGTGCTGTCAATAATTTGACATCGGAAAATTTTTAATTTAATGCATTTATGTTGGTTAACCTGATTTAAAAAAAGTTCGAAATAATCTGTAACTAAGCTCAGCGCCATCTCTATATAAGATATTAAAAATATTCCAGTAGATTTATATAAAATTTCTTCTCAAAAAAAATATATCTAAATATTTTTTATTTAGCGGGTCTTTCAAATTCTTATAACTGCGATTTTCAAAGATAGATATAATTTTCAAAATTTTATTTATAAAACAAGCAGTTATATTGTATAATACTCGAAATAATATAGCTAATCTCGAAGTTCAGTAAAGGATTTAAAGCTTAAGAAAATGTTGTAAGTTAAATTTGTGATATAAAAAAATTAATGAATTAAAGAAACCCCGGTCAACGCGAACCTAAAATTCAAATAATACAGCATATAGTACGAAGCATGAGTCAACATTCAGTGCACTTAAACATTCCTTTTCCTTTATATATACTCATCTCTCACTACACTTCGTATTAATTATTTTCAATTAAAACAATTTCAATATATTTCTCTGCGCGAGGCGCGAACCACAACTCCACGACTTGTCCGCGGATTGTCAAACAAATACTACTTAAGCATTTCTTAAACTTTATACCAGTCCAATATACCAACACCAGCATAGAACTCGTTTGTACAAAATCCGAATAAACTTACAAGTGGTTTTTGATTTTTGGGTAGATCGAGATTTAAGACGTCCAGAAAGCTAGCGAGCGAGTTCACTGCTTTCATTGCATATACACTCAGACTTCAGACTTCAGAGACTCAAGCGGCAATCCTCATTCCTCAATCCTCAGAGTCTCAGACCTCAACTCTCAAGTCAACTATTAAAAAATATTGAAAAAATCCAAAACGAAATCATCCGAACTCCGAAGCAACAACGCATATCGACGATCACCGTATTTATTAAATCCGATCACTTCTTTTTCTTACATAAAAATACATTTATATGTGAAGTTTTCTGCGCGCTTCCTTTTAGCTTCGATTCATCTTTCTCCTTTCTCTGTCTCTCTTCCTCGTCGAGTACTGTTTTCCAGCGAAAATTCCAATATGCCGCACTAAAACTAGTGCCACTAAATCATTTTCTCACGCCATCATTGACCCAATAATCAATAACACAGATCAACATTTTGTTCCATAAATTATTAAATGATGTTGCACAAACTCAATGTGATGCATTTTAATTACAAACATTGCAATTTTCTGTGAATTTCGTTAGAAATTAAGTAGAGTACGCGTATTAACACAACTCCATTTTGGTGCAGGACGCCATCTTGTTTTCGGTGGTACCCTCGCGCGTTTAGCGCTGTGTTTGTGTAATGTGCTATGTGTATAATATGTGGAATATACACATTCTTGGAAAACAAACTGGCCACTAGACGGAGCGAGCGCACAAAGTGGTTTGAGTTCGAGTCGCGACGATATGCGGATGCGCGCAAAGATTATTTAAGATTTTGTGACACTGTTTAATTGTTTATATTAGTAATTTTGAAGTGAAAATTGTGTAAGAAAATTTGGATAAAATTACAACAATCAATTAGGAATCAAGGCGAATAAGTGCATCTCAAAATTGTAGCAAATTTTGTATTAAGTTGTTGTTTTAACGGTTAAAATATGCGACTGAACAATGGTTGACGTTGCGCGATGCATTCCGAATCTAGATGTTAAGGTCTTAAATTTTAAGTGCTGGTGGCAAAAGTGATATTTTAATTGTGTGATCATAAGAAAAAATAACATAACATATTTTTGTTTCATAAAAGTGATATTGCATTTAATTATAAAGAATAATAATAATCTATATGAAAATCATTGTCAAATTATTTATTAAGTGTGTGTTAAAACCAGTTGGTCATACAAGATGTGGTTGACCGACAGAAGTGTTTCAAAATCGGATATTTGGATTAAGTTCATACTGACGACGGTTATTTTACTTGGGATTATTAACACTACATCAGGTAAATTAATGAACATTTATAACGGTTAAATTACAATTTGTATATTTTACAATTGCAAATAAATTGTTTCGGGACTTAACACCTCTATTATGAATTGTTGTAAAATTTAAAACTTCTTGTAATAAAAGAACGCGCCGCGTCAACAAGTTTTACGGTTGAACCTGTGTGTGAGATGTTGGTATATGGGCGGCCAATCAGGCAGACCGACATTAAAGTCGTGCACATATTGGAAAGACAATTGCTTATAAAATGTAAATAAATGCAGTAAAATAATATTATCGAAAAAATAACGAACATACGCAAACAAAAGATTTCATGCGCAGGTGTGCCTTTTTCACCAGAACACGAACCTTATGGTGGTTGAGGACGGTTTTTTTTCTTCTCTTTTATGATATTCCCTCCTTGTTCATTAAACCACACACATTCATCCGCATTACGCATGTGTACGTGCATTTTACACTCAATTTCCAGTTCTTGTACCCGAGTGTCGAGGCATACGTATACACTCGATATCCGCCATAGAAAATATTGAACTGCGCGCACGGCTTAACATTTTCTGCAGCATTTTGTCACATATGTGTTCGGTACGCATGTGGTGGTGCGTTAAAATTCTACCAAACACTGCAACAATGTACGTTTGTAGGCCTAAATGTGAACATGCACTTTTTTAAAGGGGAAGAAGAACATCTACCCAAATGCATATTATAGAACCACAGGGAGGTGTTGGATTTCCTTGAGTTGCATTTCAAGATATAAAATCGTTGCCTTTATGTGTTCCTAGTATACACACGTCTATGCGCAGTATATGTTAACTCAAAAATGTAATAAAATAATATATCGTCTGATGAGCAGTGAGGCAACGTTTACCAGTTTTTTATTTGTTACAAAAACGAATTCGTGGTAAATTCTTATGGGTCTTAAGGTTCATAAAACCACTATAACTATAACCATCGTTCTGTAAAACTTTAAATCATAAAACACATTAAAACTGTGTCTTTATGTGGTCGATCTATCTATCTTTAAATTTTGATTTAAAACACTTTTTTGTTATGGAGTTTGGACTTTTCTTAAATATTTATTATAAATTTTAATGACGCAGTTTTCGACTAATCTGTAATTTTAATCAAAAATAGGTCGTAAATCAATAACCACTGTTAAAAAGAAATAAATCACGTTATTAAATTAACTGCAAATAATTTTTTTTTCGAATGAGACATACATTTTTTACTTCATTGATTTTTTATTTCTTTTGGTTTTAATTTTTACAGTCGTTGTTATTTTTTATTTTGTGCTATTTTAATTTGGATTACTTTTGAAGATTTTTAAATTTATTTTTTAAGATTTGGCTTTTCACGTTTTTACCTGAGAGACATTATTTATTTTTAGACTTGAAACTTCATTTGAAATATATTTTTTAATTTATTCAAATATATTCATTAAATTTGGATTTTGCAAATTTCACTTCCTTGTTCTGTGTCAATATGCCACTTTCCAGATTTTAATGCACTTGATTTGTTGTTTGGAACATTTTTAGGTATTGATGTGTTTATTTACTAATATCTGCTCGCAATTAATTGATCGTGTAGTTAGAGAATTACATGAATTGGAGGATTTTTTAAAATTTTGTTGCCATTATTATAAGTAGGTGTAATAATCAGTTACATTGTTAATACACATTCATAAGTACGTAGTTGTCATTTTTTACACACGGGTCTTCGTCTCCCATGTCCTTTATACTTCATCATATCCTTTATGGTAAAATATATTTCGATGTAATTAAATACGTGACCGTTAATGACTAATGTTAACTTCAAGTAAAATGAGTCCGCTCATTGCACATATTTGTAGAACATTCACCCTAAACGCGTAAGTCCAGCGAGTAATGTTTCGTCATTGCAGCTGTTGATTTCCCATTACATTTTTCATGGGTCATAATTTCATAAGTCCTATATGCATTAATGATCATATAGCTATATATCAGATGTTCGTTGTGTCCTACTTTTTAGACTCCAGACTCTAGGGGTTATGACCCACGGGCCACGCGGTGTCCAGTCAGTTTTCAGTTACATTTTCTTTTCGATGACTTCTTTTAAATAATATTTTTCTTGTAGTAATGTTCTAAAATCATTTTTGCACCAAAAACTTTAGACAAATAAGTGAAGATCAAAAATATATAAACATACATATTTGCATTGTTGCCAAATTTTAATCAACGTAACCTTTAAACTTAAAATTCCTTGTTTTTTTTTGGTTCAACTAAACTAGTGCAACGGCTTTTAACAATCCTCCCCTATAATATATATTTTAAAAGGCTTCCATTCATCTGCACCTCACGCTACCTCATATATTTGAGAGGGTCATAATTTCTAACTTACTTGCAATACATTTAAGTATAAACAGTTGCATCCTCCGCACAAAAACAGTATAACGAACATGAGTATGTATGTACATATACCGTGTAGGGAGTCGTACCTCAATGAATATATATGTTTAAGTTTGCGCTATTCAGTTAAGGCAGCATAATACAAAATATTATGTTTGGTTGGGAGTTGGGACCCCATCTTTATGCCGCATGCGTATACATTTATTATCATCATGTGTGCAGTGTGTATGATTACTCACTTCAATTCAAGATCTCCCTCGTCAGTCGTCGGTGCGCGCACACTCGTTGTATTTAGCCATTTCAATTATGTATTTACAAAAACAGCATAAACGTACATGCACGCACACTCTACACACATGCGCATATTGTGCTACATAAATGAATAAAATATAAAGTAACTTAAACTAGTGAAACGAATAGGCCGCATTGAAATAAAACGGTCTCGAGTCTCGATCTGGTTCGCATTCAAAAACTGCTCGACATCTGTTAAAAAGGAATATTGCACTCCGAAAACATATACAAGCATAATTGTACACAGCAACCATTATATTCAATTGATAGACAAGTTTTGTCTATTTTTTTGTGGTCTCTCTCCACATTGTGCCATATGTTGACAATTTGTAGGGTCTCTAGAAATGTGTGGTGCTGTTAGGATTTTGTTTCAATGATATTCAAATGAAACGTGCTGTTCCTGTTTCATTTTTATCAATCTGCAATTATTTAGTTAGGTAGAACATCGAAAATTCCAACCACTTTTATGTTTAATATAAAATTGCATAAATCCGTGACATGTGAGTATTCATAAAAGTTCTCATAGCTTCAGGTGTCATCAAATTGACAGTAACGCATTTTTATAACGTTTTATGAATTTGTGCAAATTTAATCAAAGTATTCCTACCGATATACAAATGTGTTTGGAATTTTTGAAAACTCATTCTCCCTACAGTTACTGAAGGTACAACAAAACCAACAAAATTAGGAAGCTCATGTCACAATAATGCATTCTCTTTTGAATTTATACGTATTTAAAAAGTCGCTTGTAAAAACGGCAAGCATGAAGGCGCTTGCAAATATTTTCGCAAACTGGCTTTTGAGCGCATTTAATCGTCAACTTAAATCTTAGATATTCGGGGAACCGGTTTCTTGATTCTTCGTATAGTTAGTTACCTATCGTCTTGAACGTATTAAATGCTCACCGTTCATACCACAAAGGGATGATGAAATCTGAGTATAGAATCATTAAAATATCATTAGCCATTTAAAATAAATAATTGCAAATATTTTTTAAAGCACATCAAATATAGATTGGAGATATTTTCTGGTTTTAACTGTCAATTATTGCATCAATATTTGATGACTGATTGTCATTGAAAAATCAAATATCAATTGGGTTCAGTAGTTTTGTGATCTTTGATCTTTTTTATGTATTCAGACATTGATTATTTATGTTATTTACATATTATTCTGTAATATAGGTTTTTACCCGCAATGTAAATATTTGTTCAAGAAATCAGTCGTAATTCCAATGACCTTCATCAAAGATTGGATTTAAGATGTTCAAAAAATTTCTTATTAATTTTCTTACATAAATCTATTGTTAAATTATATTGCTACTTGCTTTAGTGAACCTATTGCAAAAGTACTCATATTAAGTTTTTTGTTTTACTGATTTCTGAATAAAAATGTACTGAGTGTCTATTTGCGTAATTGATTTTAAAAATAAAAACTCTAAAGTGATTCATGAATTATAATGTCTTTATTCAATGAACCTCTCAAAAATCGTGTACACTCTCATTTTTTAAATGTACCCACATAAATCAAAGTCGAAAAGAAGTAAAAACATCTGCACAATTTGTTTATGCATAAACATGTTTATTCAACTTACTACCTAATATTGACTAAGTGACACCCGTCACTCCACAGCAAAGTCGTATAAACGACACCCTTTATCTGGTATCAATAAATTCAGCAAACGTTTTGTTAGCACAGCTGTTGTTTATCTTGATTTATGCAATTCCCTTTCTCACCTCAAACTTAAAGCAACACACCACAAATGAATGCATTTGAATATTCAAAAAATATTTGCACTTTAATTTCGTGATAATGATTTCGTTTCGATTCTGGACATTTATCACTTCATAACCAGAAATCTTTTGTAAAAAAATTAAATCTCTTGAGAAAAACAAAAACTTATTCTCCAAAATGATAAATTTGATGTTTGTTAAAAAAAAAACGTTATCCCCTGGTGAAGAGTAGGGACGAGGAGATGGGATAAACGACTAGTATATTGACATGCCAGAGGAACGCGATGCAGCATCAGCAGAAAGCGCAACCATTAGCCAACCAGAGTGGAGCGTTTTCATGAGAATGTGGTTTGGCCGATTCGGGTACAAATTCCCACCATAAATGAAGAAACGAGCGGCAAAAATATACGCGACCGATTAAATCGCCCCGCGCATATTTTTTATGCGGGACGAAGGGATATATAGAAGTAAATTGCAAAAATGTACTTACGGGCTTAAATTTAAGTCACCCTGTGGCTATATACAAATTCAATTCGCGTTGTTTGCACCGTTGAGTTGCTCGCTTAGGCGTAATGTACCTACCTATAAAACGTTGTTTCTCCGCACTGCGGATTCATGTTTTATGGCGCAAAATTCGATAAATATAAACCAAAATGTTAACAAAAAAAAGCAAACAAATATTCCCATTTTATTGTGTGTATGGCTGCAGGAAAGGCACGGCGTTTCCTCCCCCTCTCCCAATGTTTTTTTGTGTTTATTCTTTTCTGTTCCAATGAATATTGTGTGCGACTGCCGACTTCACAGAGCGCGCATTGCGGTTGATTGCATATTCAATGTTATTGCCAATTTATCAGAATATTGGTCAGCTCAATTGTCCAGAGGAAGAGCAAGTGACATGTGAGATGTATAGAATGATAATATATGTATTAACATTTTGAATTTTTACAGACCCCCAGAATTGATTAAATGCGAAAATGATTTGGTTTAATTAATCCATTAATGTGTGTACTTTCCTTATGGCTGGTTATTCATATATATCTTATTTATTTAAATGTTCGTAAATAATATTGTATGTGCTCATATTAGCATACTTTGTAATATGGTCCATTGTCCTCGTCAGCAATCAACTGTGCTGAGTTTGTATTGGACATTTGTGTGGGGTCAAATATGTCTGAAACAATCGTAAATGGGCAAATGTACACAAACACAATACGGTATACATTTTTGGTATACATATTGTGCTGTTCAAAAATTAAATGACCACTTGTGGTGGTTTTGTAAAGCCGCACGCGCACGCATTAAATGTCAAACAATTTAGCGTTTTTCAGTTTTTATCTTTTTGTTTGGGGGAACTGACTGGAGATGTTGGGCGCGATCTAGCAGTAATTGAAGTATGTATAATAGTTTTAGGTAATCAATGTTACACAAAGTACATAAATATGTCTATTTACGGGGAAGCAATTAAAAAAGTTTGATGAGTTCATATTTTTGGATAAATAAATTATACCTACATAATTGGTTTTCAGAAAAAATGTAAAGCATCCCCGTATTTTTAATACATTATGGTAGGGAAGCGGCAAAATGCCTTTACCTTTTTTTCTGCAAGGAAAAGTAAGGCAATTTGTGGTTTTTCCCATTTTTTCTTTAATGTGATTGTGGTGGCGGAAGTTGCTTTAAATCCCAAATATTTACAGTTCTCATGCAGCCACACAGAATAATGATTCCTTGGTACATGTTACATGTACTATATTCTTCATTTGCTGTTCGCTGTTATTTTTATTAGGCCTGAGGCTCCGCAAGCAAGAAGTTCCGTACATTTTGCTTCTTGATATCGATGGGATTGCAATTCGCCACAATTATTCGTGATCTATCGATTTACATACATACCTTGAGTTTCCAGAAATGAGTTTCTTTTTTTTTCCTTCGCATTTTAAAACACTCAATTGGCAAGAATTCATACGATTTAAGTTTCGAATTATTTTTTTAATTTGATTGATTGTTATAAATAATTATAAATCTGCAAAACGTTTTTATTTTCCTTAAAATGTACAGTCGCCGTCTGTCAAAATCAACACCAAATTCACTTGAATTGCATTTACATTCTTTTATAATGATCATTGCCTGTTTTTCTATCAACACAAAAGCGCGCTCATGCAAAATATGTAAATTTTGCACATAACAACATAATATGTGTAATGTATTTGTAAACAATCCATACATAGACATCTCTAACAATCTCATTTACATTTAATTATCCAATTAAGCCGGTCCAAAAAAAAGCTTTGCATTGCGTCCTCTCCTAATAGTTAGCGTCGTCTCTTGCCGCTTGCGCTGCATTCCATCACAGATATCTGAAATATTCACGCAGTAGCACGAATTCTTACTCATATTGTATATGAAAAGTATATGTACTTAAATGACGAGCAAATTCATGTCTCGATGCGGTCCCACATAGAAGAAGTTCTGTTATTGCCGTAGGCGTTATTTGATAGGACCATCGCGGCTTTCCCGTATTTGCTGCATCACGCAAACGACCAAACCGCCTCAAAACTTGATGTCGGAATCTAGCTAGTCGTATATCTATAATAATCTTCGATGTCTCTATTTTATATTGTGGGCATTGTAGATGAATTCGCTATCTCTGCACAATTAGTCCCGTGTCGAGTATGTAATTACATAAAATTGATATTCAAAGTTATCCTGGGGCAGTATGATTGTCAGTCAACAATCACGAGATCATTTTCTACACGGACTTTGTTATAAACTGTATTAGTGTTTTTTGCCCAAAAGTTTAACGATGTTTATAATTAAATAATATGCATTCAACAAAAAATACAACTTTAAGTCAAAACTGGTCTACATTGTTCAGTGCAGCGGGAGTAAGCTACTTACAGGAAACTGGTTGTAGTACCATGCAAGCACCAATGAGTCGATGATTTCAATCATTTGAGGTAATACAACCAGTTTTTCTGTTTTCATCTACGGCAACGCATTTGGTACAGATACGTGGTTGGAAATTTAAATTCACTTGAAGAAATTTTCTAATTTAAACGGCTATTGAGGGGTGGTTAATATTGCCAAAAATTTCATTTAAAATGATTTTTTTTTAAAACAAGGATTCAAAATAATATTTTTTATAATTTTAAATCTTTGTGTGTAATATTTT
This sequence comes from Sylvicola cinctus, assembly GCA_963854165.1. NCBI lineage: Eukaryota > Metazoa > Arthropoda > Insecta > Diptera > Anisopodidae > Sylvicola > Sylvicola cinctus. The sequence goes on along the minus strand of OY974083.1, from coordinate 37,864,246 downwards.
GTTTGAACAAAAAAAAATTTATAACAAAGATTTGTGAAAACTATAATTTCTTAAATTATACGTTAATATTTGGCAACTTTTTTTCGATTCACATGCATCCTCCTACTTTCTCAAACAAAAAGTTCACACCGTTTTTTTTAAATTAATTTAATATTATATCATACGTTGAAATTGCCAAATTTCTATAATAATTCCCAAATTGATAAAAAACACGAAATTAAAATGACATTACAAAAACGCTCCTCTCCTAATTACTGTCAAATTGACAAATGATCACACCGTCAATTATTTCCACCGAACTCGCTTCCTATCCACCATTTTCACTCATGAGTGCCTATTATGTGTTTGTATATTTGTCCATCCGTGGCGTTATATGTTTGAGATTTCACGCTAACTTAAGCGGTGAGCGCACGCCACCAGTTCCACACAATTGATATACTCGCGCGCATATCCACCTATAATGCACAACCATTTATATTATGCTATACATCTATCCGTATTTATGGTGGATAAATTAACAATATAAAGTTCGCATTTAAAGGCAAAACAACAATCTGCACAACGAGAGAAACAACAAGACAAAAGAGACAAAATTTAATTCATTCAACTTTTCACTTTTACTTAACAAAAGAGAACTAATTAGCATAATTCCCTCTAAAAAAGATGTGTTAAAGATAAGGTGGAGCGCGACTTTGCTTTAAGATAAAATTGCCATACGTACTGCTGAAGAGGCTTTTTGCTGAGAGGCAATGCAATTATTTACAAATTACGACTACTATTTAATGTGCAATCAAAATTTATCATCTCAAGTGTGTGTAGGTTTTAAGATTTGTCCTCTAGTTGTTAAGTTTTATGAAATTGTCTGCACTTCAGTCTATGTGACGGTTGTTGATTTTGCTCTCTACTTTATTGAACACTGATGATGTTGGAAATGATCGCATTAATGCTTTTAATAATTAAATGGAACCCAGTTACGCCTTTCCTTGTGTGGAATTAGTTGCAATAGTGCATTCGATTGAAATGGCGTTAATTGCATTGGCCTAGATTTGGTAATTATGTAAATAGAAGTTCAAAAGATGACGAGGTTTTTAATTTCTATGATTGGAAGTAGTCTATTCATATTTCATTCGATGATCGATGAGTATCACCTTACGTTTCCCGAATAAGGAAACAAATTTATGGTTTTTACAAATGCTTCTCAATTTAAATTAATTAAAAAAATTGAAATTAATTAATTTATTATTTACAAAGCATATATAAATACAGGAACAAGTAAAAGTCACTATTCACTAAACTCCCCGCGTCACATAATTACAAGGACGTCATGTTTACATACCCACATTTGAATGATTTATTGTTGCGTGTATAACTGTGTGTCGTTTGCAGATCAAATTAGAAACGCCGTCGTTTGGGTGACATAAAGCGTTTGCAATCACAGTTTTCACCGCAAGTGTGACTGGTTTTTTCCCCCTTTCTATAATATTATGTTCAATATAATTGAGGTTGATTGAAGTTGCTCGGATTTGTTTAATTTTTTTTATTAAGATAATCTTAAACGGTGTTTTAATTGAAAATTTATTTGGAGTGTCATTTTATATTTTCTCTTTTATTAACATGGAAATTAAGTTGCTGTGAAGGGGTATTTTTTGCTGTTACCAATTCACTTTTGTGAATTAAATTGACATTTTTTGTCTTTAAAAAACAAGTCCATATAAGTATTTGAATAATTAATTATATAAATTAAAAATTAAATTTTAAAAGTCATAAATATAAAAAATGATCTCATAAAATTTGGCCCCAACTTTTATAATTGCCATAAATGTCAGTCAGTAAATTCAGTTGTCAAATAGGCGCCAAAATAATGTAACTTCTTTGTGAGAAAAAAGCGCGTTGTCTAATTTAAAAACATTATACATTAACAAAGCGATCTCTTTCAAGTAAGTAAGTAGTCTTTATTTTATTTACATACGTCTTTATAGTATGATATTAAATTACGCCTTTCACATATGTATTTTGTCACACAATGAGCAAGAGCATGTTATATCTTCCAATTTGTCAAATGAATGCTGTAACACGTGTTCCTGTATTTCACTCCAAATAAGCGGACATTGCATTTTGCAGTCTGTGCACCATTTCATTGATATAAAAATTTTCAAATGCGCCATATGAGCACATTTACGAGCATGTACGATTATTATGTATCAACCATAACGACTTTTCATGGCGTGTGAAAACAATATCTTCCACCACAACACCAGCCTGCACTTCCATCAAACCTCTACTTTTACACTGCATTTCATTGCATTAATATTTAATTAATTATGAAGCAAATATTCCTCAAATATGTTTACATCAGCATTACATGTTGCGTAATTAAGTATCGTAATCAGCAGCATACGATTTGTATGAAAAATGAAGGAAGCATAATATCAAAAAGGAAGTCATTGAACAAACCGTGTGACGCGGTTTGTAGTCACAATAAATAATACAATATAGTTATACGGTGTCAGTTGGATTTTAGAGTAATTGCAGATTAAATGTGCATATTTTTTATTGTTTTTACCATGCAACCCCACATTAATGTCAATGCAAAACAATCATTTTAAATGTGGTTTTAACAGGAATTGTTATCTAAAAAGTTTTAAACAAAACAGCAACCGCACGTCCTGCTCTATTAGCCAATATAAGATTATCTTATGAGTCAAGTGTGTCTTGTTTGAAAATGTTCTCACAGCTTTCGGTAGAAAAGCTGATAAGGAGCGATGGTGGCCTTTTATGTTACATAACCAAGTGTGCATTTTGACCGGATGTTCCTGTGAGAATATTTAATAACTATTAGAAGTGTGTGTGTTATTTATATGGGTCAAATTGTTGGATTTATGTATTTAACCTAGTTGTTATTGTATTATAATTTAGAAACAATAAAAATGCAATCAATTAAAAGTTCAACAGCTCAACTTAACGTTATGGTACATCGTAGCATATCTGTAAAAAGCTTATCCAAAAGGTTAATTGGTCGTGAACGCACCTATTCTCAATATACGGGTGCCTCAATTAAGCACCAGACCATTTTGTCGAGAGTCAACGGCCTGTGGGCGTGTGAAGTTGATAATCACCAATGGTTTTATACGCGTTCATAAATATTGTATAGTTTACAGTAATTAAAACTACTTTTAGAGTTTAATGGTTAATTTATTGCAATTTATTTATTTTAAATTTAGTGTATTGCACCGTGAATGTTTTCGAAGTACTGAGGGCGTGAAATTGATTGTTGTTTTATTGAAATAAATTTTTTTTTGCCTACAAGTTCTTTTTTTTTTATAAAACCGCACCATACTGCACTGCATTTTAGCGCCAAATTATGTTGCACTGCAATTTTTGCACAAATTTACTCGCACTGATTAAGTTATCTCGAATGTATAATAATAAAATGTGTATAAGCTTAACTGCATGTCCTCAAATGTGCATACACTGCAAAAATTAATTTCAATCAAGAAATTTAATATTTGTGTACATAGTACATACACATAAAAGTCGACTGGAGCAGCATCATGTTAATATTTTCATCCGGGAAACGAGAGCCACTCCATCACTCCAACACATCATACACATAATGTTATGATAATTCTATCATTATATTATATATATTTATGTGTAGAGTGACGATCGTTCTACATGGAATAGAATGGAAAAGACAAAACGCATATTAAATAATGTAGCATACTGTGGCTATGTTTGCGCGCCTCCACTATTGTTTTGTTTGATTCGTTTATTTGCAATTGATGTGTTTGTTTCGTATGAGCGCATTTTCTTGGAATACACTCCACCACCTTCTTGGCAGTTTTGTTCATCTTCAAATTTGCAAATTGTTACTTTATAATATGTCTGTTGATGATTATGTTGAGCGTTTACATACAATTTGAAACGTATTATACGGTTGATTGTGTCAAGTGTGAGTTTTAAGACTTTCAAAGTATGGCGGCATTGCAGTCTAATTGACATTAATTTAAATCGCAATAATTTTAATTACAGTTTTATTTGATGGGCTTTATGGATCCTTTTATGCTGAATTATAAAATGTTAACTCTGCTTTCTACCATTAATATTAATTAATAAAATATGTTGCAATGGGAAAAGCTCATTCTCCCACAAATATGGTGACTGCGATCTCATATCCTCATAAACACCCGATAACACCGACTGTTGACAGCATAATTTCCATGGGAACCCAAAGTGCTAAGTCAATTATTACAAAGTTGAGCCCAGACCTCATACATATGTCTGAGGCCTCACTCTCAGTGTCAAGAGGATGCTGGTAATTAACGGACCAAAAAAAAAAAACAAAACACATTTTCATATAAAGACACATATGTGCCCGCCAATAGCATTTCCTACATGGTAAGTTACTCATGCTCGGAGTACATTACCATTTACCAGTGAGCACGTCACCAAATTTCACTAAATAACTGGCAGCATTTATATTATAAACCGCGGCCTGGCCATGCCTGAATCTCAAAAGTACGGCGCATTTTATGCGCCTATACCAGCATTCTCTCAATCTTCATTATATATGAATCGAAAACCAAAACAAGAAACCGCGATAAAGCTTAAAATCGAAACGAAACATCAGAGAGGAGGTGAAAAAAAGAAGAACAAAAAAAAAAGTTGTGTGCCACAAGCGCAGCGCACTGGCTTGCTCTCAGTTCTTTTATGTATCGTATGTTTTCCTCCATTTGGATGCGTGAAGGGAGTTGTAACTTGAACTATTTCCCACACTTTTTCCTTTGCATGATCGTTTCGGTCGCCGTCTCATTCGCATTCAACATGTTTTTTCCCCTCTCGCCAGTTGAGTTTGTTTGAATTTTTTGGTTATGGCGGCTCCCTGCCTTACCAATGTTACCCATATTATGCTCGTGTACACACAGTGCTCAATGGCGATACGATATTGGATGGAGATGTGGCGCATAAAAGCTTATTTCACGAACCTTTGGGATTGAATTTGGCGCGCTCAATGCACTTATCCCAATTTCATATACAACGTGGTTTGTTTTGTCGTATGCCACCACAACCTATTGGTGAATTTGCATGCACATCTTAAGATTGTCGTCGACGTGGAAATTTATGTAAATTTCGTACATCCATAAGTGATGTAATCTCGTGCAAAATCGCCTCTGAATTGAATTCCAATAATCGTTATACTCCATCGCCTATAAGCTCTAACTGGATGCGATCCCTTAATGTTGTATAGACAGTGTAGACAATAACAAGCACTCAGCTTCATCCGCAACTGGTGGTGAGATGAGACGCTGCGATGTAAGACGATCGGCGATCAGTGATCCCCTCTTAAGCCTAGCGCGTTCACAAAATAATATACTTGCTCGTACGTATATAATATAATTGTCGGCTTGGAGGTTTGAATTAGACGCTCCTCTACTCAAGTCTCCATATAATAAGCACTTGCTAGTTAATTATTATTACATATATTTTCGTCATTTCCTTGTTCTTGTGTACACATTTGGAAACATTATGTTTATACGCATATAGATGTGTAATAATTTCGTGTGTACTAACTCCGGCTGGTTGTTGACGACAAGTACAAATGTTGACATTTTGTGCCTTCTATATCACCAGTTTAATGTTTGTAACATTTGGTTTGGGTTAATGGCTTGTGCGTAAGCCGTTTTTTGGTGAGAATCATCGTTCTCTTCCGTTTCGGCAATTTAACCATCCATAATAATATGTTAATTCAACTGCACTATTGCATTATGGGTATTTGCTACAGATGCATCATGCATAGCAGATAAAAAGGGTTGTTAACACTAAATTAATCCATAGAACTGCAACACATGTTGTTGTAATGATGCAATGGCGGCATTGACTTTGAATGTTGTCACTTATGTTGGATGATGCGGTTTATGTATCATGTTCTGTTGTAAATTGTAATTATGTTTGGTAAAAGTTCTCACAGTCTTTTGATGTGAAAGAAAATTCTAATTAAAGTTCTGTGTGTGAAGAGAATCGGTTTTATTATGCACGAAAATATGATCATAAATGTCGTGTTATTCAGTTAATTGTAACATTAGACAGGGTTATTAATTAAATGCATTGCGATTGTAATCAGTTATTGTCATTTAAGATGTTCTTAAGGGTGTGCCAAATTGCTGCACTTTAAAAATAATTGCTTTTTTTTAAAGTCTCTAGTCTACTTTTTACCCAATGGTGTTTTTATGTACGTGGAAGTGTTTTTATTTGCATCTCTGAAATGTAGTCATAAAAAGAAACTCTTTTTTTAATTTACGATCGCTTTTAAATATGCACCAAAGTGGAATAAAATCACTTGAAAATTGCCTTTCAATCGAGAATTTATCGCCTTTAATTGTCTGACAGAAATTTGACACTGATATTTTAACAAACAAACAAATATTAAATTCAACCACAATATGGTCATCCATTATATTTCTGATCAGCTTGCTGTCTGACATTTAAAACGATCGCACAATCCACAGCCTGGACAGCCCAAATTCAAATAAAACTGCATTACAAATTACAATGAAACGATCATAAATTATAAAAATTCATGTTGTTAAGTGTACACAAATTATTGATTTTAATGTGTTTAATTTTAAGTCACATATGAGAGGTCTTGTGATCGTCGTTGCACAACAACAACCCTTGTCCATCGACCCATGGCAAAACGTGTTTTGTGATAAGCGCGTGGGCGCCCAATCAAGGTTTTTACGAACGTACTGCACAAGCAAAAAAAATAAAAAATCCCATGTGATGCGGTTCTTTTGCAGAACACACCCTGAATAAAAAATGTTCTTGTCGTGCGCACCAAGAACAAACTGCAATATTTTATTGAGTTTATGTGTGTACTTCATACTGCGTTTTTTATTTGTTTTACACATACGGATTTGGTTTTATGTATTGAAAGACTTTATGTGATGCTGTTTTCATACGCTGGAAATTGAGTTTTTTTTAATGCATGCACAAACAAAATGTTTGCGAGTTTTTAAATGGCATGAGAAATTGTATAACAATCATAAATGAAAATATTGAATGAGTCTAACAAAATATTTTTTTGTATGTTGTTAAATTAAAATGTTGTTTTAATTCTTTTTCAGGATTTCGATCATGTTCACCATCACCATGCAAAAACAGTGGGACATGTATGTCACGTCCAAAAGATGACTCATATTGCAAGTAAGTTAAACATTGATGTCATTTCTACTTAAAATAAGCGTCTAGTTAAACAAAAAGAACTGAAACACATTATTTATTACGGTTTGTCGCAATCACAAAAATGAAGCAATAATCATAATAAATGATATCATTATTAAGAATTTCAAACAATAAGATGGATTGTGTTGTGTTCAAGAGTACAGTAAAAAAATATAAATTGCTGATGCTAATATAATATGTTATTGTGATCGTCGTTATTAACTGTATTAACAAGGCATCAGACAACACTCAACAAGTGGCAAAAGTCAATGCCTGAACTGTCGACTGTTGCTGCTTGATTGGAAACTAATGTATGCACATTGCAGACAACACAATTGGCTGCCGCTTGGTTGGCGTCAATCAATCAACGGCCATTGTTATGGCCGCACGACGCGACATACGCAATGCGCCTGCGTGGTTGAATGAATCGAAAATGTTTAGAATTTGCACTAATTTAATTAACATAATATGAAACACATTTTTCCGCCAGTAAAAGCTTTTATGCAATGCTAATTAAATGGTAATAAAATAAACTCATGGTGATTCTAAAAAAAATACATAGTTTTCAAATGAACACAGTGAAGTTCATTGTTTAATTTAAAAGTGACAAATAGTCCTAATTGTAATATTTTTAGCACAACATTTAGCGAAATTAATTTTGTTTATTAAATGTGGTATATGTATTTTCAATTTGGCTGAATTAAAAGCATTAAGTTCATTAATTTGTGTTGAAAACATTGTTGCCATTTTTATTTTTGTAAACACAACACTTTTCAAATTGTTTGTGGAGTTGAAACGGGTATATCCATTGGGTCACTTAAATGACAGCAAACTGGCAACGTGCCACGCACCTCAAGATTCGAATAACGAATACAAATCAAAATATGTGTGAATATTCGACTTTTAACCACTTGTTGAGGCTTAAGTCTGATTCACTGAAGAATTCAATTTATTGAACGAAAACTGTGTTATTTTCTACCATTCTCTTTTTTTCGTCTTCAAAGATTTGAGAGGTACACGTACTTTGTGCCTCAATCACAATATTTCTGGTTACTATGTATCAATGTGGTTGTCATTATTGTATGACCAAGCAGTTTATAGTTTTAGCTATTTTTTGTACTAAGATTATAGGAGAATTTCCCGGCTTAAGACGATCGCGGTGGATCGAATCATTCAGAAAACAATACACGCACGCGTTCTTGTTTTTTCTTCGACTTACATGTAGTCTGGAGGTATTTTTTTTAAAGATTTAATATGTATATGGGTATATTCCATCACGGGAGCATGGAACATGGATATGTTTATAAGTTCAACGTGTTCGTAGGACTAATACATTAGTAAAGCTTTTGAATGTGTGTATGGATCGTTGCAAGAAAACGAAGATCACAATATCTTAAAGCATACAAGATTTAAGTGCATGCACACACATTTGAGTTTTGATCATTATGTTGGCACACTGTAACAGCATATTATTATGTAGGGTCGTTAATGTGTAACCAACTGGTATATTCCAGTGAACGGGAAGTGCGATGTTGCCATATAACAACACTGTTGTCAAACATATTTTGTTTGGCACCAGGTCATTCTTTCTCGGGTGGTTTGTTTCTGAAATTAATTATCTCACAAATACCTACACGTTTAAGAGGAGGATTTTTTTTATATTGCATAATTTCGTACATTCGTAGTTCCTTTTTATTCACTCATCGCATGTACTTAATTGTTACATTCGTAGAAGAATTATTCGTTCTTTTACCTATACTCACTCTGGACTCTGGAGCAAATAAAAGAAAGAAGTTGTAACTACAAAGGGAAAGTCAAACTAAACCCACAAAACGTTCTTTTTATTCATAAAAATAAAATCTGTGCCATCATGACGTCTGCACTCTGTCGTACATAACTTTCTGTACTTTACAAGGAAATGTATATTTGTTTAGGTTCCCCTTTTCATTAGTTAATCTCGGTTCTATTTTTTGGATTTGGGATCTTGAGTTTATGATTTTTTTACTTTATTCGTTTAAGGCGCAGATGGTAAGAAGAGTGCATTGCTCACAGTGCTCATCCTCTTAGGCTGAATTTAAAAATGTTCTGAGTCATGACACGTCAGTACTTACGCGTTATACAAAATATATAAGAAAAAATGAAATGTTTGTAAAGTTGAGTACTTTATGATGATTTTAAAACCAATTTGAAATGTAGTTAGTTAGGTATGTGGGTACTTTGCAATCAGACATTTGTAATGCGCAACAACTTAACATATTATTCTTGTCCCAATCAAACTCTAAATTGAGTTTCAGAATCACACATATTCCTTAAGAAAACATCCATTTGGGTTGGAAATTTATGCACCAAGACGTTTCTTAATTATATAATACAATAATAATTTCATTACTTTTTGCTTATAATGTATAATCTCTTCATGCATGTGCATGTCGTAAAGGGAAATAAATTATCCACATGAATTTTCCTATCATCCCTCTGCTATGCCCCCTTTTGTTCGTTTGCATAGAAACGTCTCGCAAAATTGCACATTTATTATGCTAGTAATATGAATTTCCTAAAGATTATAATTTCACATCTCAAGTTCCATTGTCGTATGTGCGAGCATGCAGACAAAAAAAATCACATACTTACATAAAGATTCGATGGGGGTACCTACCTTAATATACACGTTATACGTCCGACTCATTCAGGCATTCACATTTGAATGAGAGAGGCTTTCCCCACACAAATGAAGCAAAATCAGGTTTCTTTAGCCACAAACACCAATGAAGCCTATCAAGCATTTTGTTGCACACACATTCGGGCGAGAGGTAATGGTAAATATACAACGGAGCGTTGAACGAAAGAGTCTTCATTGCACAGAACGAAGAGCATATTCTTTAAACTTTGATATAAAAGTCTTCACAAAGAATTTGGAAGATATTTTCAATGTAGGTTCAACATTTTAGGTCTGTTTTTGATTACTTTTTCGGAACTTCCAAACATATACAAAATTAGTGTTCCAAAGATTGCAGAATTTTGTTAATTATACAACTCAAGTATATTTTAGTATATCAACTATTGGACTAAGTTTATTGTTTTTTATTTGAAACCAAATTTTAAAATTGAATGCTTTTCTATATTAGTTTAAGATTTAAAAAATATTTCCTTTCTTTAAATTTGTATTATCAAAATACATTAAAAGCACAATAACGAAACTCTATTTTGTGATAAATTGCAGCCAAAAGCATTAAATGTTATTCTTTTTTCGAATAAAGCGCGTGTTCTCATAAAAATGTGTTATTTTAAAATGTTTTAATATTATTTTTAATTTCTTTTTTTAAAACATGACAACCATGTTACCATGTACTTCTCCTACAGATTGAATGTTTCACAAAATTATTTTGTTGTTGTTTGTATATGCGCATGAGTGGCCCATAAAATGCGTTTGAATGAATCTGTCAAGTGCTCGTGCAGTTGGCTTCAAAACAAATTAGGCATTCACGAAAATATACACGACGAATATAATTAATTGAACGTAGCACCCAAGTCCCAAGCGCCCAACGTACGTTTAAACTTAAACCAAAAAACACAACAAAATATCGAAATCAGAGTCGCTCGCAGGTGAAAGGCCGAAATTATGACGACCAGGAAAACCGGAATCATGCGCGGCGGGAGTATAGCGGGACAAGAGGAAGACGCGTTTGCCTCATTATGATACGAAACGATCTCAAGCCCCAACTTCAATCTTGTTAAAAGGGTATATACGGTTTTAATCAAACCAGGCAGACGTTCAAATCACACGCGACATTCAATTAGGGGGCCGTCATCATTTGCATGGGATGGATTATTTAATTGACTGAAAATTGCCTTGATTTACCTTCTGGCTAAATTCAGCATACATCTCAACATGATGCACATAATTAAATTCCTACCAAAAACTGATTAAGATTGTGCATTTGAATGCATGCGCACCAGTTGTGGTCATTTTGCGGCCTACTTAAAGTCGCCATCACCTGCTCATTAAGTTATGCACTCTACAAAATATTTTGTGTAATGAAATTAATAAAAAAGCATGCAGAATATGAGTGTAAACTTTTGATATTTATCGCCATTTTATGCCTAGTAGTTCAATTAAATCGGAATTAATTGGAAGTAAGCAGTGAGTGCGTCATTAAATCTGCATTTCTTTGAATGGAATAAAATTTCTTGAAATTCTTGCTACAGGTTTGGGTTTTTAAAGCATTATGCAATTTTCACGCTCATAAAATGTAATTAGACGTAATGCTGGGAATACAAAATTAATAAAATTTTACTGTTATTAAGTCATTAAACATTTTTGTAAAAAAAAAATGGGTACAGCTTTGTGTCTCATGTCAACTTCATGTCATCATATTACAAGAAGCTCAATAAACAACTTCCCATTAGACACCATATTCGGCAAAATAATTAAGTGGCTGCAAACACAGTCTGACACTAATCATATTTATATTAATCTACCGAAAATAACTCAATTTTGAGTTAAAAACGAAAGACTTCAACAAAAATCGTAAGCGACGAACATTTCGCATTGAACATTTTATGATATTTTTTCAGCTTTAAGCTGTTTTATGATCCAGTTTGAGTTGATTAGTCACTTTTTTGGTGACTTAAATTTATGCGAAAGCTTAACTTGTCAAATTAGTTTAGTAATTTTTGTTTGTAAATTTGTTCACAACGGCGAGGCGCTCGCTCGTATACAGACTTTTTGTTGCGCCAATTTTCTTTCTGTCTTGGTGTTAATTTTTGTTTGAATTTTTTCGATCGTCGTGTGCTAATTTGTTTTCAAATTCTTACTCATTCTTATGTAAATCTTTAGAACCTAAAAAAGCATTGACCGTTTTTTTAATCCAAATTACAATCACGTGTTTTTTTTTTTTTTGGTTATAAACAGGAATTTAGCAGCCAGTTGAAAACAATAAACTCTTAATTTAATTGGTAATTTATGTTAAATTAATTGAATCATTTATTGCGTGCATATAGTTCACTCAACCGTTTTTTAGTGCACACACATGCCAGAAATTCACATGTTCCCATAAATTAAATTAATCTCATTGATAAAATCGCTGCTCCAGTAAACATGCGCAATGCTAACAAAAATCGATAACCGGTAAGCGGTTGATCAAAAAAATATTAACGTTATACGCATTTGTTTTAATTTAGCCCCTTATTTAATGTTTACGCTAATCAAAAATTAACCTTTACGACAGAATATTCACCACACGAAAGACACTTTTCGTCGGTTTTCTTTAAAACCAAAAAACATTTTAAATTGTGTGAACAATCTACATTGAAGCTGCACTATATTGGGTGGAAAAAAAACACCGACACGGCAGTACACAATAATTCTCTCAAACAGCGACCGCCGCGACCGGAAATGGTTTCTCTTTTTCCCAAGGTCTTTAAATACACATTAAAGGTGTGCTTTGATCAGTCCAAATATTAATAAACAAAGGGGCACAGCTTCATAAATCAATAATTAAATATGACGCGAAACGAATTCAAATGCTGCCAAAAAAAAGTACATACGTATTATGTACTCGGTTTAAATTTTAATTTGAAAAATGTAATTCACTACACGATTCAATTTTTTATGACCCCAAAAATTATTTGCATATTAAAATGTCTCAATATATTTTGAAGGTTGTTTATTTTATTATCCTCTAAAAGTTGCGTTGTCCAGTAAATAAAAGCATTTAAAAAAAGGAGTAAGCACCCATGTGTTTTTTCATATTTTCGTTGATACCCTTAAAAGTTAAAACACGACGCTTTTCAATGTGCAGACCCACTTAGCGGAGATCTCTTTTTAAAAAGGAATTAAAACGATGACGCTATGTGCTAATGTGTTTTGCCATTAGTGTGCATTTGCATAAACCTATAAACATTCAACTTACACATTTGAGAGACCTCCGAAGACCGGCTGTATCAATGTAAAACTTTCAAAGTGATTTATTGTGCTGAATTTTTGGATTAATAATTTGTTTTTATACACATTTGCATGTGATTCTGGATGGATTCACTTTGTATAGTTATTGTAAACATTAATGTATTATGTTTAATTTTATGTTCTGTATTATAATAAATTTTGTGTATTTTTTTTTTGGGAATGTGGCAACTTAAAAGACCAATAGCGATCATGGTAATTTTTATGTTTTCTTTATGATGGTGAGAAACTGACAACGAAACAAACTTTATGTCAATTTATATGCACCAAATGCTTTTCATAAAATGTGATTCACAAATGTCGGGGAGTCGCACATATTAAAATTTTATATTTTATTAAAATTCTAGTATGTACACGCGTTATTTCCATAATTGAGACATTTTTGGAATATGAACTATGTGTGTCGGGTTTAGCTTTAACGATATTACTTTTTATGATGCAAATGCAAATTGTTTGTTTTTTATGTCTTGGAATTATTTTTATTGGGACTCAACTTTTATAAAACTGTAAATTTTGTAAACTTACTAAGTTATGGTAGAGTGTGGTGCCGCAGCATTTGTAATGCACAAAAATCTTTTTTTTTTCCCCTTTGGAATTGTTCATTTTATAAATTAACCGACTTTGTTAGCATTTCAAGGTCAAAAATATTAACACAAAAATTTGTAATAATTATTTGAACATTTGCAAGATTTTAATATGTAATTAAATTCAAGCATATCATTGAATTAACAATGCAAACCATGTAATAAATATCAACCAAAGAAAAAAATTAATCCGTTCATTAAATGATATAAAAAAGTACATATATTTTCTCATTTAACCATTTTGTAAACACAAATATCTAGTTAAGTACATGCATTCACTGTTGAAATGGTGCATTACATATTATTGTTCATCATAAAGTCGCACATTCAATTCATTAACTTGAGAGCTGCCACGGGAATGTCTTCACACTTTGTACAATACCAAACCATGCGCCATTGCTCATAGAGTCGCGCCTATTCATCTTTTAATTATTATTATATGGAGGCAACAAGACACAGATATGAAAGAAGCAAAAAAAAAAAAACACAACGCTGAGCTATATATGCATTTCAAAACTCACATATCTGAGGCATACAAAAAAGAACTTGTTTGTTTCTCCATTTCCATATTTGAGCTTCAAGTGAAATTTCATTTCGGGAAAAAATATGTGCTTTTTAAAATTTTTTAAATGAATTCCCATCGTCTGTTTTATGGGTTTGTGATAATTTTTCATTTCTCAATCTTATCTTACACAATTTTGTGAATTCACAAAACATATGTGATTTGTTTATTCGCCTATCTTGGATGTTGTACAGTTATGCGTTTTTGAAGAATGAACAAAAATTTACAAAACGCGTAGAAAAAGTCATTTGCCTTCATCAACCACCGATTTAAATTAATATTCATTTGAGTTAAATTGGTCATATATTTTAAGTTTCTCATCAAATGCGCGGCGCTTCCGTTGAGATCTCCAACAAGACGATGTTGTAGGATGTGATCCAAGATCAGAAAGCCCCATGAGAGATGTTGCATTTATTTTAATAGAGAATGGGATAAACGCACAAGTACTCGCGGTGTTACCCGGCGCACATCAAATATTTATTCAGTTGACAAAACAGTCTTCTATGCTACCACCATCGGGAACTACTGTTTAATGTTTCTCAGCTGGAAAACCAAATAATGTTATAAACAACATAAAAAACGGTTGCTTGTTCACAAGTGAAATTGACGTTTTTCTTGCAACTAAGTACTATCTGTCTTAGCAAATAAAATGGATTGACTGAAAAATTAACTTCTTGTATTTCTTCTGTATTGAATGTTTGTACTGAACTGGTGTATTTGTTAATGCAGGGAGTTTCCAAGACTTCTTGTTAATAATATTCTCAAATAAACATTGTACTTTTGTTGACATAAACGGCTTAAATCAACAATATTGTTGTGTCGTGTATGATTTTCTCTAAAATCTTAAATACTTTTTCGTTACACTAAAAAGTATTTTTAGAATTTATCGCATAATTTATTTAATACAAATATGATTCAATTCGATCCACTCGCAACTAGAACAATATTGTGATCATCAAATAATTTGTATCTAGAATGCAAAAATTTATTAAAATTCTAGTTTTAGTCATAATGAAGATGTTCAATTTAATTTCAATTTATCTATCACAATATCAATTAATATTAAGCATCTTATTCATCCCACACACCATGGAAATGGGTTATAGATTCTTAATTACTCAGTCGTAGTCTTCATCAAAACTTACAACTTAGTCCCCCCTTCAATCTCCCCTCACTTAATTACATTTTAATGAGGATCTATTGATGAAAATGAACATGACTGCTTGATTGATTTTAACTTTAACAACATGACTTTTATGTTCAACATCTCAATTAAGTATCAAAGTTTAATTGGTTAGAGTGAAAATGAGTTTAGCTTGGCCGGGAGATTGAACATAACAAAAACATTGTATTCATTTTGTATGTAATGTACTTCAAGTTTTGTAACAAGATTCATTAAGTAAGAAGGGGCGAGTAATGGGAAAGGAACGATATTTATATAAAATAAAAATGAAAAAGCGGAAGTCTGCATAAAAGGAGGAGGCTGAGCGTTGTATGCGCTTGCATTAGGGTTTCGTAATATGTTAAATGTAACTTAAGTCGTTCCATCGTGTCCCTTTTATAATAAACCTTATAGGAATTTTGTAGAAAAGTGGTAAACTATGTAGACAATATGAATATGGAATACTGAAGGCTATTTCGTAATTGGTTCGACAGCAGCATTTTTTTGTTGGGTAAAATATTCTTGATTTTATTTACATTTTACTTTCACGATTTTAAATTTTATTGAAAAACCATGGATGTGTTACCATTTTATAGAATCTGATGAGAGCATGTCCTTCATATTATTAAATAAAATATTCACCACAAGCAGTCAGACAAATCAATTCATCGCAAGTAAATGAAACCAAGAATAAAGCCACAATGTTATACAGAAACCCCAAAAAAAGTTCATATTCCAGAACCGCATTCTAGTGTTTTCGTGAATATTATGTTCAATTTTTTTTATAAATAATATTATGTTGGTCTTATATGTGTATAAGCAACATAAAATACATAATATACATTTATTAAGTCCTATATGTCCCACAGATATTAAATATCATCCGATCGGCATGTCTGTTCTTGTCTTTTGTCTTTGCCATGTATATTAACCCTTTGTGCTTTGTTGTAGTGCTTTATTTGCAGCATACTTGTACTCAGAATAAACTTGCACATCATTATTACCGTATCATCCACATCCCATGTGCATTGCAATCATTTTACATACTTATGCTGCATCAGCACATACATAGAGCATATAAAATTTAAAATTACAACCATACACAAAAGTACAACTATGTATAGTGGACAAGTTCAATCGACCAATAAAGACACGAAGACGCGACATCACAATGATGATGATGATGATGATGCTGCTGATGATGATGCACTTCAGCAATGCATTACGTGTATTATATGAATAATTCTGTTTTAATAGTAATAGCCAACATATGTAATGGCGAGCATCATTAAGATTTGCTGCAATTAGGTATTATTCCATACATAACCACATACTTAGATATTTAATAAATGATCATGCGTGTTTGTATTGTAATAATATTAAGACAAGCGTATAGCAACCAATTAGTTGCTTCAGCTAATACACATAGATTATGTCAGAGAATTATAAAATCTATTGAGATGTCCGTTGCAACATAATAACTACACGTTTGTAGCATTTTTCGAATAACGATTGTTATTTTAATTCTGTTCAAAATAATTTCAAAATTTATCATCATGTTTAGAAAAACAAAATTATATTGTCCCGATATCTGATAATTAAATTTTTTTTTTAGTTGCACAACTCGATACGTGGGCGAGTACTGTCAATTCCCCAATCCCTGCCACACAGCACCGCGCTGCCAAAATGGTGGCACATGCTTGGTGCTGAAAAAGAACGGCGGTACACCCGGTTTTACGTGTCGCTGCCCCATCGGTTACACAGCGTCCCTCTGTGAAATACCGGAGAAAAATGCTTGTGACTCCAGACCATGCCAAAATAATGGTGTGTGCACCCTGAAATCCCTAGACGAATACAACTGTTCATGTGCCCAAGGATACACAGGTAAGCTAATAATTTTGAACACATTTCCATAATCTTATTGCAAAGTGCATTGCTGCACGGTGTTTATTGTTTTATTTGCGTTTTGCATATTATGTTGACTTTGCCACACATGTGTTACAAAATTTAAAATGTTGCATTTGCAGGAGATCACTGTGAAAACAAGAACCTGTGCGCCTCATCGCCGTGTCGAAATGGCGGCACTTGCACCTCACTGCCAGAGGGTAACTTCAAATGCCATTGTCCGCCCGGTTTTAAGGGTTCTACCTGCACTGAAGATGTTGAGGAGTGTCAAAGTAATCCCTGCCAGCATGGTGGCACCTGCGTCAACACACATGGCTCTTATCAGTAAGTTTTTTTTTGGAATTTTTTTTTCATCGTATTGTTTGCTTTTTATATTTGGTTTTTTAACTACACCCCCGGTACGTGAGTAATTTGTAAATTAAATAATACACCCCTCATCATCTTTTGATGTCGAGCGCTTTGTTTTTAAATAAATATCAGCGGCTAAAGGGATTTTTATCTTATTGCCGTTAAGTTATTTTTCTAATTTTAAACTGTTATTTTATTGTTGTGTAAATTACAGTTCTTGGAAAATATTTCGACGTAAAATTTTGTAAACCGAAATGTTTCAAATTTATTGGGATAGTGTTGGGATTTTAGGATTAATATTATATTTTAACTTTTAATCATTTGTGTTAATTTTTGATTTTGTTGTATTTGATTGCGATGTTTAAATTAGGTCCTCACTCCTCAATGTCAATTTTGTTCATTGCGCACACCGAATCATATTAATAAAGTAAACATTTTTGTGACACACAGACTGGTCTTTTATATAAATGTACTCGTAACTATAACGCAATCAACGTGTTCGGTGTTAGCCCGGCTGTATTTTATGTTTTGTCGTTCATGACAACATCTTAACGCGTACATAACGTCTTAACACAAAAGAACATTATCATTTTGTACGTTTTGTTTGTTGCTCCGGTTATTTTTACGTTTCGTTTTTTTTTCTGCACAATTATATTTCTTTTATGTTTATGACATCGCACTGTTTAATTCCTTTTATTTTTATTATATATAATAATAATTCTCACCACGTTTCCTTTTGTGCTCATATCATTTCGTTTAGCTGTGCTTTTTCACGTATATTCTCTCTTTAAGTTGCGCCTCACATTCAGTTTCATATCAAAAAGCTGTTAAGTCACACAGGTACAAGAGACTATGAGCGCGCTGTACGTCCACACAAAAGAAATGTTTTATTATAAATTGTGGCCGCGCATAATTCCCCCTGTGCGTCTGTCTGTCCCGCTTACAATGTACATACACTCTGACTCAGGTTGATCGTGTTGTGTGTATACATGAACACAATTATTATTATTGCAAAAGGAATAAATTCCGACGGGTCTTATGAGAGTTGAGGAGGTTTATTCTTTTAAAATTAACTTATGGCTGTGGTAATTTTTGTTGTTGTGGCAGTTGTTGCTGTTCCGTGGATAAATACGAATTCTGTAATGACAACTATGATAATGGACGTAATAGTTGAGGAGGGAAAAGAATTAACCAAAAAAACATCAAGATGTTCATATTCAGTAAATTATTGAAAGAAACCCAAGACTTTTATTCAACCCACGGGATGGGTTAATTTAACTTTTTTATTATAAATACGAGTGTATGAAGTAATGAGTAGCAATAAACCATCAAGTATTTAGTAACTATACACGCTGGAAACTTCATTCTATTTAGCATTCTTGTCCATGCATATATGAGAGAAATCTGATTCTTTAAGAAAACATAAAACGATGAAGAAATTATACGCTTATAGACGAAGAGTCTAATTGAAATGACAAAGATTAGTAATCAAAGAGTTCCAAGAATTTTCAGCTTAATAGAAAAATCTTGATTTGAAACGAGCTGGACATAAACGACTGTGGGGTTGGGGACGGACTATCTGCAGTTGGAAGACAAAGAGTCATTGTGTCTCGTGGCGCTAGGAAAAAATAGTCGTTTAAAGTCGTGTATGTGTACATTTCAATCCCATATATGGATGAAAACAACGATTCCTGACCATTTCTACTCAAGATATTATGGACATAATCCATCTTTAACTTGATCTTAGTCGGAGGTCCCAACTGCACCGTAATAATGAAGTCTTACCTTTTTTGGTGCAATCACTTGCGATGCATCCCATCCGATTTGTATTCAATTTTGTTCGATTCTTTCAATATTGAACTGTCCTTCTGAGTTATGACTAGATTTAAGCAGCTCAATGATCTTATTGCGATAAAAAACGGTCTTAAAGCATTATTACAGGAAAAGAAATATAGGAAGATGAGCTTATTAGATTAGGTATAGCAGGTTAAGAATTGATGAGTAATACGATGCAATAATTCTTAGACAGTGAATTTGCTACAATTCAAATATAAAAGAATGGTATTTTACAGTAAAGGAAGATTTTGTAATTTACTAGGCATCTTAACTAAAACTAAACCGACTCCAAATAACCATTCCACGACAGTAATAATGTACATTTATCGATTTAAATGCTCCAACCAACATCGCCCATCTACTATATGGCAAGCAATAATGAAGCTTATAGTTGCAACATTAAATTGCAATCTCTCAGCGCTTCTATGTTCAGGAAACGCACTCACCTCCATTTCAAGCATCCAGCCAATTGCTCGATCAACGTTCAGTGCAACAGACAACTTAAATACTCGTCAAGCAATTTGCATTTGCGCAAAACTAAATCATTGAGCATTTTCCAGGCGGCTGCCGCAAATTCATGAGAGAAGTAGTTGCAAGAGATTTTTATAATCGGCGTGAAGAGCAAATGAATTGCTGCACTTTATATTGTATTATACGCTACATTGGTATTTACAAATGCAATGCGTTGTTGAGGTACCACGGAGGACTTGAGAAAATCAAATAAGTTATAAATGACCAGGCTGTGTGGTGTTTTTTTAGTGTTGTTGTTGTATTTCGTTGATTCACGCGCAGCTACTTCAATTGGTAACTGCGCGACGGCCGCATGTGCTCCTTAGCGCTACTAAAATGTGTAGCAAATTTTTACGGCGCGGTCGCGACGTAGGTCGTATACCACACCGTCGCGGCACATCGATTTAAGAACCAGCTCAGCTTCTGTTGCTTCTTGTTAATTCCACACTGTATGTTATGTTGTTGAGCAATCTGCAACGGGCAGTTTTTTTCCTCCTCGTTTTGTTTTCGTTTGTGTGTACAAGTTTGTATGCTGCAGTTAAGATAATTTCAAAGTCGCTGCTGTTTATGTGGAAGCGATTAATGTTTTAAATTGATCCTAAGCAGTTAACAATTTCTTGAAATGATTTCGTTTTACACATTTTAAATGACATAAGGTCATTTGACTTAAGAGGTTCATGTCCACTTTTATGTTTTGGTGTAAAATTTAATTTTAACTGTAATATACATTAAACGACAACGTTGATTGCTTTCCGGAATCGGTTGCTTACAATGATATGTATACGAGAATAAACAAAAGAAACCCGAGATTAGAGACATTACATTAAAATATGTAGCTACAATTCATTACTCTTTTATGAACTTTAATTATATTTATTTGTGTGGCTGCAGCAAAACAAAGGTGATATGCTCAAATGTGTAAAATCGCTGCAACAGCACTCTCCGCTGACTTCTTTTTCATCTAAATTCCATTTTTAATACGAAAACAACATACCAATAATAGTAATTACTACTTTTGTGCTATGCCTCTTCTCGGCACTGCATTTTTGCTAACATATTTTTTCATTGAAGACATAGCAAAAATATCTGTCGACTTGAAACATATAAAATGTATGCTTCAAGTTTATCGCACATTTCTTCACCATACGTAACATGCATGCGCTTTGTTTATTTCCCTCTGCTAGCTAAGCTCTTGTATAGTTAGTTGCAATGATCATACTGCAGTGAGCTTATATAGTAGCCATCAATGCCCATTTGGATTCAATTCTCAACGTGTTCCCGCACATATTTGAATGAAGATTTGGATGCTTCGTTGAGGGTTACGTTTCGCGGGACAGCCTTCAATTAGTTGAATTTCCAAAGCGCGCGTGCATTTTAAATGGGAAGCCTTTTTGTAATTACAAGTTGCAATTCGCTGCATTGCAAATTATCTGTCTATGTATTCTACTCAGACTTTATTCTACATGCATTTACACAGTCTTTACTTCAATCAAATCGTCTGTTTGACATCTCAGTAGCATAAATCATCGATTTGCTAACTATTAACTACAGACGCAGGATTAAATAAAATGGAATATTTAATTAGGCTCAACTCTGGAAGTTTATGGTACTGGCAACAGCAAGTGCGTTACAACTAAGGGTGTACGTGGTTGTACATCAAGGTATATTTTACATCTTGTCTTGAAAAACAGAAGGTTCAGATTATTCACGGTTAAAAGATGCATTGTTAATGTATTTCCTCACCATTTTGGGTTTTAAGTTTGTATTATGGAAGTGAAGTAAGAAGTTGTTAAGAAGCTATGAGATGAGAGTTAAAGTTAATTTGTGAAGAACAAAAGTAACAAGGTGAAAGATCAATAGACATAGCCGCAAACAATTTTACATTAAAATTAGCTTAGTGTAAGTCACAAAAATGTATGGAAACAGTCACCCTTTAACCTCATTTCATTAGTCATTTCAAATTTGTTTTAATGTTCATTTACATTTTCAGTATTCTAGTTTAAGCTAAATTTTATAGTTGTTGTTTTAAGTTCAAACTCATTATAACTGAACATATTAATATTTACTATTTAGTTAAGACAAGGATTCCAAAATTAGTTTTTATTTTGAAATATGTAAAATCTAATTACTCAAAATGATTTTGTTGCATTGTTTTTGAATACAATGAAACGCATTAGTTTTCATTTCATTTCATTGCAAATCAACACACAAATCAAAAAAAAATCTTAAAGAGGATTGTGAAAAACATTTGGTTGCAAGACGTCAAATTCATTTTTATTTAATCAATTTTTATATTAAGGTGGACTTAATTTACTAACCATAAGTATTCAATTTGTTTTGCCGAGCTAATAGCTTATTTACTTATTTAATTGAGTGGCATCGAGAATGTCCCCCAAAACAATAAAACAATCTCTAGACTTAACGTTATTCTTAGAATTACATTCAGAATATTAAGTTATATAATAAATAAAACTAATTAACATGACGATCTCTTTAATTATTACAGATGCATGTGTGGCGCTGGATACACTGGAACAAATTGTGACTCTCGATACATACCATGTTCACCATCACCATGCCTGAATGGTGGTACATGCCGACAATCTGACAATTCTTTCACATATAAGTGCGAATGTTCACCAGGTGAGATATTTCTTGTGGTTATTCATTTGAAATTTTTGCGGCTTCTCCAACGACTCCAACACACAAAACGATAAAACATTTATTTTCACACAAAGACGCACATTTGATTGAAGCTGAATGTGACGATTAGCACATGGTCAGGCGCTGACTGTCGATATGAAGACAACGACAATATAATTCAAGTGTCTGTTGGAACAACAGATTTGATTGTTTTAGTTATTACCAATGTTGAATGTACGTACTCGTTGTAGTATATATTGGACGCCTTTAAATATTTTATGACGATGCGGTTGCGTGCCAGCTTTTTTTTAGTATTTGAAGCGCAGTTTTATGTGGTCGATGCAATCAAAATGTTAAACACCTCCCAGTCATTGATCTCGCACGTATTGGGTGCTGCGTCTCAAATACAATTCACATTTGTGCACCTACTGCCTGGCTATGGCACTCATTTGAATGGTACTTTAGGTGTATACGAAAGGTGTTAATAAAAGTGCATCAAGTTAATTATTCACACCAAGATAATTTGTTGTTGTGTATTTTTTATTCACATATTTAATATATTCTGTCTGCCGTGATAAAATGCGCCCTCTGTGACTTCTTGCAGAGAGGAAAGTAGTAGGTCTAAGGCGTTCGTGCGATTTAAACTGGCTGCAGTTTAAAGTCAATTTTTATTTTTATTTGATTTGTTTTGTTGTTTTGTAAGATCCAAATACGTGGAGATTGGTTTCGTGCTATCGATACTTATATATATTACGTATTTGATATTATATGCATCAGAAAAAGCTCTGTTTTCAGTACCTTGGTTGGTGTTGCAGCTTTTGTGTATAACCCTCGGTCGCGCACGGCAATTATATAATGGCGGTGATTGCCTACTCGACCAATATTAAATATAATATGAACAACCCGATGGTTGACTATTTTGGCCTGCGGTGATCACGGCCAATTTTTTATATTTCGTTCAATAGCAACGGCAACGAGCTATTTGCTATATGGTGGCACGGCCTCTTATACTGCTCGGCATCCCGCACAGCTCATTGTGTTTGCAGCTCAAGACGCGACTGGGAGTTTACGCTCTGTTCTTTGATTCCAATTTAATTCTCCGTGGTCTTCTTTTTACTGCCTCGTCGGAGTACTCCATGCGCTCTTTCTGTGGCAACTTTAAAAATGAAAATGGTTTAAACGAAAAGTATTGTAATTGCTTTAGTAACATAAAAATTACCAATTTTCTAATCAAAAATTTAAACTTATGTAAAGAATGATGGGATCAGTTCAAAAAAAGTTTTTTTTATGCAATTGTCATATCTTACCAAACTATAATTCTTAAATTAATTAAAACTCATAATAAATAAAATAAGATAGATATTTATAACAAAAAAAAAATCACTACAAAAAAAAAATCTGAAGACACTTCTATCGGTAAATAACATAAATATTAATTCACCTATGTCATGTTTTGTGCATTCACAACACACATTGTCTGGCCGTGCTTCCATTTCAGGCAGCACCGAAGAGGAGCACATTGTTAAATTGGGTTGGGAGTTGGGACATTGCGCTGCGTCCCCGTTCATTTCTTGTGTGTGTACATTCAAAAGAGGAATAAGATAAGAGCCGGTTTCGCGTGGCAGACTTCCTTCTCGCGATTCAGGCATTCATATATTATTATTATACGTGTGCTGCGGCTGACTGGTTGGCTTTCGCATTTGTATGCGACTTGTTAAAGGCTGAGGTCTCTTTGCTCATAAATTGTTATGCTGCAGATATCTTGGGGTCCCTATATCGAGTGTACAATATTATAGTCATTCTTCAGCTTTGAAGAATTGTCCCTATAACATTGTGCGTTTATGTTTGTTTATTTGTTGCATTTTCAATAAACCTTAGGAGCTTATACGGTCCCTTTCTGATTCTATACTCATTATGACGTGTGGTTTAATCCGCGCATGATGCACACACGCGACGGATGCGATTCTTTACGTACATTTCAATTCCTATATACCTCGTTAAACTTCCATGCCGTTTAATAGTTTAAACACCAAGTTGTATACCGCAATGCGCATGCCTTTACATGACATCCACATTCGCATATGCATGCGCACAAGAAAGCCAAAACCCATGGAGGATAGAATGAACAAGAAACAGGGGGGAAAAAAAATGCCAGATATGAGACCGTGGGAAAGAACGCGCGCCTTCCACATACAATTTAATGTGTCCGCCTGTAGATCTATTGTTGGTGTGTGTTGAAATGTGTGTTTGTGTGAGGATTTATCCAATCGTTTTTTGAAGCAACTGTATACGATCATGGATTTTTGTGGCCATGTGCAAGCGAGACTGAATGCCAAACACAGCCAATACATTTGAACCCATACACGCGACTTAAAATGGATCGTGGCTTGGTCGGCATTCGGGCACACATGTACACACGAGGTTACAACATTTTAATGCATTTCATTCCGTTGTATGTGCTTTCTCTTTTTGTTATAAATAAATAATTCATATTATAATAATAATTTTGTGTACACAATGAATGCTGATGAAATAATATATATATTTTAACTTTACAACACCCATGCTGCGGTGGCAATGCGAGCAAAAGCTGTTATGGAACTTCTGGCAATCGCGCTTTAAGCAGTTATATTTCGTTTATAACCACAGGCATAAGTCCATAAGATAAGCACATAATAGTCAACATAATGTATAATGACTTGGCTGTACAACAACAACATGTGCAAATTGCGTGGGTGTGCCCTCCAGGCCTTAAACCACTGTTAATGGGTTCATGAGCGCATTTAGGTGCAGCTCCCATGCAAGCTGAGGGCAAAAGTTTTGCCGATCACAAAATATGTTTAGCATATTTATATCCTGAATTTACCGATTTTTCTAAAATCTTTTTTTTTTAAATAATATTCAACTCATCCTCTTTATTTTAAATAAATAATTAGAATCAAGAGGATTTGCAACAATAACAATAATGATAACTAATACCAATTTACTTATTACTCCTTTTCAGGTTTCAAAGGAAAAAACTGCGAAGAAAACATCGACGATTGTCCAGGCAATTTGTGTCAAAATGGTGGCACATGTGTAGATGCGGTCAACAATTATCGCTGCAAATGTCCGCCCAATTTCACAGGGCAGTACTGCGAACAGGATGTGGATGAATGTGCCACACGACCATCCGTCTGTCAAAATGGTGCCACATGCACTAACACGATTGGTAGCTTCTCATGCATTTGTGTCAACGGATGGACTGGCTCGGATTGCAGCGTCAACATCGATGATTGTGTGGATGCCGCCTGTTTCTATGGTGCCACATGTATTGATGGTGTGGGCAGTTTCTATTGTCGTTGTACGCCTGGCAAAACTGGTCTATTGTGTCATTTGGAAGATGCGTGCACCTCAAATCCTTGTCATGCTGATGCTATATGTGATACGAGTCCAATTAATGGATCATTTACTTGCTCATGCGCTTCTGGTTATAAGGGAATTGATTGTTCTGAGGATATTGACGAATGCGATCAAGGGTCACCATGTGAACACAATGGTATTTGTGTGAATACGCCGGGATCGTTTGCGTGCAATTGCTCGCAGGGATTTACTGGGCCACGTTGCGAGACAAACGTCAATGAATGTGAATCACATCCGTGTCAGAATGAGGGCAGCTGTCTCGATGATCCGGGTACATTTAGATGTGTTTGCATGCCAGGATTTACAGGAACACAATGCGAAATAAATATCAATGAGTGCGATAATAATCCTTGTTTGAATGGTGGAACTTGTACTGATATGGTGAACGGTTTTCACTGTACGTGTGCAATTGGTTTTAATGGGTCAAGATGTCAGATTAATATTGATGATTGCGTGAGTCAGCCCTGTAGAAATGGAGGTGTCTGCCAGGACGCAATAGCTGGATATTTATGCGAGTGTTCTCCGGGCTACACGGGTTTATCATGTGAGATCAATATCAACGACTGTCAGTCGAATCCGTGTCATCGTGGAAAATGCATAGATGGTGATAACTCATTTTTTTGCCAATGTCATCCTGGTTATACGGGCTATTTGTGTCAAACTCAAATCAATGAGTGCGAATCAAATCCTTGTCAATTCGGTGGTCACTGTGAGGACATGATCGATGGATATCGTTGCAAGTGCTCCCCCGGTACTTCGGGTACAAATTGCGAGATCAATGTTAATGAATGTCACAGCAATCCTTGTCGAAATGGGGCATCGTGTATCGACGGAATTAACAAATATACATGTCAATGTGTACCTGGCTTTACTGGCAATCACTGTGAGATAAACATCAATGAGTGTGCTTCAGATCCGTGTGCAAATGGTGGTGTTTGTATGGACCTTATTAATGGATTTAAGTGCGAGTGCCCACGTGGATATTATGATGCACGTTGCCTGAGTGATGTGGACGAATGTGCGTCTAATCCATGCATAAATGGAGGCCGATGTGAAGACGGTGTCAACCAGTTTATATGCCATTGTCTACCAGGTTATGGTGGAAAACGTTGCGAAGTTGATATTGATGAGTGTGGATCGAATCCTTGTCAACATGGTGGTATTTGTCACGACGGATTAAATTCGTATACTTGTCAATGTATGCCGGGATATGCTGGAACTAACTGCGAAACAAACATTGATGATTGTGTTAATAATCGATGCCGAAATGGAGGCTCATGCATTGATTTGGTAAATGGCTACAAGTGTGTTTGTCGTGTGCCATATACTGGTCGAGATTGTGAATCTAAAATGGATCCATGCCAACCGGATAAGTGTCAGAATGGTGCAAAATGTAAACCAAGTCTTAACTACTTAGACTTCCAATGTGCTTGTTCTGTAGGCTACTCGGGACGTCTCTGCAATGAAGACATCAACGAGTGCGACCTTTCATCGCCATGCCGTAATGGTGCCACTTGCCGAAATATTCCTGGACTGTATCAATGCATATGTGACAAGGGTTATGAGGGACGCGATTGTACAGTCAATACTGATGATTGCGCTTCTTTCCCATGCCAAAATGGAGGCACTTGCTTGGATGGCATCGGAGATTATACTTGCCTGTGTGTGGACGGTTTCGAGGGCAAACATTGTGAGGTCGATATAAACGAGTGTTTGTCGACACCATGCCAAAATGGCGCCACGTGCAATCAGTATGTAAATTCGTATACGTGCACATGCCAGTTGGGATTTTCGGGCATGAATTGTCAAACAAATGACGAAGACTGTACGGATAGTTCGTGCATGAATGGTGGCACCTGCATTGACGGCATCAACAGTTATAACTGTTCATGTCTGCCCGGTTACACTGGGTCAAATTGTCAGTACAAGATCAACAAGTGTGACTCACAGCCATGTCAAAACGGTGGTTCATGTCATGACCATGAGAATGAATATGCCTGCCACTGTTCTTATGGGTACACGGGGAAAGATTGTCGGGAATATGTCGATTGGTGTCCGACAACACCGTGTGAAAATGGGGCGTCATGTTTGCAGCGGAAAAATGTCTATCAATGTACTTGTGCGGCTGGTTGGACGGGTAAATTATGCGATGTTGAAATGGTTTCATGTAAGGATGCTGCTATTAGGAAAAACGTCAAAAAGAGCAGATTATGTAACAATGGAACTTGTGAAGATATTGGCAATTCACATCGATGCCATTGTCAACAAGGTTATACCGGATCATATTGCCAAAAGGAGATCAATGAATGTGAATCTGCCCCATGTCAAAATGGTGGCACCTGTAAAGATCTCATTGGTTCGTATCAATGTATTTGCAACAAGGGATTCCAGGGACAAAATTGTGAATTGAACATCGATGATTGCAAACCGAACCCATGTCAAAACGGTGGAACATGCCATGATCTCGTCGATACTTACATGTGCAGTTGTCCCCCAGGAACTTTGGGTATTATTTGCGACATTAATCAGGATGATTGCATTTCGGGAGCGTGTCACAACAATGGAACTTGTATTGATAAAGTGGGAGGATATGAGTGCAAATGTCCTGCCGGATTCGTAGGCTCACGCTGTGAAGGAGACATCAATGAATGCCTTTCAAATCCATGCTCGAATCCAGGCACTTTAGATTGTGTGCAATTGGTAAATGACTATCACTGCAACTGTAAGCCGGGACATATGGGCCGTCATTGTGAAAAGAAGGTTGAATATTGTGCAAACTCTCCATGTCAAAACGGTGGTATTTGTTCTACAAAAGAGGCTGGACACCATTGCTTGTGTGCTGATGGATTTTATGGTAAAAATTGTGAGTTTTCAGGACATGATTGCGACTCGAATCCATGTCTGAATGGTGCTTGTGAAATCGCTGATGGTGGTGGATATCGCTGTGAGTGTCCAATTGGTACTGGGGGCACTAATTGTGAGTTAGACACGTTGGACGAATGTCAAACGAACCCATGTCAAAGAGGTGCAGTTTGTGAAAATAAGCTTGGAGATTTTGATTGTTATTGTCCTGAAAAATACTCGGGTAAAACATGTGAAAAATACGACCCAACGTACGGTGGATGGTTTAATCAAGTTAATAAAAATCACAATGGATTGCGAACATATGCTATTGATTTGGAGCAACAGAAGGCACAGTGCTACAAGAGAGGATGTCCTGAGAAACGTGGTAATCATAAATGTGATGAGGATTGCAATACGGCCGCATGTAACTTCGATGGTGGTGATTGCTCTTTAGGTCTTGACCCTTGGGCCAATTGTACAGCCAACATTGATTGTTGGAAAGTATTTATGGATGGCATTTGTAACGAGGAGTGCAATAATGTTCAATGTTTGTTCGATGGAAGAGATTGTGTCAATAAGCTAATGCCTTGTAATCCAATTTACGATGCATATTGCCAAAAGCATTATGCCAATGGAAGATGCGATTACGGTTGCAACAACGAAGAATGTAATTGGGATGGATTGGATTGCGAAAATTCAAAGGAAGCACCACAATTGGCAGATGGCGTTATTTCAGTCGTTGTTCTTATGGATATGCAATCGTTCCAAGCGCACATTGTTCCGTTTTTGAGAGACATGGGTCATCAATTGCGTACCACATTAAGAATTAAAAAAGACCAGCTTGGAAAAGACATGATTTTCCATTGGAAAGGGAATTCCGAAATAGCTGGAATTCAAGACACACCTGTGGGTCGTAAACACAATGTTGCGTTTACTGAACGAGTTGGACAGATCGGAGTTCAAGTCTTTTTAGAAATTGATAATCGAAAGTGCATTATATTGACAGGAGCAGAGTGCTTTGCGACGGCGAATGAAGCGGCCGAATTCTTGGCTGCAACTGCATCAAAGCACACATTGTCGAAATCATTTCCCATATATCAAGTGCGTGGTGTAACAACACCCGATGAGAATGAAATTGATGGAGCCACTGATGCCCGATATGTTGTGTTGGGTGTTATAATGTGCCTGTTATTGTTTGTCTTTCCAACTGCTTATATTATAACGTCGAGAAAGCGCGCTCATGGTATAACATGGTTCCCAGAAGGATTCCTCACACCCAGTGCTGGAACACGTCGTCATTCTAGACGTCGTGGTCCAGATGGACAGGAAATGAGAAATCTGAACAAAAACCCTTCCATGGCTTGCATTGATTCGGATGTTAATATGAATTCTGGACACATGGGTCACTCACAACAATGGTCTGATGATGAATCTGAGGTGCCACATCCTAAACGCTTCCGTACATGCGATCAAGGATATTCCAGCGATCACACAGCTGTTACCGACTATGAAGAAGCAGAGCCTCGCGTTTGGTCACAGCAACATCTAGAAGCAGCTGATATTCGTATACCTCCTTCCATTATGACACCGCCAGCACATCACGATGGCAAAAATGATGTTAATATTCGTGGACCATGCGGTATGACGCCGTTGATGGCAGCTGCCATTCGTGGTGGTGGTATTGACACTGGTGACGATGTTGATTCAACAGATGATTCAATTGGCCAAGTAATTGCTGATCTGCTGGCACAAGGAGCTGAACTTAATGCCACAATGGATAAAACTGGAGAGACTTGTTTACATTTAGCTGCTCGCTACTGTCGTGCAGATGCTGCCAAACGATTACTAGACCACGGAGCTGATGCCAACTGCCAAGACAATACCGGAAGAACACCGTTGCATGGTGCGGTTGCTGCCGATGCACGAGGTGTGTTCCAAATACTACTAAGGAATCGTGCAACCAACTTAAATGCTCGCATGCATGATGGAACAACGCCACTGATATTGGCAGCTCGTCTTGCCATTGAGGGAATGGTTGAGGATTTAATAAACGCAGACGCAGATATAAATGCATCTGACAATACTGGTAAGACTGCTTTGCATTGGGCAGCTGCGGTTAATAATGTGGATGCTGTTCATATATTGCTCATGCATCACGCCAATCGTGATGCCCAAGATGAGAAAGATGAAACACCACTGTTTTTGGCTGCTCGTGAGGGATCAGCTGAAGCTTGTAGGGCGTTGCTTGATAATTTTGCAAATCGCGAAATTACTGATCACATGGATCGGTTGCCACGTGACGTCGCCAGCGAACGAATGCATCACGACATTGTTAGACTGCTCGACGAACATATACCGCGGTCTCCACAAATGCTGACATCAATACCTAATTCCATGGTGGGATCACCGAATCAACCTCAGTTGATCACACACCCAACTGTGATTGCTTCTGGTAAGCAACAAACAAAACAAAAGAAGCGGCAAAAGGCGGTAAACCCCAATAATCCGAATAGTCCGCCCGAAACGGAAGGTAGCCTCCGACGGAAACCCAGTGTTAAGAAGACTAACGCTAAAAACAAAAACAGTTCAGCACAATTGCTGCCTGATATTCAATTGTCATCTGATGGAGCGCTGAGCTCAGTGGAATCTCCACTGGCAAGTCTGCCAAGTCCGTATGACACGGCAAGTTTGTACTCAAATGCCATGGCTGTGCATCAAAATAATATCGAAATTATACCGACCAAACAGCCACCAAGCTATGAAGACTGCATCAAAGTAAGCTTTTCTTCGATCTTTAAACCTCATTTTACCTTTTTAATTTTTTACTGTTACTTATCATTAATTTTTAATTTCATCATCAGAGTGCCCAATCGATACAGACTTTGCAAAGTATGAATTTCGACAACTATGGCTACTCAATGGGGTCGCCATTCCAAGATCTCATGTCAACCGCACAGCGAGGCGGTCCACCCAGTGTACAGATTGGCGATCAAGGGCTGAGCCCACCTTATTCAAATCAATCTCCGCCGCATTCAGTACAAAGTACTATAGCTTTATCGCCCCAGGGATATATAGGTAAATTCAGAATTATTTTTATTGGCTTGGATTTGTCTAAACTGTAATTGTTTTTATTTATTTATTAAGGTTCACCATCGCCAGCTAAATCACGGCCAAGCTTGCCGACATCACCCACACATATTCAAGCTATGTGTCATGCCGCGCATCAGAAGCAGCAACAACAGCACCAACAGCATCAGCAGCAAGTGCAACAACAACAACAACAGCTACAACAGCAGCAGCAATCTGGGAACGGATTAATTAACAATGTTCAGGGCATGCTGTCACCCCAGAACTCACAAATAGGTGGACAATCACTTTCGCCGCAGCATCAGCAGCAGCAGCAACAGATGACACAGAATCCCTGTGGTAGTCCTGGCCAAAATGCAATACTGCCGTCCTTACAAATGGGGTTTGAATTTGGCCCCAATAGTGGATTGGATTTGCAGAGTTTCTGCAATTTAGCAGGTATGTTGTATAAATTTAAGCGCTTAAAATATTGTTTGTCTCTAACAAAATTTACAATTTTCTTCAATGCAGGACCACTAACTCATCAACAGACCTCGCAGAACACAAACTTAATGAATCAAATTGCAACATCATGTTCATCACCAGCCAATTCTATATCCAGTCAAGTGGCAATGCCGCTGCAGCAACAGTGCGGTTCAAATGGTGCGTCACCCCACTCTCAAAATTTCTATCAATATTTGACGCCGCCCAGCCAACATTCAGGCGGTATAACACCACAGCATTTAGTACAGACCCTAGACAGCTATCCAACACCCTCACCGGAATCGCCCGGCCACTGGTCAAGTTCCTCGCCGCACTCTACCTCCGACTGGTCGGAGGGCGTCCAGTCTCCCACAAGCACTGTATATATCCCTGGAGGACATCAGGCCAACAAAGGGTCCGAGGCGATTTACATTTAAAAAAGAAACAATTCAACAAAATGATTCTATAAAAGACAAACCACGTGCTCTCTTGATCGGTGGATATTAATAGAAACAATTCGTTAACTAGATTTACTATTAAGTTAAATTGAATTAATTTTATAATGTTTTTAAGCAAATAAGACTTTTATATATAATTTATATAGAAAGTATTTTAAAGTGTTGGAATTATTTTCCGCAAAAGATCTATTACATATATTTTATTAGAGGAGACGATACATCGTTTAGTAATCTCAGTCTATTTATTTTAAACGTTTAGCTTATGACCGCTAGTTTTTTTAAAACTCATTGCGATCGATTAAATCTCATTTTTTTAAAACAAACATCTCCACATTAAGTTTTAACTTTAAACTCATCAATGTTCGAAAACATTGCGGATTATGAACAAAACAAAATTTGTAAATTAAATAAAATATGTAAAATATTATTAAAGTTATCACAATACAATTTTTATGTAAATTATAAAATAAAACAAAAATTATTAATTACAATATATTTAACTCGATTTTTTTACTATTTGCTTTTTTCAGTTTAATGTGAAAGACATCATATTTTGTAATTTAAAATCATCATCAACGATCAGTCAGTTCAAATGGTTAATTGTTTGTTTATATGAAAGAAAGAATTTAAATTATTGTTAATGTCACATGAAGGAGGCTTGATTTGTTATTGTGAGGAGTTGATAATGGTTTTTTTTAATTTACCAATGGCGCCAATTCCATTTTTAGCACAAGACTAGTAAATAGTTATAAGTATGATTAGTAGCACAATTTCATCGCAGTTTAAAAATTACAAATTTTTTTTTTCATTAAATGTGAATTCTTTATTTCTATTTTTACATTTTATATGACATTCAAGTTAATATATAACAGTGCTTCGAATACTTTTTCCTTCAATCATTAAATCAAATCCTTTATTAATGTCTGCCAATTTCATGGTATGTGTCACGAATTCATCAACCATGAGTTCTTTTCGCATGTACATATCCACTAACTTTGAAATAGTGTTGGACTTCCAGCCACCATAAATAGAACCAGTCCAAGTTCGTCCACAAATTAGATCCCACGGCTTAAATGACGCGTCCTCTTTGCGAGGAGCGATTCCAATTATTACTGATACACCATAGTCTTTAATTGTTGACTCCATGGCATCTCTAATCGTTTTCGTAGTGCCAACACATTCGAACGAATAATCCAGTCCACCATCCGTGATCTCGTGGAAATACTCTTGTATGGGTTTGTCCAGCTTTTTCGGATTAACAAACTCAGTGCATCCAAACTTTTTAGCAATCTCAAATTTACTTTCATTAACATCAACACCAATAATCCTGGAAGCACCCGCCATGCGGCAACCCATCACTGTAGCTAAACCAATTCCGCCGAGTCCCCAGATAGCACAAGTAGAACCCTTTTCTACCTACAAATTTTAAAAACAATTAAAATCACTACTGTATTCTTCACCCACAACTTAAAATACTTATATGTTGCATTTAAATACCTTAGCTGTGTTAATAACGGCTCCATACCCAGTCGGTATTCCACAACCGATAAGGCAAATTTTCTCAAGCGGGGCCTTCTCATTTACTTTAAGTACAGAAATGCTTGGACTAACGGAATACTCCGAAAAAGTAGAAACGCCAGCACTATGATTGATGACGTTTCCTTTGCACGTAAACCTTGAAGTACCATCGAGCAGCATACCACAATTCATCAAATAATTGGCTTTGTCGCAACTGTTGCTCCTTGGATTATTGCAATGTTTGCACTTACCACATTGTGCAACAAACAGTGGCACCACATGATCACCGGGTTTTACATTGGTGACACCCTCTCCGACACTTTCTATAATACCCGCGCCCTCATGGCCGAGGATCACTGGCAAATCCATATGAACTGATCCATTCATGACATGCAGATCCGAATGGCACAATCCTGTGGCAGTCATTTTAATGCGTACTTCATGAGCTTTCGGTGGTGCTACTTCAATTTCCTCGACGGACAGTGGCTGATTCACCGCCCACAAAACTGCAGCCTTACACTTGATTACTTTACCGGCAGTGCTCGACATTTTGATAACTTAACGCTTTAGAATTTTAATTAAAAATAAAATATTGCGCTTCAGGCAAACTCAGTTGTGAACTTCACTACTGCTGGTTTGTGTCTGGATTGGATTGATCCCGGTTAGGACTATTTATACTAAAACCAATGTAAACAAATTTCACGTTTTTAATCAAGTTCAAATAAAAAAAAATATTATCAACATAACATTGCTAATTTAGGGTCATTAAATTATCTAATTAATTTCTTTTTAGGGTCGTCTTTATCACATTGATACATATTTTAATTTAAATACGACCCCATATATAGATTTTTGCATTCCGACTTTTTTCGAAAAAAAAGTTGAGGATGCAGATCTAGAAAAAATGTGCAAATGAAAATAATTCAAAAACTTTTTGTTTTATGGTACTATAATGTTCAACATTATTTCTAACCTTAATAAAAGTACCAATCTTGGACAAAAATTCAAGTTGAAAATTATGAAATTTCAAGGTCATGTTTTCCAGAAAAAATCTGTTTGTCACAAAAATTTTATTAAACTGCTATATTAAGCAACAATCGTATATGAATTCAGGCTTCGGTCTCCCTGTGATCTAGTTTTATTTTATGTTCTATAACAAGTATGAGATTATAATTTGATCCGCGTTTTAAGTCTGAAAATACACTTGCAGTCGCATACAATGTGAGTTATTAGATTAATTCATATTATCACAAAAGTTCTATGACGTTTTAATATTTTTTTAAAATCGTACACAAATAACCCCTATAATTGCATTTAGCAATCTTATCTCTAGTGAACGACAGTGTTTAATATTTGAGATAAGAATTTAAATTAATATTTGAGATAAGAATTTAAATTGCTAAAATTATTGATTATTGATAGTTTATTCGTAAAGTGTTAAAAACAAAGTAAATGCACAACAAACCCTCTAAATAAACAACAAACAATTTTATACAATATTTACGTCATACTTAATAAAATTCAATTAATAAATAGTAGAACAAATAGTTAAACTTTATCGAAAGTGTAACAACACGAACAATGATTAATGAACTATTAAATTTTGACAAAGTTTCACAATTCTTTCCCTTCCATGTAAAAATATTTATAATCAAGTACCTACGTCATTTAACACAGAGCTCGTATGAGTCCTGTATACATTAGGAAAGAGTATAATTAGATGTAGATAAGTCATAAATGTAATTTAACATGATTTAAAAATAAAATATAAACTTACAAATATTAAATAACATTTACGTTAAGCTGAATGTACTTTAATATGACTTAATAATTTCGCGATAATAATATTTTGATTTGGAAGACTTCATATTTGCTATGGACGCTTTCTTTATCTTTTTCATATTTGTTTTATTAAATCAAGTTTAGAATTCAGAACACCCTAAAGCGCAGTTTACAATCTTGACGCTACAGTGAGAGATTTCACGTACTTAAGTATTACTCGTAAATACTTAAGATGCTTTAACATTTATTTATGTAAATCCATTTTTAAATATTATGAAGTCGTTAACTCATTGTGTTCCCTAACTATTCATTTTGCCTATTAAATATGAATTCGTTGGATAATTTGATTAACTCTTTTGTTTCAACTATGCAAAAATAGTGACTACCTGAACGTTACCTTGAACTAGTATATACTCCTTCCGTAAACAGAGCACTCCCTCTAATAAGTAATATTATAAGCCTTTTTAAAATTAACTATAGGTTCTACGTATTTTTCAATAGTCACAGATTTCTTTAAAACGTGATCTGCTGTAACGTGATATTTTTGCATATTCATTACTCACATGGTTTATTATTATTTAAAAATTGTCATGTTGTTTACATTTGTGTAGACTTTTATTACAGCCTCATATTATGGGCAGTCCTAAAAACTTTGCTGATGTCATGGAAGTTGGTGGTTAGTTTTGTTATAGACTTTAGTGATAAGAAACGTTTTAATGTTTTCAAATATTTATGAATGTATACGATGTAGACGTTATTATGCAAAAAAGTATTACATTGTGCCTAGATGTAAATATTATGGAACAGCTTTTTTTTTGATTAGCAGTATCTCAGTAACTGAATATAAACAATAATTAATGTTATAAAACAAACGTTAAGTGCCAACGTGTTTCAATAACAATTCAAAATTTGTAAAATAATGAAACTTTATTTTAAGTTTTGTTAAAATAAAAACAACATTTATTTGAAATTCAATAATTATTTAGTAAACAACAGTACTTCTGATGCTTTTTCCGCTCTTCATTAATTCAAATCCCTCATTGATTTCATTTATTCCCATCGAGTGGGTAATAAACTCATCAACCATTAACTCCTTATTTAAATATAATTCCACCAATTTTGGGATACTTGCTGATTTCCAGCCACCGTAAATAGAACCCCTCCACGTGCGACCACAAACAATATCCCAAGGCTCAAACTTGACCTCTTGCCCAAATGGTGCAATGCCAACAATTATAGAAACTCCATAATCCTTAATTGTTGATTCCATTGCATCTCTAATTGTTTGCGTAGTTCCAATGCATTCAAATGAGTAATCAAGGCCACCATCAGTGATCTCATGAAAGTACTCTTTGATAGGCTTATTAATTGCCCTCGGATTTACAAATTCGGTGCATCCGAATTGTTTAGCAAGCTCAAACTTACTTTCGTTAATATCTACACCAATAATTCTGGAAGCACCAGCCTTACGGCATCCCATCACAGCAGCTAAACCAATTCCACCAAGTCCCCAGACAGCACAAGTTGAACCTTTTTCGACCTTTAAGTAAAAAATTACTTTAAGCAATTGAAACACTAATAATTGGTAATAATCACAAACCTTAGCCGTATTAAGTGCTGCTCCATACCCAGTTGGTATCCCGCAACCGATTAGGCAAATCTTCTCAAGTGATGCCTTTGGGTTAACTTTCACAACCGAGACATCAGGACACACTGAGTATTCAGAGAACGTTGAAATACCAGCAGAGTGATTTATCATTTCTCCTTTGCATGTGAATCTCGAAGTACCATCCAGTAAGACACCTTGTCCTAATATTATATTCGCCTTCTCACAACAATTACTCTTTGGATTATGGCAGTGCTTGCAATTTCCGCATTGAGCAACAAAAAGCGGAACAACGTGATCACCTGGCTTCACATTAGTAACACCCTCACCAATACTCTCCACTATACCGGCACCCTCGTGGCCAAGAATTATTGGTAATCTCGTTGGAATGGATCCATTTATGACGTGCAGATCCGAGTGACACAATCCTGTGGCAACCATTTTGACTCGCACTTCATTGGCTTTTGGTGGGGCCACTTCAATATCCTCCACCGAAAGCGGCTCGTTTACCGCCCTCATAATTGCTGCCCTACACTTGATCACTTTACCGGCAGTGCCTGACATTGTTTTTTTTTTTTAATTCAATATAACTGAGCTCAATAATAAAATTATAATTATGTATTGCTTTTTAAACTGTTGTGGCAACAAGCGTCTTCTTTGAAGTTTGTGTTTTATCTAAATACTGTGGAATCTGTCTACCCAATTTATACCTACTATCTGGTTAAATCTTGTGAGGGTTACCAATACTCAAACATTGGGAAGAAAACCCAAAGAATTGCTTTATAAATGTAGTTATTTTTGCCAAGTAATGCTTACTTTTAATAACAATGCACAAAATATTATCAATTCAATTTGGTCGCAGCTTTCTTATTCCTGTTGCGAGTACTGATACTGCACTACCAATTAGAGTCTGTATTCGAAATCTCCTAATAGCAAATTTGGAATTCAAAACAATTACAAACACCATCAAAATAATTACTATCATTGTTCAAAACGTGATAATCACGTTTACTACTAATTTCTTTAAATACCTATTGTACTTCAGCTAAAGACGGTTTATCGCTGACATCATGCTACAGAAGCAGGTTTTCTTGACATGATCATGTTTGGATTAGACTTTAGTGTACATTTTTTCAAACATCTTTAATGAACGTTTATCACCACGTTAATGATAACTGCGATTAAAATATTCCTTGTTTAGAAAATTTTGTGAAAAATGTTCTTACTTCATAATGACGAAGCAAATTCTGGTTGTTTTTCAAATTTTGATGAACAATTTCAAAACATACTCACAACAAAATTATACCTCATTTCGGTTTATAACTGTGTACGACTTACGAGCTATATACTTTAAAATATAAAACACGGCTACTTAAATTATGGAGAGGAACATATTCGTGAATTATCACCATAAATAGAATACCAGTTGACCCATAGTTGTGAATGCATAACTTCCTTTTGACAAAATAGAAACTGACCTTACTTTGTGGGTCATGTTACGCTACAGAGCTTATCTTCATTATATAACACATTCTACACACCAATTATAGCTTTCCCATATCTCTAGTCTCTACAAATATCAATAATAGTAAAGAGTACTGCACTTACAAATACGCCTATTTTCAAACAATTATAAATAGATGCACTTAATAGATAAAAGATAAGCAAACTAATTAACTATATTGTTCAGATTCACAAAGCACAAGCTTGCAATTCGATTCTGTAATTTTTGTAACCTATTCTATATTAGGCAATTTTATTAAGACAATATGTACATTATAAACATTGTAGCAATCAAATTGCAATATACATAAATTCAATATAAGAGATAGTCTAATAATAAAAGTGTAAGATTTAAATTTTAATTATAAAAAAAAAAAAAAAGATTTAATCGCATTAAGTATAAACATGTTTTGTGATTAAAATTGAAATTTTGCAAAAAAATTATATTTTTGATTCATACTTTTCAATATAGACTACAGTGCTTCGAATACTCCTTCCATTTTTCATCAGTTCGAAGCCATCATTGATTTCCTTTAAACCCATTGTGTGTGTTATAAACTCATCAACCATCAACTCCTTATTCAAATACAAATCCACCAGTTTTGGAATACTTGCTGATTTCCAACCACCATAAGTGGAGCCCGTCCAAGTACGTCCACAAACAATATCCCAAGGTTCAAACTTAACTTCCTCCCCAAATGGAGCAATTCCAATAATAACTGAGACTCCGTAATCCTTTATTGTTGATTCCATTGCATCTCTAATTGTTTGCGTAGTTCCAATGCATTCAAACGAGTAATCAAGACCACCATCAGTGATCTCATGAAAGTATTCTTTGATAGGCTTATTAATTGCCCTCGGATTTACAAATTCGGTGCATCCGAATTGTTTAGCAAGCTCAAACTTGCTTTCGTTAACATCTACACCAATAATTCTGGAAGCACCAGCCTTACGGCATCCCATCACAGCAGCTAAACCAATTCCACCAAGCCCCCATACAGCACAAGTTGAACCTTTTTCGACCTTTAAGTAAAAAATTACTTTAAGCAATTGAAACACTAATAATTGGTAATAATCACAAACCTTAGCCGTATTAAGTGCTGCTCCATACCCAGTTGGTATCCCGCAACCGATTAGGCAAATCTTCTCAAGTGATGCCTTTGGGTTAACTTTCACAACCGAGACATCAGGACACACTGAGTATTCAGAGAACGTTGAAACCCCAAGAAAATGATTTAAAGTCTGTCCCCTGCATGTGAATCTCGAAGTGCCGTCCAGCAAGGTGCCTTGTTTCATCAAAATGTTGGCCTGTACACAACTGCTGCTTTTTGGGTGCTTACAATGTTTGCAATCACCGCATTGTGCTACAAATAGTGGCACCACATGGTCACCTGGTTTTACGTTTGTTACCCCCTCACCGATACTCTCAACAATGCCGGCGCCTTCATGGCCCAAAATGGCTGGAAACATCCAGGGAAACTTTCCAGTCATTACGTGCAAATCTGAGTGGCACAATCCAGTTGCTACCATTTTAACACGAACTTCGTTAGCTTTTGGCGGTGCCACTTCCACATCTTCGATAGACAGAGGCTCGTTCACAGCCCAAATAACTGCCGCCTTACACTTAACTACTTTTCCTACTGTGCTGGCCATTTTGAAGATTATATGAGATTTGTTGCGCAATATATTAAGAGTGTGACTTGCTGAGACACTAATCGTTAACTGAATTCAAAACATTGTTTAACATTTGTTATATATGCTGACTTTTATGAGCGTTTAACAAATGATAAAGCATTTCGTTCATTCAGTGATAACTTTGAGGCAGTTTTTCTCTTTACTATTTCAATCATTCTTACAGATATGAAATATATAATTAAGTATTTGCTACGTAACAAAACCAATTAAGTTCTTGTATACGAAGCGACGCATACATCTAAGTCGCAAGGATGTGTTCAGTTATAGTTATTGTTCGCCTAATGGATAATAGTCAAAGGCAGATGTAAGTATGGTCGATTTAGATTGAACTAAAAATATAACTGCACTAGAACCAGAAGTGTACTGTTGAGAGATGCTTATTATATAGAAGATATATTAGTTTATCTTAATTCTATGAATTTGTGTAAAGTCTCAATTTAGGTTTCAATTGAAAAATACGTTTTTCTTCTATGATCTAGAAATTTATTGCAATGGCATCAATAATTTTAATTTATCTAATTAAAAAACTAATGTACAATTTAGTCATGATTTGCATCCCCATCTTCAGTCTTTTCAGCATCGTGCGATAATTTTTGTCTTTTGCGTGCCTGGATGTCCGCCATAGTTTGTTCTATAGAACGTTGGTCCTTTTTGTTTTCACTGGGAACTTAAAAAAGAAAAAAAAAAGAAAAAAAAAAGAAAAAAGGTAATCACAGAGTTAACCAAAAAAAAGTTTCCAGAAAATTTAAACTTACCAAAACCGTAGGATTTGTTCGATTCGGTTTTCTTTGCCGCTTTAAGTGCAGCGTCTTGTCCAATAAGATGAACGTATTTGTCTTTATAATTTGAATTTGGTACAACAGTCTCGGATTTTTTGTTCTTGTCAGCTTCTATACATCGTTGATCTATTCGCATTTGTGCGTATTCTTTGGCCTTTTCCTCATTCCATACTTCACCATTTCGTCTTGCTAAAATCTCATCTTCGGAAGGAGGTAAATCTTTTTTGTAGACAACAATGTAGCGGTCAACATCTTCCTCACCGAAGCTCATTGCCACTAGGCCGGCAACTTCAACAACATCGTGTCTGTAATTAACAAGGTTTATTTCATTAAAATATTGTTTAAACTAAGATCCTTAAAAAAAAAAAGTGTGTAAGTTAAAAAAAGTAACGATGCATCACGTAGTAACACATTACTACCAAATGACCGTTAGGATGCAGGAGTGTTGAAATGGTTCGCAATGTTACAAACAAACTTACACTACAGTTCGAAATATTTTATTAAGAGGTTGAAATTGGAGAGATCGTCTGGACTCGGTTTTAATAAACCGGTCAACACGTTCCTCTGTGTATTTCCTGAATTTATTCAGCTCCTCATGCTCACGCATTTTCATTTTCTCAACATGCTCTTTCTGTTCTGAAAATGAAAACATTAAATATCATTGAAATATGCATTGAATTTATCTATTAACAACGCGCGTGACGTTTTCAATGTCACCCTCCTTGAAACCTTCAGGAAATTTTTTTTAATCAAGCTTACTTTTTATGAGGACCTTTTGCTTTTCATCGACTGCTGGTGGCTTATCCATGGTCCCTAATATTGAGTCCAATAAATCCATTCTGTTTGGTTTTTAATTGATTGTTTACAAAATTGATTTATGAAACTAAAAAGTTTGAATCTTATTTGGTTGGGCTAATGGATTTTGACGTTTTCCTTTGTGGTTTTTTCGCAAAGCTGAGAATTGATAGTAGCGAACTCTGACGGATTTATTCCAATTTTTTTT
Organism: Sylvicola cinctus; assembly: GCA_963854165.1. Taxonomy (NCBI): domain Eukaryota; kingdom Metazoa; phylum Arthropoda; class Insecta; order Diptera; family Anisopodidae; genus Sylvicola; species Sylvicola cinctus. The sequence goes on along the minus strand of OY974083.1, from coordinate 37,821,374 downwards.
TTGCTTTTAATTTTTATTATTTATTAATTTATTTATTTTTAGCCGTTTTAATTAAAACACATTTACATTTGTTGAATTTTTTTATTTTATTAACTATTAATTAATTAATATTAAAATAATATCCGTTATTAGTTCAATAAAATAGCATCAGAGGTGCTGTCATCACCGCGCATTTGAGAATCGTCAATCATGATAATGACATATTGTGAATTTTTCTTGTTTTCATTTTTCAATAGAAAATGGGAGTATTAAGAACATTGTGAATTTATAAACAAAAATATTGTGAATTAACAAATTCATTACACTATAGTTATGAATTAAAATAAGTGACTAATATATTTACACGTCTTCTCTTGTTTTTCTACCATAAAAAGGAATGGAATAAAAATATAGTATGTACAATGTACATAGTAATTTTGTCGAGGCAAATTAAATTGTCTTCCACAAGTCATATTAGTTGATAAATTTGAGTTCAGCTTAAGCGTTTCTTAGAATTGTCTGAGGCTTTGATTGCATATGCGTATGTGAGGGCTTTAAATATAATAAACATACAACATTACTCCGTTTCATAATATAAACAATAATTTGTTTTCAAGATCATCATGTTAGAAATGCAAGAAATCGGCACATGCCGCACGTGCCTTGTGGAGCAGGATAAAAATCTTTTGAAGTCCATTTACAGATCTGGCCTAATTGGCGGACGCCTTACTCAACTTTCCATTATGTTGGCTGATTGCACATCTCTTTCAGTAAATTATTTATGCCTTAGTTTATAAAGTTTTTGAAAATTAATTATATAATACCTTATTAATTTCAGTTTCTTCAAGACGATGGTTTGCCATCCCTAATATGCTCAAAATGTGTTGAGGGAGTGAGCCAAGCGTTCAGTTTCCGTGAGCGTTGCATTAAGTCTAACATAGAATTACGCGAGAGGAGCGATAAGAACATTAACATATTTGTGTTCGTCGACACTTTAGATGTGTCTTCTGCTGAAGGTGTAAATGTAAAAACAGAAACAATCCAACAATTACCTACGGCTACAAATGTCAAGGAAGTATACGAGATAAAAGAAGATGAGATTCCTTCATTGGAATCGGAATCAATACTAAATAATGAATCTGCAGAAGAGGAAGTTCAATGGATTGAGGAGTTGGAAGATAATCAACTCGCATCCGAGAATCCAATAAATGAAGCAAATGTAGGGGATTCTATTGCGGATAAATCCGATGAAAGCTACTATGTTGAAGAATTTTTATCAGACGAGTCGAGCAACGAAAAATCATTCACAAACAAACAAACAGATAGTGCAGAAAACAAAAACAGCGCAGAAGTCTTAACAGATAAGAAAATATCTGCTGGTAACAGTAAAAAGAAAAGAAAACGAGCACCCAAAAAAAGTAATTCAATAGGACCACCATTCATATGCAAAGTGTGTGGCAAAGAATTGGGACGATTAAGTTCTTTCCGCTATCACATGCAAATACATTCAGATGTGGCTTCGTTCCAATGCAGTGAATGTGAATTGTCGTTTAAGACCAAGAATGCGTTCGATGGCCACGTGATGACGCATAATGACGATCAAATGCATCAGTGTCAGTTGTGCCCAAAAAAATATCGTCAATCAGCCTCCCTGCGGAATCACTTGTTGACACATGAAGGTGGCATGCCGTTCGAGTGCGAGACTTGCGGCAAAAGATCGCGACAGAAAAGTGATGCTAAGGTGGATATACTTAGAAATTTTCTTTTTAATATGAATGCATTTTTGAAATTGTATTTTTTAGAAACACACACTTACTCATAAAGATGAGTTCAATTTTGTGTGCCAGTACTGCGACAAAGCATTCAGATTTAAAAGCAACTTAATCAGCCACGAACGTATTCACACAGGAGAGAAGCCATATGCCTGCAAGACAGAAGTAAGAATTTGTTTTTAAATTGTAAGCATCGTATGAATTTCATTTCTCAATGTTATTAAAGGGTTGCGATAAGAAGTTTGTTGGAAGTGAACAATTGAAGCGTCACGTCCGCACTCATACTGGGGAGAAGCCTTTTGTTTGTGAATTATGTGCAAAGCGATTTACTCGCAAAAGCAGTCTCAATGTAAGTTTTTAGTCATTATTTTTGGATTTAGCTCTTAAAATATCATTTTGTTTTTCAGTACCATTTAAAAACGCATACGGAAGTCGGTTAATAAATCATTAATCAGTAAAATAATCCGTTGTCAAATTTTAGTTAAATACTTTTATATAATGGTTTTGTTACCACTAGTCACTACACAACAAAACACTCTAATAATTTTAATTTACAAAACATTTGTACCAACACATAGGTGTAATAAAAACATTGACTATTCAGAAGAATCACAAACGGTACCTATTTTAATTATTTCCGATCATCCGATTTCCACAACTTTGTGGTCAGATCATAGAATCCAAAGAAAATAGCACCACCCAACGTGATCCACAACACTCTCGGAAGAAATCCAGCAAAAAGGCCGGAAATTCCTCGCTCCCTGTAAACAGTTTTCAACACTCGCATCGGACTTTGTCTCTGTCCCTCGGACAACATAATACGTGTCTTAATAACATCTAACGGAGTCGTTACACCAGCAGCAAACCCACCTGCTATCGCACCACAAATCGCCACTGAAATTGGGGTTAATGGTGTGCCAGTTGTTTCAGTCCATTGGCTTTTCAGGAATTCCCACAATGGAAATTGAATCAATGAAAACGGAATCTCTCTCATTAATGTTGTTCCAAATCCGCGATAAAGTCCCGAAAATAAACCCTCTTTGCGATATGAATCCCATAAGATATGCACTGCACTGACATCACTACGCACTGTTAATGCTTGCTTTCGTTGTTTTGCAATCTCCACTGGAACACGAATGAAACATGCCACCACCTCGGCCACTGAAGCTGATGCCATGTGGACGAATGGTGTTTGATGTGTTTGTGCATGCTTGCCCAGCATTTCTTTGAAACTTTCGTAAGTGCAAAAAAAGAGGGCAGCTGTTGGAGCACTGCCCGCTGCTGCTGGTCCTAGTCCTTTGTACACTCCACGAAATGCACCTGATCTCCAAAATCCACGCTCACTTTGAAGACGCGTTTTTAGTGTATCTATAGGGAAGAGTACAATGTCGACAACCATACCGGCTACGCCACCGGACACAAGGGCTGTTATGTAGGAGTTGGTTGTGGATGGAAAACGGGTGGGCTCAGCTATTTCCATGATGGATGTATGGTGTGTTTTGATCTTTTTATTTGTTGGACAATTTTAATGTTGCTATGGAAACTTTTTATTTACGTAAATTGCATTTAAGTTGGGTGCTCATATTGGAATAACCTTAAATTTGAATACATTAGTTTTATGTTTAACGGAGATTTTTGTGGGGCTGAATGCTAATTCTTAAAATTACCGAAATTTTCACAATTTTTTGTTTTTGTAAACAATACATTTTATATATATTTTTGACATATGTTAATAACGAAAATACATATATCTATGAAAATTGTGCAAATCTTCAACACGCGTGAGAATTATCTGTTTTTGAATTGCACACAAAATCAAAATGGGAAAAAAGAAAGAATCTGGAAACCTTGGGAGGTCCTTAATAAAAGACAGATTTGGTCATAAAAAAGATCGTCGAACAGTTGACAACAATTCCATGGTAAATAGAGAAAAACATTTGGTAATCAAATTTTTTATTAATTTCCGTCACTTTAACCCCACTAATTCAGCTCCACACACAAGAGGTGCAAGATGGATATGATTGGGGTCGCCTTAACTTACAATCCGTTACCGAAGAGTCGTCATTCCAAGAGTTCCTACGCACTGCCGAATTAGCAGGTACCGAATTTCAAGCTGAAAAGTTAAATATTAGCTTTGTAAATCCCAAAAGTAATGTTGGCCTCCTTACAACCGCCGAGAAAAAGGAGGCTGAAAAAAAGCATTTGGATAAAAAGGAGTTGTTAAAAATTCCACGTCGCCCCAAATGGGATGAAACTACAAAAAAAGAAGAGTTGGTGGCTCGTGAAAATGAGTCATTCCTTGAGTGGCGTCGTGGTCTTGCTCTACTGCAAGAAGATGAAGGCATTCTGATGACACCGTATGAAAAAAACTTGGAATTTTGGAGACAGTTATGGCGTGTGGTGGAGCGCAGTGATGTTGTTGTACAGATTGTTGATGCTCGCAATCCACTGTTGTTTCGCAGTGAAGATCTGGAGCGGTATGTAAAAGAAGTTGGAAGTGAAAAAATGAATTTGATTCTTGCCAACAAGGCTGATTTTCTAACTGACGAACAACGGCAACATTGGGCAAAATATTTTACTGAACTGGGAATACGTGTTGTATTCTTTTCCGCATTGGATGCAAAGGAAGATTTGTTAAAGGACATCAAAGAAGAAGAAGATAGTGATACGCAGGACAACAGTGATTCTGATAGTGAAGAAGAAGCAGATGTTGAAAAAAAAGTCGTACAAAAAAAATCGGTTACAAATGATATAAGTTTGAATGAATTGAAAGAGGCTGCTGAAAAACTGTCTCAATCAGTGCAACACATTGAAACTCAACTTGAAAAACTCGAGGAAGTAATAGGATCGGACGCGTTGCTTAATGATCCAAATGTGTTAACACGTGAACAGTTAATATTGTTGTTTAAAATAATTCACAAAGGAAAAAAGGTCACCGAAGGTATTACCACAATCGGACTTGTTGGGTATCCTAATGTCGGAAAGAGCAGCACAATTAATGCCTTGATGATTGAGAAGAAAGTATCCGTCTCTGCAACACCTGGCAAAACAAAACATTTCCAGACTCTTTACCTGGATACAGATCTATTGCTTTGTGATTGTCCTGGTCTTGTTATGCCCAGCTTTGTTCTGACAAAAGCAGATATGATCCTCAATGGTATTTTGCCTATTGATCAGATGCGTGATCATGTACCACCTGTCAATTTATTGTGCACTCTTGTACCCAGACACATTCTGGAGGATAAATATGGTGTTATGATTGCAAAACCACTAGAGGGAGAAGATCCGAATCGACCACCTTATTCCGAAGAACTCTTACTGGCCTATGGATGTATGATTATTGCTGAGAACTTTTCATTTAATTTTTATTTAATTCATATTGTTTATTTCTAGACAATCGCGGTTTTATGACATCCAATGGCCAACCAGATCAATCACGTTCAGCTCGATATGTCCTAAAAGATTATGTCAATGGAAAGTTGCTGTTTGCATATGCACCACCAAATGTGGATCAGGAAATATATCATATACATCCGAAACGTGTTCGTCCTGATTTTGAAGAAAAAAATTTGCCACAAGTGCAGCAGAGAGCTATGAGGGTTTGTATTTAAATACAGAATGCATTATTAATTAGATGGAAATATTTAAAAAAAATTTAAATTGTAGATTAAGAATAAAACTACCACAAAAGATTTGGATGATCAGTTCTTTGAAAAAAATCGCCATGGAGTGCACATCAAGGGACAGTCGTTTTCTCACATTCGAATAGGTGCTGACGGCAGACCTGTTGAGGGTGGCAGTACGTCGGCATCTTCGCTTAATTTGGCTGGAGCTGGGGAGAAACCTTGGCGTACGGCAAAACGAGAGAAACGCGAAAAGTTGAGGAAACGTTTTTCTCATCTTGATCAGCATTAAATTTATTCTGTCACGCTCATTGAATTTCTATTATTGATTATTATTAAATATTAAAGTTTTTATGAAAACATAATTTATCAAATGATTTCATTATATTCTGTTAAGCAATATAGGGTCTCGGAGAAAGAAATTATCGATAGCCGCAAAAAAATAATGGTAAACTATTTTTTTAGGCACTTTGAAGAAAAACAGTAAAAAGCAAATTTTGTCGATTTAAATGTAGTTATTATTATATATTCTTATCATAAAAGAAATATTGTTTTTGCATTATCAATATGTTATATAAATTGTATTATATTGTTTACATTTTTATTAACCGTTTCACCTGCAACGCATCATACACTTTATTTGTTCAAATTTCGAAGAGTCATGAAGCATCAGTAAAAAAGAACGCAATGTAGAATAGCACGGTTCTTTTCTTCTTCAAACTCGTGCAAAATTTCATCCATGTCGTTATCGAGATCTTCTGATAGAGACATCTAAAACAAAACAATAAGGAATTATTTTAATTAAATCTTAACATGTTAGACTGTATGTCAGTCATAACTCATAATGATAGCATTTTTTCAATTCTTAAGAATAGACAGGGACTGACTGAAGTAGGATATTTGTTTATGTCAGATGGATCGTATTCAAATAATATCAAGCATCAAATTTAGGACCACAATTACAAAGCCATTTTACAAATATTTTCTGTAAAATGACACTCGTCAGTAAGAAATATTTGAAACATTTAAAAAATATTAGGGATGAAACGATATTTTGTGAACAAAACTCACGTGACCGAGAATACTTTCCAATTCATCGAAAGGGAAAGCACTTAAGTGCACAGGACAGGATTTAGACAAAAATTATATTCTAGCAGTTAGTGGTAACTTGGATGGGTTGCAACTTGTAGCTGGAAGTCATCCTGAGAGTGAAGATGCAAAAACTTCTTCGATCGATTAAGTTAAAAAAAAATGTTGACAAATTGAAAAGTAAACGCCTTATATAAATTAGATCTTAAAGGATTTGGGCCGCTGATTATGTTGGTAACTTACAGGATTTTGGTTAATTAAAAATTTCTATTTTCTCTTGAGTTTTTTGAAAATAAAGTAAACGTCGATTGAAGAAACAGACGGGATCTTCTAAGATTTACAGAAATAAAACAACTGATTTGTAAGGACATTCATAAATACTAAGCAATTAAAAAGTAATAAAACATCCTCATCAAGCAGACATCTTAGGTTATAAAAACGAGTAAGTTGTAAAAGGTACTCTCATTTTCGATTAAATACAAATTGCATTTTATTGACCAATTCAAATAATCATTTGTAGAAATTACCATTGTGACTAAATCGAGAATTGCAAATGCGCCGATCATAGCCTCTTCGGGATTGTCGGGTATATCGATATTGATAACGTGTACGGGCTCATTGTATACGGATTCTCTTGTGTCCATGTACTGCAGTAACTGCGGAACGAATGAAACAAAAATATTTGCGGTATAGTAAAATTAATAAATCTGTTAATTTTGATAGAAAAAATACTCAAACGAGCAAAGAAAAAAGAATTTAATATTTAAAATACTTTACCTGATCGTAAACACGTTCTTCAGCTGTTATGATTATATTGAACCTTTGATTGCAATCCTGAAACCGCTCTGGACACTTTTTAATGCGGCGATTCCTGTCCAATAAGTGCAATAGACCATTTTGTGTGTAGCTATATTTTTAGTATTTAGTTAAGGAAATATGTTTCGTTTTTGTGTTATATTTAAATTTTTTAATGATGTTACATTCGCGAATATTCTAAAACATCTGGGCCGAGCACTTGACAAAAATGATAATTTATCACTATTCCCCCAATAGTCTGAACATCAATTAGAATCCTGAATCAATAAATACAACGGGTCTTCACCCTACTTTGCAAACATGTTTTTAACGCTTTTAATCAAAAATCTGAAGTCGCCAAACTGGGTTGGCATGAGGAATAAAATGGCATGATTGGTAGCAATTTTATGCATTAAAGTCAATCATTTATCCATTTAAAAATTATATATGGTGAATTGTTGTTTTTAGATTATATGAAATATCCGGGTTTTTGGAACACATTAAACGATGTTTTTTTGTGACTTTTTTCATTACATCAAAGACTGTACTTCCTACATGCAATGGAAAATAATAATGTAAAAAGATTATACCTCAAACAAAGCAGATTTCAAAAATTAACCGTACCAAATATTTTCTCTTCGATACTTTTTTAATGAAACGTTTCAGTGAATTTTATTCTCTCAAAGGAAGATGGCACTATTTCAACAAAAAGGCTGAAATTTTGGTTCGAATGTTGGGTAATGAATAAAATGACTGCATCAAACAAAAATCAGGAATGCCAAACACGAATACTCCCGTGAATCAATTGAAAGGACATGTAATAAAGATGTTCAGTTCAAACCAAAGATCGCTATTTCTAGAATTAAAATTAAATTATTATTTTAATTAGAATACAATTATGTAGGAAAAACATGAATCGGTTCAATGGTAAATGTATTGGATAACTTACCAACAAATCACCCGGCCCATAGTAATTTCATTCCCTACCAATAGAATTTGTGGAAATCTATTTCATTTGGAAACGATGTCTACAGACTGGCGAAATATTCTTGCAGAACATAGTAACATAACCTCAAACAATATTGTACGAAAATTTGCTGATTTTACTAAAAAGGATACAATGCTTTATCTTTTGTTGTCAAATCATTGTGGATGTGTTCGTATGTGGTCCCAAATTCGTAAATGTTCGGCTTGTCGATGGCGGTGCCCGGTAATTTGACCTTTTCACCTGTTCCAAATGACTGCACATCAAATCCCTTGTTCTGTAAGTAGGAGTGAGCTTCCATCGACCGATTCATATTGGACGAGCACACAACAGCAATTCTCAGATTAGCTTCTCCGTTTTCCTCTGATGTCATCTTAAATTGTGATCTGAAGTCAAATATTAAAATTGTTATTGCTAAAAAATGTATTGTATGCATAAAGTAATATAATGATGAAAAATATTGACAAAGTTAAAAAAATGTAACTTGTGGGTATTTTTATTACATATTTTAATATTAAAACACAATAATATGAGACGACAGTAAATATATACCTTAAGGCTATGATGAAGGTTTATTTCAGATATTTGTCTCTTGTTTATAACTAACGTACGGTGCTTACTTACTGAGTCAATTCGTTAAAAGCTGATCCTAGTCCCAAGGAAATACTCTTTGCGTGATTTTTTTAGGAAAATGACCTTGCGGTTAGCAAATGCGGGTGAAAATTTAAAGTTTAAGTCGAAGCGCGCACTGCGCGGTGTTTCAACTTTCAAGAAAAATTATATTAAAATAATGGACGGCGGCTGCAGCCAACCAATTATGAATTCAAGAAATCCAAGAATGGCCAGATGAGATTTTTTTACAATATATATATGCGTGTTATCGCATTTATTGTACAGGGTATTTTTTCACATTTTGACTCTTTTTATAATTGTTTTTTGCCAATATCATTTTTAGAATGGACTGGGAATGTTAAATGAATATCGTTTATGTAATTAATTATCTTAAAAGGAATAGAAGTTTCTACAGGTTTCGTAACGTCCATATGCAATGTATATTTTCTATAGATATAAAAAACAGCTGCAATTACGTAAAACGGTTCTTTATATTCGATGTGATTTAAATTAAATGACAAAATTAAATTGAATAGTATAAATTATATGTATATAACTGTATTATTTTTTTTAAGAAAATTTAATTGAGAAAAGTACTACCATGTACGCACCATGTATAAAAAAAATAAAAAATATATAGCGTTACTATCTAAAAAGTAGTTATATATATTTTGTAGATAACTTGACACACGCACACATACAAAAATGAAACGCCGCTTGCCCCGCAAACCCCAAAATGGCAAAACACTCTTCAGTCTTCACTCTACATTGAACAGTCTCCAAATAACTACCTTCATAGTTTATTCCACAGACCGTAAATCGTAATTCGCTGCGCCTTTGATATACCGCGAGTCGCCATTTGCCATATTCTTCAATTTTTACTCTATTAAAGTTTTTGCATCCGTAAGCCGAAGTTGGTGTACGGAATGCGGAGTGTGTCTTTAAATTGTTAGTGAACTTAAATGTTATTTTGTTGGAGTTAATAATTATTTGTTTAAAAAAAAAAAAATTGAAATTGAAGAGAGTTGACATAGTGATAAGTTGATTAAAATTTGCCGATAAAATATTAATAACTAAAATTAAATTCGGCCTTTGTCGGCACTCGGCTTGGTCAGAAGGACAAGGCTCTTTTAATTTCAGTGAAAAATAAATAAAAATAAAAATTATAATGTCGTTGAGCCAGTCGTCTGTGGTTAGTAAAATATTTCAAAATGTATTTAATTTATTTTTATGTTAATTTCTAACATACTTTTTATTTAATTTGTTTAGCTGAAATTGTACACCACAGTTATTGATGATGTGGTAAATAATGTGCGTGAATTTTTCCTGAATGAAGGATTCGATGAACAAGTATTAGAAGAACTACGTCAAGCATGGACAACAAAAGTAATGGCCTCCAAAGCTGTGGAGAGGGAGCAACCTGAAGCTCCTGCCCCTCAAGCGAGCACATCTACTGCGTCAAAGGTACATATGTATACATACTACACATTTGCATTATATTCTGTTGAATCTTATCATCTAGCTAAAGTCAATTGTATTTAATGTTTTTTTTATTTTCATTGCATTTTTTTTCATTATATTTGCTCATTCCGCATTGCAGTCTGCTCATTCCAAAGTAAGAAAACATAATTAAACTGCTTGATGTTTTTAATTGGAACAAAAAAAATTACCATTATTTTTATTTCCTTCAGTCAAATGGAACCAAATCAAAAAAGGCCAAAGAAGCCGCTGCTGCAACAGCATCTTCGTCCGCCGACATTAAGAGCGCAGACGCTAAAACAACAACCACTGCATCGGGGGTTGGTGGCGGGGGTGCAATAAGTAACACCACTACAGCCAACTTAACACCACAGCAAGCATTACAAAATGCAGCCAAACAGGCAAACATTACAATGCCATCTACATCCAATAAAATTGCTGCTGCTGCACCAGCACCTGCTCAGGCGCAGCCGCAGCCTCAACAACAGCAACAACCACCACCGCCTGCATCGGTGGCGAGTCTTGATCCGGCAAAAATTGTGCCTATTCAAATAACGCTGCCACCCCAACCAGGTGTAGTTAATGGTGAGCAGCGCGTGCTCACCATTCAGGTGCCGGCTTCTGCATTGCAAGAGAATCGTCTGCAGACCGTTCTCACTGGACAGATAATCAGTTCGATTATGATTTTACCACCACAATTGGCATCAGCAATGTTGCAACAGCACGTCAACGCATCGCTGCAACAGCCAGCCCCATCAATGCTACCAGGTGGGTTGACTAATAGAACTATTGATATACATAAACGTGTTCTTTTGGGTGTGTGTCAGTTTGATTTTATATTGATTTATTGTGCTTTTTGCAGGCTCGGTAAATGTGCAGCGACAAATGGACGGCGCTCGCGCTGCTGATAGCTCCGACGATGATGGAAGTGAGATCAGTGATGATAATATGGATGATGAAGATGATATTGAAGATGGAGACGATAAGGATGACGACGATGACGATGTGGATGGCGATATGACTGGTTTGGCTAGTGGTGGTGCCGAAGAAGAGCCACTTAATAGTGAGGATGATGTTACAGATGAGGATGCGTCAGATTTATTTGACACTGAAAATGTTATTGTGTGTCAGTATGATAAGGTGAGATTATAATTTTATTTTAAAAATTTTGTAGTCTTAATTGGCAACCATGAAATCATATTTTTCGCTTTTTGCAGATAACACGGTCTCGCAACAAGTGGAAGTTCTACTTAAAGGATGGCATCATGAATATTGGTGGGAAAGATTATGTCTTTCAGAAGTGCAATGGTGATGCTGAGTGGTAAGGTGATTTTTGTAACATTTAATTTAGGTTTTATTAATAATTGTTATAGATATGTAGTTATGTATACAAAACTAAAGAAATCACATTATTTTTATTAAATTAAGTAAATTTAAAACAATTTTAACTGATTCAGAAAACATTAATTTTATGTTAAATTAAACTAACGTGGTTTTATATTGATATTTTTCCAACATTTTTTTAAGTGTTTATTTGTGAGTTAATTATTACTGAATACAATAAATTATTAACTATATATAATTATAAGTATGATAATCAACATCAATAGAATGGCAGTATGTATTTCATTATTGAATATCTGTCTTTTAAAATGTATGTGTTATTTATTATATTAATTTTTAAACATGTACAATGCATATATCAAAATAATTAATCACATATTGTATTTAGGTAACATATTGTACATGTAATATTTTGTCTCCGCGATTTACTATCAGTACACATTGTGTTAAAAAATATGATTTTCTTATTAATGACAATTAAATTTGACAGCCATAATTTGCATAATTATTCTCAAAAATAAAAATATTTTTATACTAAAATACATAATCATTTGTGAAATTTTCATAAAATTATTTTGAATGTTGAAACATTTTGAAAACTTACTGAAATTTTTTTAATGCTTTTGGTTGAAATTAAGATTCCTTAACGTTTTAATTGCGTAATACTATTTACTTGTTTTACGTATTGTATATTAAAATTAGGTCCGTTACTTTATTGTTTTAAAAAAAATTGTAAAATTCATTTAAAAAAAGTAAGTTTTTAATTTTTAAACGCACATTTTTCAAAATTTTTATTTCAAATTTCAAATAATTAAAAAGTGAAAAATTATTTTAAACACAATTATAACACAAAAGAATTAAAAAATTGTAAAGATTGGAGACCCACGCAACAAACAATAAACAATTTCGTTTATAAATTAATAAAACAACTATAAGCTAAGTGTTTTTTTTAAATTTACTTATGAATTAAATATCACATAAAAATGTTCATATTTATTTACTGAAAGACAGATCATCAGCTGTATTTCTGTTTATGTACTTGCAAAATCTCGTACTTCTCTGATAGGATAATATATCTTGTTATTGATATAATATAAAATTAATAGTTATCATAATCACATAATCAATAATAAACATTTTGTGTTATGGTTTCAAAACTCCTATAGTGCAGTGTGTTTATATGTGTCTATAATAATGTATAAACTTAATAATTATGAAGACAACTTGTATAACTTATAAGCCTAAATAATTATTATTATTAAACATACCGATACGATCAAAAATGGACCATTAGCCTGTGTAATTTTCTATTTACACAATTTCGCAAAACTACTGAATTAGGCCAAAAAGAATTACAGAAGAATTTCGCTTTAAAAAAGCGTCAAATTAATTTATTTAAAAATTATTTTTATATATTGAATAAGATTTTTAATAATATTATAGTGAGTATTTAGTTAGGTATGTTCACAGAATAAGTTCTTAAAACGTTGTAATTAAATTTCATTAAAATGCATCTAGAATTTATAGAATAAGTCAAATCTAATTGGTAATTAGCTGCATCATATAGCGTTGGCAAAATGAAATTTTTTTATTATGCGTTTAATTTTTATTTTATCCTTCACAATCAGATCAATATATTCAATAGGAAAATTATTCATAAATTGCATTACAAGCAAATTTTGTTTTATTTTATCCAACATAATTAAATATGTACATAGTATAGTTAAAAACATATTAATTATAACCATATTGTGTATTAATGTGAACAAAATTGAATAAAAAAAGCAGTAATTATTACTGATCAAAGCTAATCTCTCCTATTTAAACTATTAACAATTCTTTTTATATTTCATTACATTATTTAAGATACACAGGTACAGGAGGTCTTTCAACTTTGTGTATGGAAATGTTCTGAGTAAAATGTAAGTAGAATTTAAATTTATAAAAACAAATAAAACTTGTAGTTCATTTTATTTATAATTATATTTTATTCACATTAAATAATGATCGATATATATACCCCATAAAATAGTGTGCGTTTATTAAACGCACATGTGCGCGTGGCACATAAACGTTCTAATAAACGTTCAGGATGCGCCGCTTCCCATAAAAACAAATCCCATATTTTTGAATTTGGGTATATATATTATCGCAATTGGGATATTAATATACAATTTATATATATCTACGAAGTGTCACTTATCTATTGTCTACAAAATAATAATTTATAAATTTAATTGTAAAATATTTTTATTTATAAAATTACATATGCATGCTAATCGGAGCCACAACAATTAGCTCCGATTCAATGATAATCATTTAAATATTATCAATAGTATTTAATTTATATAAAAATATGGTGTAGCAAATGAAGGCTTTTAGATCACAGCTGATGCATGCCCCAGACCGTCTTAGCGTCCACATTAAAATCTTCAAAAAGGGCAGTGAATGTTGCAACTTGCATTTCATGTATTAAATCTGGATACGTCTACAAGACAAAATGAATGAATTATTGCAAAAAAAGCTTAAGGAATGTATTTTAAATTAAATTTACCTTCACATTTTCCAGTGACATTCGAAAAGCTCTGATATGATCTAGAAAATCTCAGCTCCAATCCCGCCAAAACCAAGTATGTAATGTACATCATTGTTGGAATATACAGATCGGGTGCATTCAAATCATAGAGTGGCTGCACTGGATTATCTTGATCATACTTCAGCAATCAGTCATTGTGTGTAAATGGAAAGAACAACAGCCGTAACTTATTGATGACATACTTGTTGTGTACAGCAAAGTAGTACTTCAGCTTTTTCACTGGCAAATTGGACCGCCGGGTTGTTGTGGATTTTAAGGCTGCATGGCTTGCATTAAAATCGTTGGTACCCACAACATTGCAGTACGCTGGTGATGCTGGTTTTCAGATGTTGTGGGTGTTATGAATTGTTGTTGTTTGCTGGCCTGAGTGGGGACGACGTTTACATCGCTAACACGTTTTACTTTGCGTCCTCCCAACCCACTGCCACCAGGTGCTAAATTGGGTCGTATTTTTATAATTTTCATGTAATTATCAGTAACATAAAATAATCGGCGTTTCAAAACATAACCTCAATAACTATTTGTGTGCGATTAATATAATATTAATTAAACTCACACAAAAAGGTAATACAAGGCTATATTTTGAAGCGCCGATTATTTTGATTCTACAACACATTTTTTATTATTTATTTCACACAATATAATAACTTAAACACTTATCTTTTTATGTTTTTCTCCATTCAACAACGAAAACGCAATTAGACCATAAATATAGAATAACAACCATGGCTGCAGCTAGCTGAAACTATAATGTAAAATGTATATTTGCGATTTGAATGTTATCAAAATGATCCCATATGGGATATTAAAATCACATTTAGTGAAACTTAAACGTGCAGTGAACGTTCACTATGTGCAGTGAATGTTCACTATATGTGTAACATAGGGATTTTAATTGAAATTTTAGATTGCTATAAATTCTGATCCACACGATCTTTATGCTGGGTAACGATTGCGATCAACCATCCCAAACAATATATATAGGTTTAAATTTATATATAATGTTTACACGAACATATATACATATCTAGAGCGATACATCATACTTTGACATTTGATTTAGAGATATATATATCACCTTTTGTCATGCTGTCATAGATTATAACATCAAAATATCTACTTCCAAAATATTATTTTAAATGAAATACTGACCATTATTTGACCAAATATTATAAATCAAAATTATCAACAAAATGTCTTTTGATTTACAAAGTGAGTCGGACGTAAAAGAATACATTGAAAAGTTAGGAATTGAGTATCGTTTTGGATGTTACTCTGAAAAAAAGCCGGAAGGTAATTCACGTTTAACCTCAAAACTTACGTTTACCTTGTCACGTAATTTATTGCATTTAATTACAATTATTTCGTAAATTGAATAATTATTAAATAAACAAATTTATTCTTTAACAGTGTGCCATCTGTTAGGTGATTACCTCGAAGGTATTCGTAAGGATTTTGAAAAAGCATCAAAAGTCTATCGATCTAACTGTGACGATTATGGATATGCAAAATCCTGTCTCAAATATGGCAACTATAGTTTCTTGGGCAAAGGTAAGAGTGGCTCAAAAGGGGATCCAATGCAAGCATACAAATACTACGAGAAGGGGTGCAACCTAAATGATGCTGATTGTTGTCTACATTCTGGACTGATCCTGGTGTCACGATCAATGCCAGAGAAAATCGTCAAACGTGATGTTCCTAAGGTATAGAACGCATTATCATCAGCAAACCTTTCATTTTTGATAAGCAATTGTTGAAATTGTAATTAACATTGTTTACTTGCAATATGTGCCCATGTGATCGAGGGTGACCTACTAACTAACTCTGGTTTCTTTTTTAATTAGGGTGTTGAATTTTTGAATAAAAGCTGTGAGATGAACAACGGTAGTGCCTGCTTTTATCTATCGGCAATGCACATATCCGGTGTACAGAAAGAAATACCCGGTGCTGATGGAAATCCAAGCAGTGAAGTTTCAACCTCACCATCAGATGTTCTGATACCAAAAGACATGAAAAAAGCGTTTCAGTTTGCTTCCAAAGCGTGTGACCTTCGCAATATGTACGCATGTGCAAATCTTAGTCAAATGTATATGCGTGGGGATGGCACGGAAAAAAGTGTCGAAAAGGCTGATCAATACAAAAAAATGGCTTTGGACATGCAGGATGAGTTCAAGCAACAACAGACAACGCTTGGATTCCAACAAGGAGCCCCAGCTGCACATTAATATGCTGTTTTTTAAAGAGATGTTTTTTTTATGTGTAAGCAAAGTCCTTTTCAATCATATTAGATAACTTAATATGAACAAACCTTTCAAATGTTAACTGTTTTAAGCTTGTAGTATTCAAGTTAGTAAAATAGTCCTTCTGGCCTATTAAAAACCCATTCATAGTTAATTAATTTAATGTAAATAAATACATATTGTAAATACAAAACATGTTTTGTATCAGTATTTAATTTATTATTCATTTAAGTAATAATTTTTGAAAATCTAATACAAAACATAAATAATCGTGCTGAGGGTGGCACAAAATATTATTGCTAACACAATTGCTAGTGTCAGCAAATCCCGCATATAAATTTTAGCAGCGTACTGCTCTTCTGTTAATTCTATATCATCAAATGGTGAAATGCTTCCATCACTTTGCCAATTTGCATTTATTTCACTGACTTTAACGGGCTGTATTTGCTCAAAAATATTTCCATCGTTGTTATGGGTAGGGATTTGCCGCAGATTTGACAGATTGTCACAAGTCCATTTCCAATCTGTGTCATTGTTGGTGCATTCAAAGATTGACGAGTTAGCGTTCTCAAAAAGAATCAGTTCAAACTGAAACAAAATTAAAGCACATTTTATTTTATAATTCGCATCAAAATAATTTTAACTTACCTCATCAGTTGTTTCACGAATAAACCATCTCCGAACATCATCAACTTGACAATTGGACTGCACAACACGTAAATATTGTCCATCGTACACATTTAATCCGACAAGTGTCAATGTCTCGTTTTTATCGGATGCCTTCATGACAACACCAGAAATGCCAGTGGTATTCAATGCCTCCGAATCAATGACAAAACATTCCATTAGCGGTGGTAAATCCAAGTTGAGGAGAATATCCTCATATTGAATGCAGGCAACTTCGTCTTCATATAATAAGACATCATTGCACTCACTGGACGACGTGGCTAAAGTCACTAGGTTTGCTGTTATGAACAAAATGGCTGTACCAATGGCTGTTGCTAATGATAGCAGGGATCTTCGATGTGAATACATGTTTTTTGGAAAAAATTTGAACACTGAAACTGATTTGATTGCGCAAGGAATGAAGTTAACAGGTCTCGTGACTTTGTAGGAATAAACTTAGAAGACAAATCGCAATTTTGTGTTATCTGATGGATATGCTTTAATTTTGGACACTGTTCACCTTCTGAAATTGACTAAATGCGATAGATAGTTTAGGCCTAAAATCCTTTTTATCAAATATAAGCTGAATCACTGCTAATGATAGTCCAGATAGCCAGGTAGCATTGTCTGTTGTTTTCTTTGTCATAAGAAAGCTTTATCGCAAAAATGAAGATTCCTGAAGACGCATAATTTTTTATAAAAATACTTATTATTTTGATTTTACTGTGTTTGTATTCTTCGTGGGTATCTTTCCCGGAAATCTTATTTATCCCTTTGAAAAAATAAATCAACATTGCGTACAAACTTAAGTATGAAGTTCTACTGATTTTACTGATGAACTTCCCACGTAATGACCAATGTTCAAAACTCGGATAATCATTGTTTATGATTTTTAAAATTCAATTTATGTATTAATACTAAGAAGCAAATTCGACATGGTTATATGTTGACTTATTACAAACATCTTTATTTTAAAGACTTAAGAAACCGTGGTGAAAAAAGAAAAAAAAAATTTTGTGTGAAGGATATGGCAATTGACTCTAATTGTATCTGACATCTTATTTGTGTTTATAATAATTGTTTACCAGATAAAATGTTACGAATACCGCACCAAAAAATGTGGGTTTAATCTTGGATTTAAATTCTTTAAAATTATTTTAAATATGAAGTGATTTCTTATATAAAAGTAATAACTGTGGAGTGTCATGATTCATTAAGGAATAAAAACCTTTGCATTAGCAAATCAAATCATTGACAAAAGGAAGGCAAGTTACAGAGTCGGTTTGATCTGAGGAGTATATTTTAACCATGATTTACAATAAATTTTTACAAACTGAAATATAAAATATTAAATTTATAAGTAAAACGTGTATTGTGTTAATTTCATATTTTAATTCTGGTTGCAACTTTCCACCCATTTAAAATTTATTTATATATCCATTGTTGAAATAATATTTCTGCTATTGATTTTTTTTATTGAAATTTTAAATCATTGGCATAATTTCCATTTTTTAAAACCCTGCTCCCACATTTTTCCTATATTTTTAATTTTTTCCTCAATGTTGAGTGTTGACACACACAAGGATTACTCCAATCAGTATAACATGATTAGATAAAATTGTTTCACAAATTCCACACCACAATAGTCACTAATAAACGTAGAACCTTAGTCATAAAATAATAATGAAAAACTACACTTGTTAACGGTTGATTAAAAATTGAAAAAAAGGTGATCTTTTTATTAAATAATAAAAATATTACAAATAAACGGAACTTAATCTACGAACAACAAGACCGGAATCTTCTTTCGCACTTCAAAGGTACGCACCCCCACCGTACCAAACATTTTTCGGATCATGCAGTTCATCTGTTCGTCGTCCTCGGTTGTCGGCAATCAGTTGCGCTTTAATAGCATCCTCCATTTTTTTGTTTCTCAGATAACACAAGTAGATGCACACGATTAGCATAAATGTGAACATTATGATGAAAATGATGGCCACCACCATCCACACTAATTCCTGATCCATTGTGGGGTTAATGTATTAAATATCGGTTGCAAATTAAAGCGTGCAAATTAAAACTACTGTTGTTCGTCACTTTTACTGTTAATTTTAATAAATATTTTCGAAAAAAGCTTCGTAAAATCGTAAATCTTCCATTAATGGGCAGAGAATGTGAGCCAATTGGCGCGCTACAGAAACACTGCTAAAAGCCACGATTTGTTATTCGTGCCATGTCCGATATATTTTATCAAGGTGCTACTAGTTGGAGATTTATCATTTACTAAACTAATCTCAGCGGGTGAATTCTTATCGTTGAAATTGTGTTTCATTGTAATAAATTGTGATAAAAGACTTAGTCTGCACAAGGCACCTCTAAAGACACTTTACCGCTCACTCTATGCAATAAATCGCCATGTAACCACAATGATTCGGGTATCTCAAATTGGGTCACTCAAATCTCTGTAGTCCGAGGTTACGATATTGGGGTGGCTTTTGAACGGGTCGATTGCGTGCGAAATCGCTGCCACGCATCAGTTCCATTTCAATTTGTTTGTAGCTAGGAGGTTCCTGATCCGGTGGAGTTTGGGGAGTGCCGTCTTCAGCAATTGTATGGCCAGCAATGTCAGCGATGAAAATTCTATACAACTTAAAGGTAAAAAAATAAACAAACTCAACGATGCTGAGGATGCCAAGTCCAATGAAAATGCCAAGTAGACCACCAAAGTTACCTAATTAAAATATTGTATGATATTCAAGAAAAAAAGGATGGATAAGGATGTTCGGGTACTCACTAAGTATTTCATACCAAGTATTGACTTCATCCGTTCTGTACAAAAGGGTATATTGCTTCGGGTTGTATATACGAACGATTGCAATATCTTTAAGATTTGATACGTTTTTTCTTAAAAAACGAAAAAGAAGTATTGGGAATGAAGAAAATTTGGATAAAACTCAAATATTTACACAATTCCAAATCTGGGTCGTGTCTTATTATCAGTTGCAATAATTGAAAATCCCGTCTTCGAACTGTATTGAGTACTAGAACACAGTGGCAAACACATTGGGCAGTTCAGTGAATCTTCGAGTTCCCTCTCTAGTCCTTCAATGTCATCAGTTATTGGTTTATATGTCCTCCAAGTATTTTTATACCGATTCAAACATTCTAAATCAGACATTGTACATATTAGTCCATCGCTCACAGTGTCGTTAAAATCCCTTGGCAAAAAGTACGGCGTGCACTTGCAAAGGGCTATAATGCTTCGAATTTTGCATGCCAACAAGCAATCAGTGTAGCTATAATGACCATCAAACTCCTCAGGATGTTCATGCTTAAACAGGCATTGTCTCTGCGTGTTTATGTTGAAATCAGTTTTGTAATTTTGTAAGTAGTAAAAAATACAAACCTTTTCAACTGAATACTTTTCAATTCCATCATCAGCCAGTATGGTAGTACTAGATAGTTGTATGAAAAATTCACGCTGTCCTTCAATTAACTGCTGCACAAATCCACCCGTACCAGCATCTGGAAAGTTCGCAGCACCAAAGATGTGCAAACTAAAACCAGGTGTGTTTCTATAGGCATAATAATAATCCTCAGTTGATGTGTTTAGCAGGAGTAAAAGTCCTTGTTCTGGGCCGACTTCAGTTATTTTTATTGGGTTTTCGCTTTAAAATAAATAAAAAACAAAATGTTTGTAAAATAACTTGTAAATTTGTTTGAATTAAAAATACCCATTTCTTTCACTGTTGAAGACGCAAC
The DNA here is from genome assembly GCA_963854165.1 of Sylvicola cinctus. NCBI lineage: Eukaryota > Metazoa > Arthropoda > Insecta > Diptera > Anisopodidae > Sylvicola > Sylvicola cinctus. The sequence continues at coordinate 37,800,432 of OY974083.1, read as the reverse complement.
AATGACCCTCATAGGAACGATGCAGTTTAAAGGAGGTTGAACAATTGACGGACTTACCACCAATAAAACAAGATATCAAAATATCTTCACATTTAACAGCAAGCTGAAAATGTAATATTATTAAAATTAATTTATTGAGTTTTAGAATGACTTTGCATTACCCTTTTCATTTTGTTGACTGTATCAAAGATACCATTTTTAGTGTCAAATTGATCTAACAGCTCCTGTAGGTACACAAATTCATCCTTTCCATCCACATCAAAATCTAACAGGCGACCCAAATAGCGAAGTCTTTCAAAGAACCAGTTTTCATCGAACATTGGAATTTTTTCACTTCTAATATTAAAACTTCGTTTTAAAAAAATTTCTCAATATTAGAAATATAAATGTGAAAACATACAATTCCTTAGCATACTCCAAAACAGATTTTTTGCTGAGCTTATTGTTGGAACAGATGCCAATTGCGGGAAATGGAACTTCAGAAATTGAATAGCTTTGACTGTACAATGTCGTGATAGTCGGATTATCTGTGAAATTGCTCCAAGCCACCAACAACACGTACACACTGGAAGAAACTGCTGCAATCTGTACTAGTACCCAAATGAACCTATAATTTTAATGGTATTTTCATGGTTTCATAATCAAAATAAAATGATATTTATACTGCAGCTTTACTTTTTTATTAGAGTCAATTTTGGTGATACCAAATACTTAAAACCATGCAATGAAGTGTGGTAAAAAAAAGTATGAAAAGTTGCTATGAGAATTCTTGAAATGTTCAAAGAACGGATTTGGTTGAAACTGATTTTCCTAAATCGCACCATTATTATCCTGTGGTTAATTTAATACTATTGCCAATATTGGGTGAATTTCACATTTATGAAATGTTGGATTTGTTAAACCACTGTAATTAGGAGGAAGGACTTGAAGGTACTAAAGAAAAATCAAGCGGAACATGGCAATTGTTGCAACCCACTTATGAATTTTTAATTAATTGCTCATAATTGACATAGAAATGCGAGTCACTTTAATTTGTGTTTCGAAATTTGCAAGTAGACGTGTAAGTAATAACAGTAAGTAATAAAATATTTTATTTTTTTAAATTCTTAAACAATAATTAGGAAAATAATATTAAAATTTTATTTTTTTAACGATAACTTAAAAATCCTGCACAAATAATTGTCGCTAGTGACCACCAGGTGTTATTTAATCTTTGTTATTGTACTGAGAGCTGTATATATATATATAATTTATCACCATTATATTTGACATTATAGAAATATGCATATGTTTAATTTAAGTTGTGCGAATTTTTAATTTGCAATAACAATTTGAAGATTACAGTTCAGTGCGTCCATTCATCTGTCACTAGTTATTACTTATTACTGTTTTGCGTTTTCTACGGTTCGGCCTCTGCGGAGACGCATAGTTTGCGCCAAAAGTTAACAAATTACTACGGATTCCAGCAATGTCTAAAGTAAGTAGTTATGCCCTAAATAAAATTCCACATTTCCAATTTTGTCGTTTTTTTTAAGGATATTCGATCTTTCTTCAAGGCTGGGCCTGTCAAAAAAGCGACCCCAAAATTGCCAGAGCCCGCTAAGCGCAAAGTACTGGAGGATGACGATGATGAAGTTGTGTTACTCAGTCCGCAACCTATTGTAAAAAAGAAGCGCCGAATTTTAGATTCCGATGATGAAGAAAAACCGAAGTCCAAAATCGAAAGCGCACTCAAGTTGGAAACAAAAGCAAAATTAAGTGTTAAAAAAGACGAGTTTTCTCAAGACGCTGATGATGAAGCCCAGGATGACGAAACTGGGAGGAACAAGAAAACAACTCCCAATTTGAGCAAATTAGCGAAACTTGAAAACAACCAAGAACACAAACAAGTCAACACAAAGAAGAAGTCGCCAATAAAACAAAATGAGGTGCCGAGTAAAAAAATTAAAATGCATTCACCCAAAAAGTCATCCCCAGCAGGAAAGGAAATTATTTTATCATCTGATAGTGAGGTTGGCAATGTTGAAAAATCTACGGAGAAGAGAAAAGTGATTGAAAAAATTAAAACGCCCACATCATCCAGAAGGTCAGTTTCAAAAACAAACAGCGAACTTTCGGCCAGCACAGAAACTGATGAAGATCGCCATGAGAAGAAGCGCCTATCAGCCATACTGTATCAGAAATTTAAAAACCGTGGCGGTGCTAAAAATCCGGGATCCAAAGAAATCCCAAAGGGTCGTCCGAATTGTTTTAACAATTTAACATTTGTTATTACCGGGTTACTGGATTCCATGGAACGCGATGAATGTGCTGATGTAATTAAAGGATTTGGTGGTAAAGTTGTAAGTGCTGTCAGTCGCAAAGTGAATTATATGGTGGTTGGAGAGGAATCTGGTCCGGCTAAATTGGCGAAAGCGGATGAGTTTGGAATTGCTCAGATAACTGAAGATGAGTTTTTGGAGTTGATTAAAACTAAGTCAGATGAATCTGGCTCTAATGTTATTAAAAAAGAAAATACAGCACCACATCCAAAATTAAAGTCAAGTTTGGAAAAAATAAAATCGGTTCAAGAGTCTCCAAAATTGGTTAAAGTGAAGATGGAAATAGAAAAACTGTCGCCTGAGTTTGTCAAACAGGAAAAATCAATTAAAGTAGAAAGACAATCACCACCTAACCTATCAAAACATGTCGATACTCAGAACCTTAATTGGGTTGATAAATACAGACCGGAGAATATGAAACAGATTGTTGGACAGCAAGGAGCGGCCAGTAATTCTAACAAGTAATTTAAATTATAAAATTAAAGTATCCTTTTTTTAATATTTGTGTTTTAGGCTACTCAATTGGTTATCAAAATGGTACACCAACAATGCTTCCAATAAAAAGCCTTCTCGTCCAAATCCGTGGGACAAAAATCCTGATGGCAGTGCATTTCGTGCTGCTCTTCTTTCAGGTCCGCCTGGTGTTGGCAAAACTACAACCGCTCATTTAGTTTGCAAGGAGTTGGGATTTGACTTTGTGGAATTTAATGCATCTGACACAAGAAGTAAGAAGCTACTCAAGGACCAAGTTTCCGAGATTCTATCCAGCAAGTCTCTTTCAAATTTTTGTAGCGGTAAAGATAGCAACGAAAATGCTGTCTCTAAGAAGCATGTTCTTATAATGGATGAAGTTGATGGCATGGCAGGCAATGAAGATCGTGGAGGTATTCAAGAGTTGATCAGTTTAATCAAGGATTCATGCATTCCCGTCATTTGCATGTGCAATGATCGTAATCACCAGAAGATGCGATCGTTTGGTAACTATTGCTTTGATTTGAGGTTTGCTAAACCACGCTTAGAACAGATAAAAGGGCCGATGATGTCGCTGTGTTTTAAGGAGGGAATTAAAATACCTCCTAAAATCTTAGACGATATTATCCTGGCTACGAATTGCGATTTGCGTCAGACCATAAACTATTTAGCCATTTACGCTGTAAAAGGAAGTGTGTCGACTAGTTCCAACGAAGATTCAAAACTTAATGATTTCAAGAATTTTTCAAAGAAAGATCTTAAGTTAGGTCCATGGGATGTAGTGCGAAAAGTATTTTCCGCCGATGAGCACGCTAAAATGTCATTTTACGACAAATCCGATCTATTCTTCATGGATTATAGCATGGGACCATTATTTGTTCAACAAAATTACCTTCAAGTTTCACCATCATGTCCACGCAATGAGGTGATGGATCGTGTCGCACAAACCGCCGATTCATTGAGCACTGGGGATTTAGTTGAGCGTAAAATTCGATCCGGGGGTGCCTGGGGTTTGTTGCCCACGCAGGCCGTGTTCAGTTCGGTCATACCCGGTGAATGCATGAGCGGTCGTTTTACGGGTCAAATAAATTTTCCCGGATGGTTGGGAAAATTCTCTAAAAGTAATAAACGAAATCGTATGGCCCAGGAAGTTCATGATCACACTAGGATTCGAACATCTGGTTCAAAGTTGTCAATTCGGTTGGATTATGCTCCGATTTTGCTGGACAAAATAGTAAGACCACTCAAAGTGCATGGTGCAGATGGTGTGGCTGAGAGTTTGTCGGTGTTGAAGGAATATCAGTTATTGCGGGAGGACTTGGACTCACTGATTGAATTGTCTACATGGCCTGGTAAAAAGAATCCAATGGACGCTGTGGACAGTAAAGTAAAAGCTGCATTGACCCGCGCTTATAACAAGGAAATGTGTGCACATGCCGGTGTTAAGCGCAAGAAGGAAAAATCGGATGAGTCAGAGTTGATGGTGGAAGAAGCTGATGCAGGATTTGAGGAGGACAGTGATGAGGAGGATACTTTGGAGAATGATACACTTATAAAGGCAAAAGTTAAGTCTAGAAAGACTGCTGATGCTAATAAAAAGGATACAAATTCAAAGAAAAAAAAGGATTCTTCTTCAGCAACGGGAAAGGCTGGAACAAGTAAAACTGGAAAATCTCGATAATTGTTATTGTTATTCGAATATGAATTAAAAATATGTTGTAATGAACTTTTTCATCATAATATGTTGTTTATTTATTTTTGTAATTATTTTTTTCCATGTCTGAAAAAATATACACCCTCTTATTTTTTTACAGGATATATACATTACATATATCTATAGAATTTTTATAGGTTTATATATACGTATACCGCTTAAGTAATGTCACGACGAAGTGCGAACTGTCAACTGACGCGAGTGACGCTAGTTCCCGGCACTAAATTACAATTAATGCTTGTTATGCGTTTACCTTTTTGTAAAGTTCAAATAATTGGTAACATAAATTTTTAAAAATTAAATTAAAGCGTATTTAACGTGTTTTACACATCTAAAAGAAATCTCGAAATGAGCGAATTAGATGATGCTCCCAAGAGTGACAGTGAGATGGATCAGGAAGCAGAAGATGACGATTTTAAGTCCGTGGATACCAATAACCACACTGATAATGGCACGTCAAATGTAGGTCTTTAAGAATAAACTATTAAAGAACATTTTAAATCGTTTATTTATCCAATAGGATTCATCTTCAGCATATTCAGACAATGAAACCCAAGAAGCCGCACTAAACCAATTGTACAAAGAAAAAATGGAACTGATTGTGGCCAACAAGTATCAGTACAATGTTTATGTAGAGATGGCGGATATTGCCAAGTAAGTTTAGGCGACACCATGCTGTAATGTTTATATTCGTAACGTTATAAATAATTATTATTTTAAACAGCAAACTTATGGATGTGGAGCGTGTTCGTGAAATTCATGAACTTTTTTCAAGCGTCTTTCCACTAACATCGCAGATATGGTGGCGCTACATTCGAGTTGAGATTGCTGTGGCTCACTCATCAAGTTCTATTAATGCATTGCGTGGTCTGTTCCAGAATGCATTTGCGGATTACTACAGTAAGTTCGATTTAATGTTTTAAAATATGTACTGTAACTTTAATTATAATTATTTCAGGTGCCAATTTAACTGAGAAGTACTTCAAAGTGGCAAAAAAGTCAGACGACGATACCGCAATGTTGATATTAGAGGACATTGTTTCTGGTCTTATAATTCATTGTATGCGAGGAAAGGCGCTGTTTGTCGAATGGCTAAAGTGTTATAACGCAAGGGTTAAAGAGTACGATTTTCTTAAAAAAAGAATTTATAAAATTATTTCTAAAAAAAACACGTTTAATTTTAGCTCTAAAGAGAAATGGATTAAAATAGCAATGGAATATATGAACTTCCTCGACATTCCACATTATGGTATTGATGAAACTTATAATGAATTTAAGGTAGACTATGATTTAATTTTAAATTAAATGTTACTCGAAAACTTTGTTTGAACTTTTAGACATTTGTTGAAGAACACAAAGATGATTTGAAGGATGAAGTAACTCTTTCTGAAGCTACAGAGACTTACAATGAGACATTTAAGGCGTTCTTAAAACTAATTCCATTTGAAAAACAATTGAAGGAATTAGATCCTAAATCACATCAGGAACGAGCACGAATCTATCAGGAATACATTGCTCATTGTGAGAAGGAGAAACTTATATCTGATTACATACAAATGTTGTATGAGAGAATGGTTGCGGATTGCTGCCTCAATGGTGTGTTATTATTAATATTTTCCTTAAATCTTAATTTATACGTTAATATCATTTCCCAATGTAGCATCCTGTTGGTTGAATTACATGAAATTCGCACAAAAACGTGAATGGAAGCGCAAGAGAAACGCCGTTGAGAACACCTCAAAGTGCATTTACATGCAGCAAACATCATCAAAAATTGGAGAACGGGCAATTGAAAATATTCCGTGGAGCTCTGACATATGGATTGAATGCATGCGAATTGTGGAGCGTGATGAGAACTCTACGAAAGACATCATGAAAAGCAAACTAGAGCAAGCGTTGGCAGCTGGTTTTGACACACCTGAACCAATGGTTGCTATTTGGATGGAGTATTTAGGATACTTAAGACGTGAATTGGATCCTGAAGACACAGAAGCGGCTGAACACTTGCAAACAATGTTTGATTATGCTTGGCGGGCACTGGGACAACAATGGGGTGTCCTGGCCGATTGTGACTGCGAAATATTGCAGTTTTGGGGACGCCTTGAGTATGAATTGTTGAAGAATCCTGCTCATGGAAAACAATTGTGGTGCACCGTCATGGGTAAATTATTATTATTTAATTAATCAAATTTTTATAATCACAAGTTAAAAATGAATAATTTTAGACAGTTCAGATAATGCTTCGAAATCAGCATTGTGGATTGAATTTGCCAATCTGGAATGTATTCATGTCTCTGTTGAGTCTGCTCGTCGAATATTTCAAAAGGCTTTGAAAAATCATTCACTCGACAATACTGCGGTTATTGTTGTGGCATGGAAACGTTTTGAGCGCATTTATGGATCTTTGGATTCACTGAATGCATGCGAAAGTCATTCTTTCGAAGTAATGGAAGCACTTAATCGTCGTCTCATAAAACAAGCACAACGAGCACGCCCAGAAAAGCCGGTCGTTGCTGGGCGCAAAGATAACTCGGGTTTTCAGAAACCATCTACAGAGCAAAAGGTGGGATCTAAACGTAAGGCTCCTAGCGAAGATGCTGATGTTGAAAAAAAACGTGCGAAACCTGATGTAGATAACAAAAATGATGATAACAATGATCATGCTCAGGAAGAAATTGATGTAACGAAGGATAATGTTAGGATTTTCTTAAGCAACTTGGATTACAAGTAAAAATTAAAATTTAATAAAAAGTCCATTTTATTCAATGCTTTTTTTTGCAGTGTCACTGAGAATGAAATCAGAGAAGCTTTTCCAGAGCTTGAAATGGTCAAAATTGATATCATAAAGGCTTCTACAGGACGTGGCAGAGGTTACGGTTACGCCGAATTAGCTTCAGCTGTAAGTATAATTTTAATATTATTTTGCACAATCAAATAACGACAGAACATTTCTTCAGTTTGAGGTTAACAAAGCATTAAAATTGGATAATCGGCCAATTAACAATAGGCCAACTTATATTTCAACGGTAAATCGAGACAAAGACCAACGTGGCAAATTTAAATATTCTGAAGGCCTGGAACCGACCAAGCTTTTTGTCAAAGGAATTCCCTATGAGGCGACAAAAGAGGACTTAGAAGTGTTGTTTGCAGAGCATGGTGTTGTCAAAGATATTCGAATTGTTTACCACAAGAGTGGCAAGAGTAAGGGAATCGCTTATATCGAATACGCCAACGCACAATCTGCGAAAACTGCTGTTCTGAAGTTGGATGAGTTTGATTTTATGAATCATCGTGTAATTAATTTTAGTTTTAACCGGTGAGGATGTTATTAAGTTTATTGATTTTACAGTTGAATGTGGCGATTTCAGCACCACCTCCGAAACGAGTGATGCCATCGTCGTCGCAAAACAAGCTTCTTAAGGGTCTTGGGCTTGGACAAAGAGGACGTGCACCTCCACCCGGTGAAGCTAAACCACGAATGTCGTTTGTGCCAAGAGTGTTGCAACAAAAATTTGCTCATGGAGAAGTTGTTCCAGGTGAACAGAATAAAACTAATGATGACTTCAGAAAGTTGTTATTAAAGTAAAGAAAATGCACAAATTTGGAATAAAATAATATATTTTTGTGTAGAGAACATTAATATTATATTTTATTGTATTTTGAGAATAAAATATAAATGGAAAAATTAATGTAAAGAGGATTTATTATTTAAAACACGAATATTCTTATGACATGAAAAGGTCGTTTAAAAGTAAAGAAAAAACAGATGTGCGCATTTATTACTTAATTTTAATACCCTTTTTAACACCCGCTTTAATTCCAGAATACTCTCCATCATAGCGTTTCAATTCCTTGCGGACTGTGCGTACTGCTCCCTTCCTTCGAATGTTTGCCTTGCGGAACTTGTTACGATGTTTAACGCGCGGATTGCGCAGTTCCTTTTTCCTGTATGGTGTTAAACCCTTATTCTTTGCCATTTGGTAGGTAATTCCACGCCGTTCGTCGTCATCCTCATCTTCAAGTTCATTGTTACTATTAACTTCCTCAGCATTATCTTGCATTTTCTCTTCTTCGTCTGTGTTATCATCAGAGCTAATGTCTTTAGACAATTTCATTTGTTTTAATGGAGGTGAAAGATCCTCATCTTCGTCAGAACTCATCATACCATTCAAATTAATATCATCATCTACAATATCACCATTTTCTCTAGCTTTGCGTTCCATTTTCTTTAAAATATTTAACTTCTTTGTTTTTTTGGACTTGGTTTGTTTTTGTTCCACAGCAACTTTAAAATGTTCACCACTCTCAATTTTGTCTAATAATTTCTCCAACTGAGGCTTTACCACCTCCGCATACTTTTCATCCAGTTGCAATAGCAGAGTCTTCATTTGAACTAGTCGTTTAATTATTGGATGATTTTTAATGGAAGTCCGATTCGCCTTCAGTACCAAATAAAATCCAATGTTGGTACAATAATTTAGAACCAACCTGTTCATTGTCTGCACAAATTTACAAAGTGGTAACTTCTGCAGATCATTTTCCGCAAAATATGCCAATGCGGGTTCTAGTACGTCTTTGCTTTCTGCTATTCTGGCTGAAAAATCACTGGCCAGTCCCTCAAATTCTGGAGAATCCTTCTTGAACAGTTGCAATTTTTGTCTCTTAGACAAATCTGATAAATCTGCTTTTATTTGAACATCTTCATCGTCAGCACCACCACTAGCCTTGGTGACTTTTCCTGATGAAAAGTTGTCAAGTGAAAAATCAAATTCCTCCAACTGTTTAGCTAAACGTTGCTGAATGGCGCGTGCTTCATCCTCCTCTTGACGTGCTTGCTCCTCTTCTTTTGCAGTGTAACTGCTGTAATCTTGATCCACAAAATCGGTTGAGTAGTATGCATTTCGCTTGTTACCCCAAGCCTTTGCACTTGGAATTCCATCATCTTCATCGTCATCCTCAAAATCACTTGCGTACTTATCAGCAGCGGTTTGGTCCTCGAAATCAGAATTGTCTTCATCATCGTCAAATGCCAGTGCTTCCTCTTCGCTGTCGGATGATTTCTTCTTACCCTTGCGCACACGTTTCAGAAGCACCCTCTCGCGCTCTGTGTACTCTTGATCGGAATCAGATGGTTCGTAATCACCAAAACCGCCTTGTGATAAGTCAATTTTATTAGCCATTGTTGGCGGTGTTATCATAAAAGACAATTAAAACTATTTATTAGGAAATAGTTGGAATATGATACAGATTCAAGATTTTTTATTTCAGCGCAGTCCACACACGTGTGTGTCCAAGAAAATATTAAAACAGATTCATATATATTCCAAATTATTAAAACGTCAAAAAAAGAGCGTTGCCCCTTTTTTTTAAATAAAAAATAATAATTCTGTAGTAAAAAATTTATTAAAAATAAAAATTAATTAATTTAATACGCATTAATTTATTTACAAAATATGACAACATTAACACCGATTCGTATTGTCGATTTATTCATTTCTCAATTCAAGAGCTCATAGAATTTGATTTGCCTTAATTTCAAAAAAAAAAATTCTTAGTTAATTAATTACTAATTATTACAATAAATAAATATAACGGTTAATCAATGTAATTCTTAAGTTACAAATAAATTGAATGTGAATATATTGCCACATAAGAGTTGTATAAAGCGATTTGCATTACGTATGAAAGTAACATTTAAACTTGTAGATTTACAACTAAATTGTGCTGTACAACAAAAACAAATAAAAAATCCTAATCGGGCAAATCAATGCTGATAATAGGGACAACCGGCTTAAGATGATCATTTCGTTTGCTAAGCGCTTTGCGGCTCTTCTTATCGAACTGGTCAAATTCATCCACTTCACCGTTATCATCGGGTGCAGAGTTTTGATTGCCCGGCTCTGTGTGGTAAGATATGTTTCCGTATTCTTGCAGACACGGCAAAGCACTTAAGAGGAATTGATAGAAAGGCTTTCGCAAACCAAACCACCCTACAAATATAAAAACGTCGTAATAATTATTTTAATAGTTTAAAAAAATTAACTTACACTTATTACCGCCTTTAGCACTAAAACTTAGCAGTATCAAAGTAAATAACGCAAAAATAAGGGGACTTGCTACAGCTATAAATGGTAAATCCAAATCACCATCAAGTCGGTCTGCAAGCAATACCTAAAAAAAACAATTATTACAACCTAAAACAATGTTAGGAATTAAAAGTAAAACAATTACTTGAAATACTAGAATGGGGAGAACGGTCAAAGAATTTCCAATCGCTGAATTAATTGCAGATTTTCTTTGCTGCTGTGACACCTCTGGCGTTCGCATTAAGATTCCGCAAAATATTAAACTATACAAAACTCCTAAATCATAAATAAATAAAATAAATAAAGATAATATCAATCAAAGGAAGCGTTATAAAACATAATTACTTACCAACTAAGCTAAGACAAAGAACAATCCACAGTGGAACAAAAACCACTTCCCAGCTCCACGATACAAAACCATCTAGTTTTAGTGGTAAGAACACAAATTGCAATGCATTTACCGCCAGAAACAACTCTAACTCAAAAGATCGCTCATGCTTTACGGCCCACACACAGGCGCCAACGCTGGCCACACTGCCGAATATCAGCGGAATGAAGACGAGCACCCAAAGGTGTCTACCCGAACTCAAACGATCGCAGGCCAACAGCTCAAACATGAGTACAATGAGATGGAGGGAGAGTGAGATCAGCATTGCCTTGAAATGAGAGTACGAATCCCCCTCCAGCCTGTAGTGGGGAAAGCGACACCACACAATAGAACCAATGCAGGCGCCTAATGTAGCAATGGCTTTCCATAAAAACAAAGGGGCGAATATCGCCCAATAAGGCCAATCTAAAAGTTAAACAAGAATTGGGTCAAACTTATAATGTGAAAGTTGTCACACAGAAGTGTCTTCGCACACCACATTGCTAAACATTCTTACCAATGAATCCATCGAGACGCAAACTGAAGAGTGTAACAAATGTTAGTAGGCACGTATGGACTACAAACTTGCTGGAAAATTATTTGGGAATAGTATACAGGTATTTAAGATGAGAATTAGAAAAACATTTCAAATCTGTCGCGTACCTTGGATTGAAGTCTTGTATGAGTGTTTGTAGATTCATTCTCGCGATGGCGTCGTTGCGTTTAAATCCACAATATGCACACCGTTTCTGTTCTAATTGTGCGTAAAATTATTCAAAAACGTACACCCACATCTTAGGAGGTGCTTATATGTTTGTTGTTCTCATTAACACAATTTTAATTATTTATTATTAAATAATAAATGATTTTAAGATAAAATTTTGTTGCAGCAAATTGAATTTTCAAAAGTAGGTATGTACGTGCACGACAAAATATTTTTATTTTGAATGCATATTTTTAAATTGCGTTACGTGTGTGTGTGCATTTGAAATGAAGTGTGAAAAATTAAAATTACTAAACTGTCAGTTGTCACTTGTCATATGCACCGCATATTATATGTAAACAATTGATTGCAATATATATATTAACGATAATTTATATTATTCATATGTTTATCAGCTGACAGTGAAATATTAAATAAATATTAATTATTGACGCAATTAAACATTCACATATCACACATGTTTTAATTGTTTAGATTTAAAAAGACAATTTAAAATATTATTTGTAATAAAATAAATTACACATTTTAAGTTTAAACAATCTAGTTAATTATGTACAATTATTGGCTTACTGTATTTTAATTATTCAATGGATGACACCGACACACTTTGCTGTGGAAATGGCTGCAATGCGTGTGTGCTCGACGAGAAGTGGCGTTCAAATCAGCAAAACTCAAACTGCCTGATTCAAAAGATAAACATTTTATCGCAAAATTATCAAATATTTTCAGTTAAATCCATTAAAACTATTTCACCAAATTATCGCCAAATCTTATTTAAATTCTCCAACGTTAATGAAATAAATCTAGATGAATATAATCTTTATGTTCCTCCCGGATTCCATCTATTCACCCGTGTACCTGTTATTAATAGAAGCCTTAAAACGATTGCCCGTAATAAGAAATATGATGCAGACACCGTGGAAGAATACAACAGTCGGCCGTACACTCCAATTACAGTGACACCACATCTTTTTCAATTCGAGATAATCGTTAAATTGGAGGGCTCAATGAGTAGTTTTTTTGCAAATTTAACGATTGGCGATTACAGCGAATGGAAGGGTGTTTACGGTGACCTCATCTGGCAGCGCAATCAACATTCCCATCTGGTGTGTTTTACACAAGGTGTTGGCATTGCACCCATTTACAGACTCATTCAGTCTATTCTGGATGATGAAGAAGATGAGACTCGAATAGAATTGCATTCATGCTTCCGGGAAATGAGTTGTATTCTGTTGCGAAATGAACTGCATTCAATGCGACAATACTGGAATTTTAAGGCAACTATTTATCTGTCACAAAGTCATAATACAGATTGCAAGATTAAGCATAATGAGGTTATTCTGGAAAGACGCCTCATTGATGATGATGTCAGGGATGTAGTAGAAAAACTGTCGGACAATAATGCATTATTTTTAATTTGTGGAACAAATGTATTTATCGGGAATATCAAAAACTGGCTAGAGCATTTTAACGTCAGGAAAGATAAGATTTTTGTCTATCAATAAATAATGTAAATTGAATGTAAAGAGTTTAAAGAAGTCTTATAAATTGTAATCGAATCGCAATATTGTCATTGTTAGGACTCTATAATTTGCTGCTTTTTAGTGACCTAGCACATTTCTCGCGTGCCATCTCCAATGTACCGCGCGTTAACTGGTTAAAGTCAATGATGGAGAGGCTTGGCTTTGGGGGTACAGTCACCGTCTCAGCATTCCTCCAGTTAGATGACTTCGCAGTATGTGCAGCAGTGCGTGATCGTTCAACATGCTCATTTGTAAAATCTAAGTTCTGAAACTTTGACGACTGAATAGTTAACAAAGAGAACTGATCTTGATTCATAAAAATGTTTCCTTTGGAACGCATGCCAAATCCGTAGCCATAGTGGGGATGTCGAACAGGCGAACATTCATTGGAAGAGTTGGAATCGTACTGAATGGCCAAATCAGTGTAACTAATTGGAGCGCAGCTTCGTGTTGTATGTGGCCTGGGTTTGATATCGTCGCGAACACGAGATCGTCCACGGGGTCGGTGTGTTTTGGGGCGACCACGACGTGTTCGTAACTCATCTACCATTGGAACCGGTAAAACATTTGTAAATCTATAGTACTCCAAGAAAGTTCTTGCCAAATTGCGTCCGTAACGCATATCTAAAATATAAATATTGTTACAAAGAATGTAGGTGCATAATACTCAATATTAAATTTGGAAACTAACATCCTTCTTCTGTGTATTGCGCCATTATTTCAGTCCCCTTCAAATAATATCCACACATACTAATTTCCAGACTGTATGAATTCACAGTGTCGGAGAGCCTTTCGCAACAGAATCGCCTTGCTGTTCCCGCCTTTTTATCATCTGCATTGAACATCATGTTATCCTGTGAGAAATCATCACTATTGGAAGCCAATAACTTTGGAAACACCAAGTGCCGTTCATAACGATAAACATCTTCGTATGTGTTGCCGTAAATGAATGCCCCCAAAAGGCTGGTGTGCGAATGCACGTCAATCACGAAATCTATTTGATAACACTTGAGGAGAAAAAAATATAACATTTATTGTTGGATTGCACGAATGTTTAAAAGAGTGCTTACATTTGAACTGTCCAATTCCTTAAGCATTTTTTTGGCTGCGAAAATTGTCGGATGTGAGAATTCAGTTGCCAAGTGCCATACTCGATTAAGGTCCTGACCAATTAAATTACAACGATTATTTCCAAGGAAGACTCCATCTGGATTTAACATAGGAAGTATTTTGAAGACAAAATTTTCTCGCAAAATTCGAGCAATTGTGTGGTTGCTGGCAATAAATTCAAGAAAACCTATAAAAAGTTATGTTATAGATGGTGAAAACAATTTAATTATTACATTTACCTTGTATTACGTAGGATGAAGGCGACTCATTCGCATGAGATCTGGCCATAATGACAATAACTCTTACAATATTTTTATAATCTACCTTTGCTGGCTTTACAACTTGATCAATTGTAATGCATTCCAATTTACGATTTTGCTGTAAAAATTAATTGTTTGTAAAATATTGAAAAGAAATTCAAAATTTATTAAATTACCAAGCTAACACCTATGCTCTCTCTCACAAAAATCTCAGGGTACTTCGACATCATGACATTTAAATAAGATTGCAATCGAGAATAGCTGTACGGATAAGACAACGCAAACTGGTAAACCTCATCCTCCTTGTCAAAAGCAAATGCAAAACTCATCACATAATGATTCTGATGAATAGACGATCGAAAATAAAAAACTTGAGTCTTTGCCAATCTCTGCCATTTTGGTCTAGCAGATGATTTCACCAACGGTGTCATGCCATCTTTAAACAGATTCCGATTCTTGCTAATGTTCACAATGTTGAAGACCACACGCTGGTCCTGCTTCACGTTGTCCACAGCAAAATTAAACCAAAAGCGATAATGCGGATTGCACGTGTCAGGACGTAGAAACAAATCATACTCGAATTCTCCGATGAGATCTGCCCTACCTAAGTTGCCTGTCTCATAGGCCGCATCAAAGCATAAGTGTCCACGTTTTGCTTTGCCACTGTGTCCAGGTGGGCGGATAATAACTCGACTCACGTTTCCAAGACCACCTTCGCCATCACTTTCTTCGCTATCTGATATTTAGAAAGGAATTCAGCCAATTAATGTTGAATGCAAAGGCAATTCTCAGTTAAAATTTAAAAATGTAAAACGTGTAAATAAAACCTTCAACACGTTGATACATAGAAGTATGCTGAAGTGGATCACATGCTGGTAGGATCATCATTATGAATAATTCAATTTTATTGTACAAATTTTCTCGGAAGTTAAAATTATTCAACGGAATGAAACGTATTTCCATGCAAGTGCGATTGCAACTGAATTGCAGAAAGAACTTAGGAAAACACTTTCTAATATGCATACGAGCAAGTGTTGCAATTCAAAAGGCATGTAGAACCTAATTCGTGCGAGCAACAATCACTTTGTTTTTTGTTCCTCACAACGGGAGTCTAACGCCTAACGGCTTATTCCTTTAAAATTGAGCTTTTGGGTGTGAGGGTGGTTGGTGTTGTGCAAAATAATTTAAATTCCGTAATGTGAAGGTAGATGCGTGTTGTGTGCTTTATAAATTATACTGTATACGTGAAGTACATGGATTCGTTAGTTTCTATAAAATAACGGTTTAAAATTGGGATTTTCGTCCTAGAAACTCACTGTTTCAGTAAATCCATTAAAAAAAGGTAAATTTAAAAATCATGGTTCTCCAAAAATTCTTAGGATTGAATGATATCCATTCATAATTTTAAATAAATCTTAAAAGAAACCGACAACATTTGCAATTCGTAAATGAAGTATTTCGTGTTAAAATCCAAAAGTAGAATAAATTAAAAAATGCATCAAGAGTTCATATAACAATGTCTCATGGAATACTACCCGTGTGTTTTGAAGCAGTTTTAAACTTTATGTAATGTTGTATAGGTACATCTTGCAAAGCATTGCAAATTACTGGGTCAAATTAATTGTTAACGCTTTGCCACAGCAGATCGATTTGTTTGCATGTTGAAAGAAGTTCAAACACTATAAAGATAATGCGAAGGGAAAGTCTTCACTTTAGGCATCTAACTTTTTACCTTTTTACCGTTTTATTGCATTTCATGACCTTTGCTTCCACAAGCCACATCCAACTCTCCTGACACTTAAATATCCAATTAAGAACACAACGTACTTGCAGCGTGTTAATGTGGATTACGAGGCAACTTTGAGCATGTCAAAACACACCTTCTTTTCTATTCTAAGCTTAAAGTTCAATGCGACCTCTTTGCTATTTATGTTTGCAAATAAAAACCAATCACGTTTTCTTAAAATAGACAGACAATTGTGAATGACAACTCAATATTTACCTGACATTATCTATACGGCATATCACGAGCAATCACGCGCACTGTCGATTGATTCTGCAAAATAATTGAACTTCTGTAATTCAATTGGTGTTTTACGATACTCTGGAGTGCGCCATCATTTGGGTGGAGGGTGGAAAACGCTTCAATTTGACTGCAGAATGACGCGGACACTTTACACTTTTCCGCAAAAGTATGTCTTAATTTCACTGAGCTCGCGTGTTTCGATTGATTTGGTTTCACTCAGATTTTACAACAAACTTGAGCTTTTTAAATCGTTTATAAAATCAAATGCATTCGATTTGTTGCAATTTTTTTTATTATGTGTCGCTGAATATGTGGTTTTGTGTTAAAACTTGCGAGACTATCGACTGCCCAATTTTCGCTCGTATGTGTTTGATCGATATATTTGGGTTTATCATATTTTTGCTAATTTGCTGTGTGCGTCTCTCTTGATGGCTTCATTTTGTTTACACTTCCATGTGGGTTGTAATTTAGGGGTGAGTTTGTTTACATCATACATTAATAATTGATTATTTATTGGGTTTGGTGTTTATGTATTGTATATGGTTAGAAACATCCTGTTGCGTTTTAGATCATTTATAAACTCAAGATTTGATCAAATGTTCTTGAAACGTTAATGTTACACCTTATTTATTTGATTCCAAATTTTCAAAGTATGTAGTTGTGAATTGTCTTGCTGAATTTGAACATAGTTTTCTATGTTATTTGTAAAGTTAGTACAAAAATAAAAACTCGATAAGAAACAGATTTTTATTGTTAAATAATTGCTTAGAACTTTTTGCGATTATTCAATGGTATTTACTGCAACGTTTATTCTGCAATTTACTCAAATCACATTCCATAAAGTATAACCGTTACTATAAGGTATATTATCAGCTGATTTGAAAGGTAAACAGTTTTTATGGAATATTCTCTCTGCCGATTGTAGCGCCATCATATGACGTCACACTCGTACAATTTGTGAAACTTTCCTTATGTCAATCGAAAAATGTCAAAAATCTAATCTGATTTTATAATTTTTTACAAGCTCGATTAAAATTTTATTTAATTTAGTCCAATCTCGTGTTTCTTTTTTTCAAGAAGTTATATCCTTACAACTGTGCCGAGATGGAAGCGAATCGTGCGGAGGCGGAACAGTGCATAGAATTGGCAATCAATGCAATCGCTGAAGGAAAATTGGAGAGGGCCGAAAAATTGCTGCTCAAATCTAAACGAATGTATGCAACTTCAAAAGCAAATGGTAAATATTATAGCCTACGTATTTAGGTGTACTTGAGACTCCCGTGATTCGGCACAATCCAATAACGCACACTGTCACGATAACAAAGGTTGAATATCAATTTGAATTTCAATGTCGACGTTGTCCATTTTAAAAACATTGATTTTACAACAAATTTAAAATAGTTGAGAGTTGAGACAATGCGATAATGACGACACTGTATCAGCATAATTAAATTATTTTATTGAGTGAAACCAGCGACACTGAAACTCACTGACGTGGATTTTGACTATTACGCATTTTCATTTTGTTTAATGACTTCCGCAGAACTGCTCAACATAATTAAGGCACAAGCGGCCAAAGGAGCCTCCGCTGGAAGTGGTGACGCAGCTGGCGATGGGGCACACCGCCGCCGTCAATCACCTGGACGTCCTCAAGAAACCACAGTCAAAGAATACACACCAGAACAATTGGAAGCTGTCAAAAAAATTAAAACGTTCGTATACAGGTGTTTCACATTATTCAAAATCCCATACTAATAGGTATACAATTCTTCAATTCGCAAATAGCTGCAAAGACTATTACGAGGTACTTGGCATTCAAAAGTCATCCACAGACAGTGAAATTAAGAAGGCATACAAAAAATTAGCACTTCAATTGCATCCTGACAAAAATAAAGCACCCGGTTCAATTGAGGCGTTCAAAGCAGTTGGCACTGCGGCTGCTGTTCTTACTGATCCAGAAAAACGGAAGCACTACGACATGTATGGGGCCGATGATAGGGTGCGAGGAGGTGGTCATCGGCATGGCCACTCTCATGGCGGTGAATTCGAGTCAGATGTCACCGCTGAGGAGTTGTTTAATATGTTCTTCAATGGCAGTCGCTTCAATCAGGAAAACGTTTTCACCAGACAACGCCGTTACACCCGGGCTGAACATCAACGAGCTCAGAATGAAAATCCCCAGAGTAACTATTCATCATTGATAAATTTGCTTCCAATCCTTGTACTTGTGGCCTTCTCTATGATGTCATCATTGTTTATGTCGGATCCCATTTACAATCTTCAACCGTCTCAGTGAGTGATTAGGTTTTAGAAAATTATTAGGATCGTAATATAAATTTAATTTAATGCCATTTTAATTGCCTGATTATGTTTCCAGGAAATATTCGGTAGCGCGCCGGACGAATGAGATGAAAATTCCGTATTACGTTAAGGATAACTTTCACCATGAATATCAAGGGTCTGTGGGGAGACTTGAGGCATCTGTTGAGGAAGATTACATAAACAATCTTAAACATGCTTGTTATCGTGAAAGAAATTACAGTAATTTTAATTTAATTATTCCGATTTATCACAAATATTTATTTAAATATCATTTTACACTTTGCAGAAGAGTCAATGTTAATGAAGGCGAGAAATTTCGGTGATCGCGATCTTTATCGACGGGCTCAAACTATAACAACTCCCTCTTGCGATAATCTTAATAAACTGAATGGTCAATGAGACAAGTCATAACATTAAGAGAGTTCAAAATACAGTTCGGATTCCACACACACACACATCTCTGCAGACTAGGATTACATCTGCAAGCTATTTAATTATCCACTCTTTGATCAACTTTTATTTGCCACCATCAAATATCAAAACTGACTTCTGAGTTTATATTTTAAGCCAATTTATGATTATTGTTTTTTTTTTCCGTTATTATCATTGTTATGTTATGTTTTTCTTAATTCGATATCAACAGCCATTACTTGGTGTTAACCACATGTTTCTCATTAAATACGATCATTTGATTACGTGTAACGTTATCATTGGCTGAAACGTTATTCATGTTTTGTCAAAGTATTGCGACTTCAGAGTGTGGGAGTTGGGTCCAAAATGAATTATCTTAATTATTAATATTTAATTATTGCAATTGTTTTATGTATCTAAGAGAAAAATAATATGTATTTATGTACCTACGGTTTGTTATATATTAGGTGATTCACAGTTCGTTGTTCTCGTATTTATTAAATGTTTTGTGTTTACTTATCCATAGAAATAGGGTTGGCGCATTTTAAATATGTAGTCTCCAGTATGCAACTGAAAGTTATATCAAATTAATTTTTTTTTCAGCTGGTTTATATTTATTATTAATTAAATCTAGGAAGGCAGCTTGCCTTTTAATTCAAATGGTTAATGATTTTTCATATATAAGTATAATAAATTATAAATTGACAATTATTATAAGCAGCTTACATGTTTTTTAACAAAATCGTCAAACATGATAAATATGTGCATTATATATTATAAATTAACAATGTATTATAATTTTTTTTTAAATATTGGCGAACTGTGAATAATATTCTGATGATTTATATAGTAAAGATAATTTCTTTTTAATTTATAATATTGTAATGCAATTTAATATTTAATAAATCTGATTTCAGATTCTAAGTGACGCCCTAGACATTGAATTGACTTGACAATAGTATTGACCCATTAACAGATGCTATTCACTTTTGATTCATCGTCCTTTTGATTAGTAACTTATTATCAACGAATATTTATTAACAAGTTTAATAATATCTCGTGCACATTAAATCATAATAAATCTCGTTTTGAATAATAAAAAAACGAATTTCACAATGATTAATCTTCAAGGTATGAGGTATCCTAAACAAAATTGCATATATAATATATCCCGCTAGATGCTCCTTCTGGCGAAAAAGGGGGTGGACAAAGACAACCCCCACTTTTCTATCTCAGACACCTTACACAATATCAAAAAAATTCTTTCAGATTATTGTAGGATTAAATAAGATAAGAAAACTTGCAGAACATTTCACGTTCAAAATCGATGAAATTTCATATCTCAGAAACCTTAAATATTTTTGAAATTTTTTTCCACATTATCAAATTTATGATGAAAATATGTTATTCAAATACTGTGTGTTTTAGGGTACTATGATTTTCTACATTATTGATAATCTCAATAAAGTACCAATTTTGGACAAAAATTTCAAGGTCACATTTTCCATATCTCTTCGGCTTTTCGAAGCTTTATTAAAATGTAGTTAAGCAACAGTCGTATATAAATTTACACCTCGCTGTTCCTGCGATGTAGTTTTTTTTTTTGATATATTATATTATATTTAAATTTGGAAATTCTATTTTGCTATTATTTCATTTTACATTAATTTCATTATTGTGCTTGCTTAAGTAATTATAATTGTGGTTTTGTAGCAAAAAGTAAAACAAACCCGGCTGAAAATTTTACAATCTCATTTATTTTTAAAATAACTATCAGTATGGCTGTTTAAAATTTTTGAAATTACAATTTAATTGCGCGGAATAATTAACTAATTATTTGTGAAAAAATTTGTCAACAAATAATGTGGATGAATACAAAACTGCACATAGTAACTATTGTAAATTCCGCTAGCGATGAAGCTTTTTTTTGTTGTAATTTTAGCAGTCTACGTTGCAGCTGGAAAGGTTGATTAAACATTTTGCATTTCCACCATTTTATTTAAGTACTTTTTATAAAAAATATTTCAGATTGAATACACCATAACTCCAATGAAGATAGAATGCTCAAATTTAAACAAGGAGTATTTGAGCTTTTTGAATTGCTCATTGCATTCCACTAGCCGCACCATTAAAACATATTCGGTGCACTCCAATTTGCAGAAGGTGGTGTCCGACGTTTTTGTACGCATCAGTACACATCAGAGGCAAAGCAATCTCCAATACATGCCACGTTTGTTTGATATGACTGAAAGCTTATGCGCCCATATAGATGGACGCAAACAATCTCTCATTCCTGGGCTCCTCTATGACGGCATTCAAAAGCATACCAACATCAATCACCGTTGCCCATACGTTGTAAGTTATTGTAGAGCTACTGTTTTGTATGCATAAGGATCGTACATAATTGAAAGTGTGATTGGTTTAACTGTTATTATTTGGCAAACGCACACCTATAGGGACTTGTATTCGTGGACGGATTTGACCTCGATGAATCACGTGCGCCTCAATTTATTCCCGGCGGGGACTGGAGAGCAGATGTTGAATTTCTCGAGAAAACTACTCCGCTGGCAATGATTAATTTTTATTTTTCTGTTAAAACCACAGGCCTCTATGAAATGTAACAATTAATCAATTATTTCCATGTTCCACTTATTGATGCTGTCACAAACATGTCTTATTGGAGACTATTCTGCCATCTTTGAAATGGCGTTGTATTAATAAAAAAATCTTTAAATAAAAAACAGTTATCAGTTATTCAGGGCAGTATTTTGTAATTAGTAATTGCGTAAAGCACACTGAAAAAATCATATATTTAAAATGATCCTCACCAATCATTCTTTTAAAAGCAAAAAAAAAAACTTAGCCTTTTTTAAACAAAACTTTTTATTAAGTTTAGCATGTTTGATGAGTAAAAAATATAATGGAAGTGTATTTAAATATATTACGCCTGTATCATTTCCTCAAAAGTTTTACAAAATCTGACTATGAACGATCGTGCATAGATAAAAGCTATAAATATAGTCTAATTTTAATTTTTTTTTAAATGCGGTGCAATTAAAACAAACAATTAACAATGTTACGAACAATAATGGAAGTAGCTGATTAGGTTAAATGAATTTGTATGAGTACGAAATTGGTAAAAGTAAACGCAGCAGATTTCACATGACATGTAAATTGTAAAGTTGTTTTTTTTTAAAAATTTAACAACTATGTCAAAAAAAATTGTTTGGAAAATTTTAATATTTTCATTGATTCAGTTAACTCAGACTAAACCTAAAACTATCAAAAAAAATTACTACATTGATCATCACAAAATTGAGTGCGAAGTCACAGGACCTCAATTCATTTTGTACCATAACTGCAGTCTTCAAGTGAACAACAGGACATCCAAATCTTACAATATTTACACTTATTATAAGAAGCCGCTGCATAACGTAATGGTAAAGTTAAGTTTTTTAGATAGAAAACAAAAAATTAAGTCCTGTTTCCATTTACAATTATTATATTTCGGTTAGAGTCACACGATTGTATCCATAAAAGCCAACAATGTCTACCGAAATACATTCTTTGATGTAACTGAAGACTACTGTGCCCATTTACGAGGAAGACGAACTCCGATTGCATCATTAGTTTTTGATGATCTTTCCAAACACTCTAATATCAGCAAGTGTCCATTTTATGTAAGAAAAATCATGAATTGTAAAATGGATTAGAAAAGAGAGTAAAGTGTGATAATTTAGGGATTGAACTGGGTAGAAGGATTTGAACTCAACATTGCCAAGCTTCCGCCACAAATGCCATTCGGAGATATTCGGGTTGTAGTGGAGACTATGGAGAAACGAATTTCAGTTACCATTGTACGACTATTTATTTCTATAAAACCGATTGGAGCAGCTTCTGGGTTTTAAAGCAGATATAATTTATAACAAATAAAGCATTTATTTAAGACATTGAAATAAATACATACTTCCATATGATTGAGTTATAACGTTTAATGTTTTGTAAAAAAAAAAAACAATAATTATAAAAACAATAATTGTGATTTCACTAATAATTATTAACCATGGATTCAATACCAAAAATTGCGCAAACTCAGTGTTATCTTAATTTCCCCCTTACAACAGAAACATAACAAAAGGTAAACAAATCCCCCTTATACTGGAAAGCAGTTGGCACCAGTGATAAATTCATTCAATTTCGATGAATCCGCACCGCTTCCATTTTTCGATTTCCATCATCCAGGAGGTGCACTGCATTGTTTAGTCGAAGACTGCCTACAGCTATGTGGTTCAATGAAAAGAATCCTTGAGAATTAAGCAATAAAGTGTGTTCATCAAAAAGGGAAAAAAGAGAACAAAAACTTCAAATAAAAGTATAAAACAGTCAAATTGGTTAAGGTAAATGACAAAGTGCTGTGTTTGTTGTACGGAAAAAGTGTGAAAAAGAAAACATATGCCCGTGAAATATGTTCCACCCAAGTGTTTAAATCTAATCGTTTTTTTTTGTCTGCACCTAAAAGCACCAAAGGCTTCAATTTCACATATTCCAATTGTCGCACACAGCAGCTGTTGTTTGATATTTAAGTGAAAATGTCTGTGAAGGTAAAAATTATGTTTTGAAAAGCATTTCGTTACTTAAAACAAGGATTTTAATAAATTTTCAAAGAGTGACAAATACACACTTGTAACTCAACAATACACACATAAATTCACATATGGATACAATGACATTTAACTACAATAAAATAATGTTCATGAAAATGTTTATCGATTTTTCACCACCCGGTTGGGCTCTTTGCATAGTGTTCTAACTCCTATGTTGTTATAAAAGGCGTTAAAAGAAAGATATAGACGTAATGCATACAATATACTAGGGCGATAAGTCACAGTTTTTTAAAAGTTGAGTTTCAAATTTTAATTTTGATTTTTTATGGTTTTCATGACATTACTTTACTACTGAGAGATTCTTTGTTCTTTATAATTATTATAATTATCACGTCTTAAGTCGCAACTTCATTTCTTATTAAGTGTGCAATTTATGTAATAGAAAAGACAACATCGCGTCTTTAGGAACATATCAATATTGCGATATTGCTTTAAAAAATGAATTAATGACCCTTTTTTGTATTCAAAAAATACTGAGAATTAAAAAAAAAAATTTATTTTTCGTTGATCCTATTTTTATTTTATTTTTTAAATAGGAGTTTTAAAAGCTTATAATAAAGTGGTATTAACCAATTTTATACAATTTATACTTAAACTTTAAAGAAATATATATAGCAATCAAAAGTTCCAAAGAGAGAAAAGACGCGTTATATAGAGCTGTGCCTTTTATTTCCATTCAAAAAATCCATTAAATTTGATAAAGTTTAATCGTCGGATATTTAATGAAATGCGCCAAAAATAATTCTAATGCGTGCAATAGAAAAAAAAACACCGTTTAGTGAGGTACCCGCCTGGCGCCTACCCACCCCCATACTGGAAAGCTCAATTAGTATGGCAACTGGGTTCGTTTGCTCTTAAGCGCGCAATTGTTCGTACACGCTAAAAAAATCAATTTAAAAGGCATGAAAGCAAGAAAATTATATTGTTGTTTACATTTTCCCGGCAATTTACATTTTTCTACTCATTAAGTAGATTTGTATCCATCTGCGGCTGAAGTTGTGCCAAATGAATTTACAGCATTATATTGTAACCGATTCTATTTATAGTTGGTGTGCTTCGTGCTCGTTTCCAAATCGTTATTCGAGTGTGAGGCGTGAGCTGCTCCCGCTGCCCGCATTGTAAAGATCATATGAATATTACAAGTACATATTATGTTATTGTGAGAATCTTGACGCAAAACGAATGTGTGCACCATTTTAATTCGTCGCGTTTTGCCTACACAAATTAATTTCGTGCGTGTACGAGAGTGTGAACTGTGAGTTGTGACTCGTGTTTCGTTAATATAACTGATTCTGAATAGAACGTAATAGCCGACTAAACGTTTTAATACTAATTACGCACCTCTTGTGGGCTGTGGGGCAGACAAAAGTTTCCGATTTTCTTCGCGTGATCTTCAAACCGCAATTTCATTACAGTTGATTGATTGATTGTTGTAACAATTCACGTGTGTATATGGTTTGACGGTGAATGCATCGATTGAAGTTGCTGTATATCATACAGTTTAGTCGACATTAAAACGATCCAACCTTCAAACGAAATGTAAACAGTGATGCAGTAATGTTTGCAGAAGATAATTATTGATACAAAAGTTTTAATATAAATCGATTGCAATGTGAATGTTTACACTGCAGTAAAGTTAATGTGTGTGATATAAATGCTTCTACTGCACGCCGCATAACTTTGATGATGTCACAGCGAAAAATTCAAGAGCAGCAGCAAATTTTGTTCTACTTGATAAGATACACATTTTAGTTGTGCAAAATTCTTCAAGCGTTCAATGCTTGTTTTGTGAATCCATTTTCAAGAACTTGTGTTGGCATTGGAGTACGAATTGCGAGAAAATAATTAGTTCATTTAATTAAAATACGAACACCCTATAATCAGTAAATTGATCAACGTTTATCCGCGTCATCGCACTAATAGCACGCAGCTGATAAAAAGGTCAGGGTTATATTGTGTATACAGTTTGTAGGAGATAGTGGGATGAATCGGAGTGAATGTGTTGTGTAGCTTTAAGTATAGGGGTTCTTATCGCAAGCTTTCCCTTGTTTGGTTATTCATAAATGAAGATTTAATGTACATGAATGTGAAAAGAAAGTGCCATACCTGTGGGGAGAAAAATGTGTACAATATTGTACATTTCTTTTTCTCAATTTCTAAACGACCGTGTATGTAAGTATGTATATAACATATACTTGGTATTCAATCACGCTAAAATTGACATTGAGATCGCCACGAAATTTTATATACGTGTTTTTCAATATTCTGGAAGTAACATTGGCGTATTCAACTGGAAAATAAACCGCAAAAACCGCGAGAACCGCGAAAAAAATCTACTTTTAATAAAAACTATTGCGGGAATCGATTTGTAAGTATTCAATTAAGAAAAGTCATGTCGCGAAATTTTCCGCGATTTTCTGAGGAACTATCTATTGTATACATTCTAAACGACCGTCTTTGTATACCTTTCAAACTCTAAAACTCACAGCAGGATTGCTATGAAATTTTACACACGTGTTTGCCAACACTCTAGAAAGCAACGGAAAAAATCTCGGTTCATCAAAAAATTAACTAATTTCAATAGTGAAAAATTCCGCAATTTTCTGCTGTTATGTTTTATAATCCAATATAATAATTCAAACGACGGTAAAACTATAAACGGAATCTCTACGAGTATTTCTCAGCGTTCGGAAAGCAACAAAGGCATTTTTCAAAAGCGAAATTAAATGCGAAAATTCCTGTAAATGGCATCGCTCCGAAAATTTTCAGAAGTATTTTGCAACATTCCAGAAGTATTATGGAAACGCGAAAATAAATCGAGAAAATTATTGAGGGAATCGATTTTCCAGTATTTGATTAGTAAAAAACATCTCGCGAAGAAATCTGCCAATAACTCCGCGGTAATGAAGTTCGTCTTATTTATAAAAATTGATACGAATCTGTAAAAAACACCTCGCCAAAAAATTCGAGCATAATTCTGTGGTTTTCCACGATTACGGTTTTATAGTGAAGTTTTTATTTATAATCACATCCAATGCGGAAATTCCATAAACGAGAGAAAAAACGAAATGAAATTGTTAATTTTTGTTGTATTTCCTTTTGTGAAGTTGAAAGATGTTTCAGAAGAAAGAGAAAAAATGCTACGAAATTGAAATCATTATGAACAAGCAGCACCCTGAAATCAAATTTCTGCATAATAATTGTCATTGTTTTCAATTTTTACTTTGATTAAAATACATAAAAACTTGAAAATAAACATTCTTTTATCAAACTCTTATTTGGGTTATTTCGGATTTGTTCATAAAATGTTTATTATTGGTCAAGGACCTAAATTATAGTTAATGTGATTATTGCTTAATAATTGTTAACATTATTTATTAAATCAATAATTGTTTCATTTAAATACGAGTAAATGCTTCTTTTATGTGTTTGCTCTGCCCGATAACGAAAGATTGATTATTTTGTTTATCAACAGAAATGTTGTTGTATTTATACATATAATAAAAAAATTTCCAAAAATATATTAGCTCTCTTCTATTGAGACCACATTCAGTTTATTTAAATAAACCGATATATGTTTCATATTTTTAATAGAGATACTCCCTCTATCCGACAAGAGGTAGCTCTATTTTTAAATTCAAAAGATTGCATCACTTGATGGCAATATAAATAAATTATATACATTTCATTTAGTTAAAAACACGAATAATTAAGATGCAAGACGCTAAATTCAATTAAAAATATCTATGAAGGAAAATTTAAAATTCCGCTGTAATTGTGCCAACCATAACACAAATTATGGATTGTTTCTAGAATTAAATATTTTTCAACGCCACTTGCGACCAATAGAGTAATAACTATACCGAATAAGTAAACCTTAGCTAATTGCTAGGCTTTTATTTTGTTGTTGTATTGCATATAAATATTCGAAATTAATTAATTAAATAATAACAGACCCTCGGAATGTACTTAGCTATCGCAATCATATTTATGTGTGACATAACGTCTTAATCTGTTCATTGATTAATTAATTATTACAAATTGATGTTACTGCATCCATAATTACTTGAATAACAAATTAAATATGATAACCCATTGATGAATATTGTTTAATTAGAATTTAATTGATTGATGGGGTTGAATAAAATTTCACATTATAATTTATTTCATGTGTATGATCGTGTATGGCTATAATGGGACATCGTAAAATTATATGTATGCGTCAGTAATTTTAAATATTTTATCGCGGAATTTCAATTTGCAAATTACAAATACACCAATTGAAACACATAAAAATTATTGCATTAATCTCGGAATTTTATTGCATGTGCTGCGTATTTAGGCTGCAGCCATATTGAAACTTACACGAATAGTTATTTTCTATTGCATATTACAACAAATAGCAATTGGTAGTTTTGTTTTTATGATACAAGACGTATTTAATGTGAATTCACAAGTTCAAGTACACTATATAAAGCTCTTTCAATACCTCTCATAAATACAAATTTGAAAATTCTCGTTTCCCTGACAAGTATGGAATTTATGACATAAACATTTCAAACACGCATTAATGTTTAGATAACTTTTTGAAATGTTTGCAGCAACATCAAATATATATGCCAAAGAGAAGTGAATGCGCAATAATAATAATTTGCTTTTAAGAGCAAATCGCAGTCGATTGCGTTCGATCGGCTCACCGTTCAATATGGGTTCGATGTTAACATATTTTCTAAAGAAATATTGATAGAACTACCTAAATACGTATTCCATGTAACTACCTGTAAAATAAGTGTTTTTGTTTACATTAATTTATGAAATAATGTTCATTAATTTTGCTCAGTTCATTAGTCGTTAAAAACAATTAATGACCGTTAATTAAATGTGCATTGTTCTTAACAGACCCCATAATTTCTGTTTTTGTTTGTCATTTCATTCATCACATAATGTAATACGTACATTGTAAACAAGAAAATTATTATCATTTTACGTTACGAAAGGTATAAAGGAAGGGGCTACTTTTTAATTGCATAGGTTTATTAAATCAAGGTTAATCGAAACAGTTATTTTAGTAGTCATGAAATTGATTAATCTCGTATTCACTGAAATACTTAACACGCATAAAAGTCAGTCAATTTTTATTTGTTGTTCAACACTTTATGCTATGCCATTTCCCCCAATTCATGGTTTTATATTTTCACGAATAGGATTATAAATGTAAATTATGTGATATGGCTTTGATACCTTATCTTATTCTTTACATATTTCGTTATTGTTTGATCTTTCTGACAACACTCAAGTCTTATCATGAACCACATTTACAAAAATTGCTTTGAAAAGTACTACAATATACTCGTAAATTCTATTTAATATTATTAAAACGTTTTAATATCACAATATCCCAAATTAAAAATGTGACAGTTAAATTTACGTTGCATATCCTGCAATTGCACCAATTTTAGATATTTATTTTATCAATCGTAGATAAATGTCACTCCTAATGCATTGCACTCACTCACTTTTTGAATCAAATTCATTAACTTTCTCAACATCGAACGTACACTTAAGTTTAAATGTGCTTTATTCGCGCACGCAACTACATTGTCCACTCAATATCCACTTGAAAACACGAAATAGATTTAACCTTATTATGCTTTGAGTTACAAATTCTTTTCATTGAGATGAAAGCTTTTGCCGGAGCAACATTTCTATGAAGTTAATTAACTGTGATTGCGTCAAATGGACGACGCTATTTCTGTCTGTTTTTCTAAATCCAGATGACACGATACAAACAGACGGAGTTTGCTGACGAAGATAGCAGCAGCGTCGGCTCAATGCATTTGAATGAAGCAAACGCCAGTCCAGCCATGCACATACGCTACCAGACAGCAAGGGTGAGTTTAAAATTATTTATTTTATTTACAAATAAAAATTACCATTAACAAATAATAATTGGTTGATTTTCGATTTCAGAATAAATTCCTATGGCACAACAGAAGCAAATTAGAACAGTGTTTGCTGATCACTGTCCTTGCCATGACCCTGATGCTGGTAATTTTAGTGGTCATTATTTCATCCAGGGAGGGTAGCAGTGAAACAAAAATTCTTCATGTGCAGCAAGGAGGTGCGTAATAGCCAATTATTTTTGAAAAAAAAAAAAAAAAAACTTTCTAATTTACATTTTGTTTCTAAAGGACCTTGTTTGGAAGAAAACTGCATACATGCAGCAAGTGAGATTCTTAACTCCATTGATAACACAGTTGAGCCGTGTGATGATTTCTACGCATACTCATGCAACAAGTGGCTAAAAAATAATCCAATTCCGGATGGAAAGTCTATTTGGAGTACATTTGGCAAGCTGGAGCAACGCAATCACATTGTTGTAAAGACTGTCCTTGAACGCGATGAATCCTTTTTCAAGTCCAATGCTGAACTGAAAGCCAAACGCTACTACAAATCATGCATGGATGAGGATGAGACAATGGAGAAACTGGGAGCTGTGCCAATGATTAATTTGTTGAAAAAAATTGGCGGTTGGAATATAACGGATACTGGGTTCAATGTGAGCACATTTGCAATGCCAAAGATGTTGAAACTGTTGCAAAACAAGTACAATATGGGAGGACTATTTGGCTGGGATGTTGGTGAGGATGATCGCAATTCAAGCCGATATATTATTCAGGTAGACCAGGGTGGATTAACGTTACCCACCAGAGATAACTACTTGAATAAGACAGCGCATGAAAAAGTACTGGCTGCATATTTGGACTACATGACTAGAGTGTCAGTTTTACTGGGGGCAAATGATACAGAAGCAAAGGTACAGATGGCTAGTGTTATTGAGTTTGAAACTAGACTAGCTGAAATTACGGGTAATTACAATAATATTTTTAAATACAAATTTCCTTTAACCATAACAAAAAATTTAATATGGGAATTTGTATGCAGTGCCTCCTGAGGATAGGCGTGACGAGGAGCAAATGTATCACTTGATGAGTTTGGTTGAACTGCAGGAGTTGGCGCCTTTCATCAATTGGCGTGAACATTTCGAGGATGCATTCAGACTGGTGAAACGTAAAATAACTGACAAGGAGAAAGTGGTTGTCTATGCACCGGAATATTTAAAAAAACTCACAATAATAGTTAAGGAATATAATGAGACGGACAGTGGTAAAACGTAAGATAAGACATTTCATGTTATAAATAAAATTTTTATTAATTTTTTTTTTATATGCAGTGTCCTTAATAACTACTTGGTGTGGCAAACAGTGCGATCTCTCACAGCGTGTCTTTCAAAGGCATTTAGAGATGCCTACAAAGGTCTTCGAAAAGCTTTACTTGGCACTGAGGGTGGTGAGGAACCGTGGCGGTATTGTGTAATGGACACTGGTAATGCCATTGGTTTTGCCATTGGCGCAATGTTTGTGCGTGAAGTGTTCCATGGGGAAGCGAAACCAGCTTCCGAGGAAATGATCAATGAAATTCGAAATGCATTTAAGAATAATCTCATTAACCTCAAGTGGATGGACGATGAGACTAGAAAATTGGCTGATGAAAAAGCGGACGCTATTTCCGACATGATTGGTTTTCCTGATTTTATACTGGATCCAGTACAGTTGGATGAACGCTACAAGGACCTGGATATTGATGCAGACAAATATTTCGAAAATAACATGCGTATCAACATTTACAATTTGAAACGAAATTTAGATAAATTAGATCAGCCGGTTAATAAAACGCGATGGGGCATGACGCCACCCACTGTGAATGCTTACTATACGCCGACGAAGAATCAAATCGTGTTCCCAGCGGGAATTCTGCAGCATCCCTTCTATGACATTAGAAATCCGAAGAGTTTGAACTTTGGTGCTATGGGCGTTGTTATGGGACATGAGTTGACTCATGCATTCGATGACCAAGGAAGGGAGTATGATAAATATGGTAATCTACATCAATGGTGGAACAATAAGACCGTGGAACGGTTTAAGCGAAAAGCGGATTGTTTTAAAAAACAATACAGCAGTTACCAAATGAATGGCAAGGGGCTTAATGGAAAACAAACGTTGGGTGGGTGTAATTTTAAGATGTGATTCTGTAAACGCTTCCCAATTTCTGTAATCATGTTTAATTTTAGGAGAAAATATTGCTGACAATGGAGGTTTAAAGGCGGCATTTAATGCTTACATGAATACAGCAAAGTCCCAACATGTGGATGTGCTTCCGTTGCCTGGGATTAATATGACACACAATCAATTATTTTTCATCTCATTTGCGCAGGTAAAATTGCAAAATCCAACACAAACATTGAAACACTATTAATTTTAATTTACATTTTTAAATGATAGGTTTGGTGCACCGCTGTGACTGATGAGACAATGAATTTGCAAATTGAAAAGGACTCCCATTCGCCTGCAAAGTATCGTGTTATCGGAACGCTATCAAATTTAGCTGAATTTTCACGAGAATTTAATTGCCAAGCGGGAGCCCCAATGAATCCTACAAGCAAATGTGAAATTTGGTGAAGTGCATGTAGTCATTAACTGTCCATCAATATGTAAATTAAAAAATTTGTAGCCCTTATATGGTTCGTGTCCTTTGTTGCAGAGTTGTGTGTAGTCCATCAGAATTAAGTAAACATATTTAAAACAAGAAACAAAAAATTTTTTAAACAACTCGGTTGGCAGCATTTTTATACCACGATAATGTAAGTTTTTAATTTAATTTATTAAATTAAAATTGCCACATAACGAATTTAACACAAACCAAAAAAAACAACTATTTATTTAATGTTGAGCTCAACCCAATCCAGTCTTGCCAAATATAACCATTTTTTACTTGTAATTTTTTAAATTAGAGCTTTCCAATTTTATTAAAAGCTCATAAACACTGTTAAAAATACTGGTATTAAAGTCTAATTTGTATTTAAGGTCATTGATCAGATTGTAGATGCATTTATATTCATCTGTTTGAAATCTGTTTAGATAAACTGATTGGAAGTGATTAATTTGAATATATTGATAATTTAAAACGAGGCCTGGAGCACAAACTATAAACATGTGTAGTGTATCATAATATGTAATTAATTAATTAATATCCCAAATATCGTGTAATTTAGTTGTTCATAAATTGTAAAGAAAATGTTTAATAATATACATTGAAGTGAACAGTTTGATGTTAGGCTTAAAATTAAAACAGAATTCGTACAAGAAACTTGAGAAAAGCATAATTGTCGGCTATAGTTAGTTCATATAAAGTGAGAATGTAAGGAAACAAACTGTAAAATTGTATTGAACAAAATAAGTTAATGTATTAAAAATGTAATAAAAAATATTTTGTAATCGTAAAACTAAAAAATCAAGCTTAACCAAAAAGAAAATCGCAAACAATATTTTAGCCAAGGTCACTCACAGCATAATATTTATATAGATACATAAATAAAATCTACACTGAACCATTTTATGAGAACATCAGAAGGGAGATGACATCCAAATCGCGGTACGGCAAATATATCACGGTTGGATGACATTGGCCAAGCATTTAATAAATATTAAACGCGTACAATTAATTTTTTATGGAAAATATCCTTTAAAAAGGAAACTAAATTATTTTTAAATAAATTTAATTCAGAATACCTATTAACCATTCATTCCTTACAATTTATTTTATATCGGTTTTAAACTTCAAAATATAATAAAACAGGAATGTTAATATACTGAAACGTATGTGCCAAACGAACGTTAGAATTAGCAAGTAGTTTATCATATCAAGCATGTATACACAAGTTTTGTCAAAAAATGCGATTTTCCGTTCCAGTTATTTTCAAGCGGTTTTTCTTTTCAAACTGTGTTATTTTTTTATAATTTTTAAAAATTATATTATTACCTTTTTTCCATAGATTTAATAAAATTTAATTTGTGTATTTTTAGAAATCAGACAATTATTTTCAAGAAAACCGCTTTATTAAAATTTCGGCTTGGATAAGGTATTATTATAATTTAATCCCAATGTAGCTATATTTTTAAATTTACCCATTTTTATTTTTATGTTTAATTTCAACTGTACTGTGATAATAATATCCAATCCCTAATAAAAAGTAACAATTATAAGTCTATGAATTGTTGACTTTTAATATTTAATTATTTTTTTAGGGATACACAACAGCAGGACTGTAACCGCAAATTTTAAAATAGGCGCCAAATATAGTTTTAATGTTCGTTGGGATTTTTCTTAATGAAATTTTGTTAAAGTCGTGAATTAATGATTAATTAAGCAAAAATATTTTCATCATCAAATCAAACATTTCTTCTTGTTAATTATATTTGGCATCTGAGAGTTTTGATTGCAATTTTAGCTTCTTTTAAAACTGTCGCTCCTCTTTAATCACACTTTAACAATTTTCATAAATCATTTTGTGCAAATTACTTCTGTTGAAAATTTAAATTCTTAAATCGTGACATACATTTCGATGGAAAATTCGCTGCAACAAAGTGCAACTTCCCTACCGCAACAGCATAACAAATTCCGCAACTCATGTTCTATTGTTCAAAAGTTGTAACTAAATGTAAGTAACTAAAACCTCAGGAACACAAAAGGCAGTTGTCATAAACTTTTGAAGCTGCAAAGTTTTCGTAAAGAGAACATAATTATTATTGTTATTGTCAACGTTGTGTGACAACTTGGTAAAATATTTATTCAATAAATGTCTTCTATGACAATCTGTTTCTATTCATCAATTTGAAAAGAAAAATTTGAACATTATCCGGATATGCTTTATGGATGGTTCCATGAATTATTTTGAAAAGTAACACTCCGGAATGATGTGTCATGTGGATTTTATAAACTTTGGACAACGTTCTTCCTAACTAACATTCCGAAAAAAATTCCCCTTATTTAAATAATAGTAAATTTAAAAAATGTTATTTAAAATTATACATAAACTTTATTTAGATCCAAAAAGACGAATTTTAAAAATTAAAGCAATATTAAACATCCGAATATTTTTACACCAAAGTTTAAAGGACTAAATTATTTTTTTTAAATTTTAAACTTTATGGCAACACTGTCGACTTTTTTGCTTCTCCATGATATTGGAAATTATGGTGGGAAAGCCAGTAAGGGGCACATATGCGAAGGAGTTCAACATGCGCATTGAAAGCTTAATCCTAAAATATTGCGGGGAATTTCAACAGTACAATTTGTTGAAAACGGTACATTGAATGCTCAAATATTTGGATATTGGGTATCCATAGTCAATATTGTTGTATCTACTATATTTAGAACAGTTTGGCGGCGCAACTTGTTTGAATGGATGTTCGTTTCACGCGTAGGTACATTTTATACTGATAATGATGACTTTGGTGTCTTCCCGAACTCTTGGTAGAAACTGGCAACTGACGCCAACAGTAACAGAATATGCAATTGAATTTTTAGTGATCAGACTTTAGTCTTGTCGCGACGGTCTATTGGTAAGAACGTGAATCGTAATTTCAGTTACATCATGATGTTGATGGCATTTAGCTGTTATTAATGAATGTCTTTAAGTGAATTATTGTGTAAAAAGAAAAAAATTAACGCATAATAATTATTAATAAATAAAAGTTAAAACGATAATAATGAACATAAAAAAATGTAAATATTTGTTAAGATTTGAAGTGTGAAATCCATTCATAATTTTTAATGTAAATAAGCATTAAAATGTTACGACAAGGGGAATTAATAATAATTACAGCTTAAAGTTAAATACGTGTGGGTTCATAAATGCACGTTGAAGAAATTGTTACCTTTTATGTTTATGAGGTGTAAACATATTCCTATCAGTGTTATATTTACTTAAATATTTCCTTCAATTAGAGACAATTTATTAAACAAACATTGGAATTTTTGGGCGTTTACAAATGTAATTTCAATGTTGGTGTAAAGTGATATTTTTAGGTAATGTCTTTTTTTCGGTAAATATTTCTAAATACTTATGTTAAAAATAAAAACATTTAAGAAAAAAATTTAAATAATTTTTTTTCAAATTAACATTCAATCATTATTTTTACAGTTGAGTGTAATTTTTCAAATCAATTCCTAATATTGTGAATAATTTTATTTGTATGCAGCAACTATCAGATGACATAACAGTATATCAATATATTACGGATATGATCATAAATCATAAATCCAGTGTGTTTTATGAGTGCACGTGCCAGTGTTGAATTTTTTATTGGTGCAAAGATTTGTTGCCGTAAATAATACAATAAAAAATAAATTCCCGAGGAACGTGTTCCGGCTCATATAGTATACTGGTTGGTTCAAAAAAGATTAATGTGTGTTCATCTCATGTGAAATTGTTTAATACCGTCTGTCTGGAGGATATTATCCCTTTTAGTCTGATACGTCAGTGAATCGTAATTACAGTGTATAAATTAAGCGATAATTACACAAAAGTGCTGATTTTTGTTTTGTTTTTTTGTTTAATACTCGTATGTCTTCAGGATAATGAGCATCGTTTTCGTGTTAAGGATTGAATTGAAGAACACGTAAATTAGGTATACTACGACTGACGAGTGTATAAACTTTAAGGATGTAATTGAAATATTGTGGCTTTATATATTTAATATTTATGAAAATTAATGATGTTTCAATAATTAAGATTATTTTTAAATCATGCTTTAACACTTTTATTGTTTCATGACAATATTTATTGTGTTTAAGTTCTTTTCATTACCTAATTGAATTTCTCAGTAAAAATAATCATTTTTCAATTGAATTTTAATTTCCTTTGCATTCCGTTTTTGTGACTAGCTTCTGTGTCATGAAACCATAAATAAATAAAGATTTTTTTTATATTACATTGTAAAATTTTAGTTTAAAGAATTTGTAAATTCTACTAAGTTAAAGAAAATATCGATTCTTAAAAGACTTTGATTTAATTGCGATTCTATGTAGCTTAATAACTCTAGTTATGACTATATATGTAGTATTAGCTCCTCAAAAATTATTTAATTAAAATATTCTTGACTGTTGACAAAAATAAGCTCGTTTAATATCATGAAATCCCCCACTAAGCATTCATTTTACGCATCATTAAGTGACCCTAGGCTACTCGCCATTGAGTTCACCACTTTGTTAAGGACACATTTTCAATGTTGTAATGTTTGCCAGAACGAAACTAACTTATATTGCTCGAGGACTAGTAATAAAACGTTCACATATCTGAAGTGGCGCACCACAGAATCTATTTCAAAATGCAATTGGATACCGCCACAGTCCACTATACTCACCAATCAGTGTCACGGATTCCAGCACTGATATACAAAATGTGTCCTTCCACATGCACATTTATTACTATATTCCAGTGACATCGATTGGTTTGTAATTCAATAGCATTTTACATATTTTACCCACAGTTCTATAACATTATGTGACATATGTTATATTTAGTAATTGGTATATAGAAAACGATCTACTAGAGGCGCCCCATTTTGCAATATGTCATATTTGTAAGTTAAATATAAACGATTATTTACTTGTTTCCGTGAATTGTTGCGTAGAGACGGTCCTGGTCCCAGGAAAACCAAGAAAAATAAATCATGAAATAAATTTGGACTGTTTATTATTTTAATTTTTAGCTTTCCTCACCATTAAACATAAAATTGCCGGTATCTGTGGTTTTGTTTGAAGAGAGTGTAGTTTTTTCATTACTCACGGTAATAAAATAATTTATGCTCATCGAACTGTTATTTCCCTTCAATTTGATCACAAAACTTTGTTTTTGTTTTCTTTGGCGGCTACAATATTTTAATGACTTCATAATAATGTTGGTCGCAGTGAATGTGGGTACGTCTTTTAAAGGTTTTAATGAGGCACGTTCTTCACACAAAGTTTGACGCAGATTGGTGGAGCCAATGAAAAATGAATGAAGCCAATATCATTTTCAAATATTTATTACTCCCTAATTATAAAGTTTTAAACCTCTTAACAACCTCTAAACGATGGGCGAAGAATCGCGACTTGAATAATAAATTCAGAAAAAAGGATCATGTTTTATTAATCGCTGTCAATTTGTAAAGGATGTTATAACTTTTAATACTTCACAAAGCTCTTTCATATTTATTTTTTAAATACAAGTATTTCTTTTTTGAACATTTATCAACATATTATCTCGACGGGAACAAACTGTTTATCATAAAAAAATTCACCGAAAAACTTTTAAAATTTACATTTATGAATTTGTTGATTGTTTTAAAATTTTCATTTGAAATAAATCAATATAATTAATTCAAACATATTGTTTAGTATAATTATCTTTGAATAAATGCGATCCTACTCCGAATTTCATTTTGTTTTATTGCCCTCATAAGACAAAAAACTTTGTTCAACATTTCGAGATACAATTCAATCTTAAAACTCATAAATTTTACTATTATTCTATTCAAGAATTAACATTTCCATGAATTATTTATTATAAATTCTAGCGTGGGTCTCCCCGCTGCTCTTTTTTTATATTTTTGAATTCATTTTTAATTTTAAGAAAGCCAAATATTTATTTTTTCTGAGCCTTATTGCCTGAGTTCCAAATTAATCAATTGTTCAAATATTTGCATTCCTAATTCGTGAACTCTGATAAAAATGAAAGTATTTTCAATAAAAATAATATGCCATCGCTGGCATTTAACGTCTTAACTCGGAAATTTACATTGAGGTGATTTTCATGAATTTAAATAAACATCCTTGTCATCATTCAATATTTCGAAATTGGTCAAAATGTGTCGGTTGTTATCGAATTAAAATCCAATTTATTAAATAAATCAATAATAAATTTTTTGGATAAACACACAGAATATGATTAAAATATACAATTGTTATATCGAAAGTCGTTTAAATATAAATATAATATGTAAAACATAACAGTCAATTCCACAACCATTTGCTCTCATTCATTCAGAAATAATTTAATATTGGCATTCCGGTTGATGCGTATGTGAACTTTTTCTGAATTTTGAATTTCCCCTACATAAATTCTTTAGGGTTACATATATGTATTGTACAAAAATTGTAAACACTGTAATTTACATACATATTTTTGTGATTTTGCACAATACAGCGAGTTTTGAATTTGAATGAGGAGTGAACTTGTATATTCTTAGATGGGGGCTTGCGTGATTGCAGATCTCTTGGTAACCGGAAATATGAATGAATTCAGTGAACATTCCAATTCGATATGTGAATTTCAATTACAATTGTAAGTCGATAATATATGTGAAATTTGATGACAAATATTCTTGAGATGATTGATTGATATCGTAAGTGGAAATTAGGCACTTATTTTGATACCATTTTGCAAACTCATAGACTTCACTTTCTGCTTTGCAGTTTTCAACTAATATTGTTATCGAAATCATTGTGCGAAAACAAAATCTACGACAACATAATTTACGATGAATTAAAGTTCTGAAATAACCCTGAAAGCAATACACACGCAAGTAGACACTCAAGATGAAATTTTAATATATATTTTCTTTGGCATAAACAAAAACGTTTCAATAAAAACTAATAGGTATTTGCTATGACTAATTTTAGTTGCTACAGCAGCCATATGCTTTCTAAAAATGATGAGAAATAAATCCGAAATCACCGCGAGCTTGGATCAAAGCAAAATAATTAGCAAGATCGTTAAAATCTTAAGATTACAACAGTTCATAGTCTGGTCATACCGTGTTGATGTACATATCTTGCACAAACTGTCATTATTCAATTAATTTTAACTGTTTCAGAACTGCACGTATATAATTATAAAATAAAAAAGTCGTCCTTTTCGTTTATTATTGTAAAATCACACTGTTGACGTACACGTACTCATATGTTCCCATAAAGTAAATATGTTTTATCGTTAACGCATATCCACTTTAATGTTGGCGCCATTACTTTGGGTAAATTTAATTGTGCAATGTGAAATATAAATGAAATGTGAAGGTCGCACCATCAAAAAATGTGTTAACTTTTCTATATTCACTTACACCTAAAAGCTTACAAGTAAGTGTCAATAAAACACATTACTGTGTGGTACGTTTAGTGTTTTCCCGCGAAAGCAGTAGATGATATTACGAAAATTGCTACCAAATTGGAATAATCAACATAGCCGCCATCACATAAAATCACTATGGTAAATGTATATATAAATTTTAGGATAATAATAATTACCTTTGTAAACCACACACACAAAATCTGATGAATTATTTGTTTAGGCATTCCGCATAAACACCTTTTAGCACATTCATATTTGTAAATGAATTATGAGCCTTCAGATTTTTTTTTTGTTGCTGGTAATTGGGGTACTGGTGTGGCAGTCTGGCACTATAAGTTAGAAGGCCGCTGCCGTTTTAAAAATTATTTATTCTGTGGGTGAACAACGTTTAGATTTTTTCGTTTACAGTTTAGTTAGATGAGAGAAATGCTTTGAATTAGAACTTCTTAAAATAAAATACGATTGTTTGTGTTAGAAATTTAGAGATTTACAATTTAACTTTTTTTATGTACGCAAGCGAAGATGCAACTACGATTTAAATATTGTGATGAGCAATTTAACATTAATTAGTAAATTGAACTTTATAAGTAGTTTATTAATTAAGTAAAAGCAATATTAAATTTGACAGTTTGTAATCATAATTAAAGACTAATAAATGTTCAACACAAACCGCACTTAATTGAAAATGTCATTAGCATGTGAGCACTCGAGCAACAGTTTTGAAAGCTTTATTGTCAATTAATGAAGCTTATAAATTGACTGCAAATTGGCGATACGAAATTAAACACCTATTTTTGATAAATTATGTATTTTAGGTAATAAATAATAATAAAAATATTTTATCGATTTTTTTATAAATTTTTTGCAGACAAAACAAACGGATAACAAAGTTTTGCTGTGAACGTTATTGCACAATGCACATTTGCTCACTTCATTAGCACGCATAAAATCACCAATGGCAAAACGACGAAATGGATGAAGGTGATCGTTTCACACCGTCTCCTTTGTTAATAGAGTTGAAATGCTATTTTTCCAAGCGGGAGTTGGGACTCGGGGAGGGTAAAACTTAATCGTTTGGTATTTTCATTTGTATCGTTTTGTCGTAAAAAGTTATTCCATCATCCCTGGGTAGAAGTCGTAGACATAAAAGTGAAAGTATTTCTGAGATTCTTGATTCGTGCGACTGATAGAAAGGAATTCGGTAATTTCTTTCTTGGATATTTTTCAAAATATTTAAATTATTTACGAAATCAGAAAAACATTTTTAGTCACATCATTCCACTGCAGTCTTTCTATGCTTTAATCATTTGGTTGTTGTGAAATGGAGATAACTTGCACAAAGTTGTGGGGTGTTCACAGACTACACGTAAGATATTTTCCTAAAGCTTTCAAGACGCTAGAGTGGACATACTGGAGATTGTGTTTATATTTTTGTTGTTGTCTTGCTCGTCATTTTAATGAAGCCTTTTGGCAAAATGGATACAATTATATGGTCATTGAAGTAATTTTGTCCGATGTGCAGCGGTACTCTATGGTGCACGTGGTGGAAAAGTTTGCAAGGACGTTTTGCATTTTAAAAATAATTTATTTTCTTAGCAACTCGTCAGTAAACATTCGTAATAATTGTTTTAACTATGAGTAAATTAGTTTTAACAATATATTCAACAGAATTATTATCGAGACAAGTGAAACTACAGCTCATTGTAATTTTCAAGTTGTTCACCTACAGATCAGAAAAAAACCGTATACTAAAATTTTTGCTAAAAACAAAAGCATATTTTTATGTAAACTTCCAAGTTCAACCGCTCAATATGAAGCCAGACTTACCTCCTACTCACAAGAACGATGTGAAATACAATTTTCTGGGGTTTCCTGCGTGTGATTAGGATGGATTTATTTGATTTACCGTTTGACAGGTAAAAATAATATAATTTAAATGTTTTGTCTAACGTTTTTATTATGAAAGTTGCTGAAAAAATTCAATTTATTTTCAGTTTTACACAAAACAAACTTGCAGTGGGGGTTTCCTATTTTGCTATTCAATAAAAAAACCCTCATTGCAAGTTTATTTTGTGCAGATACAAAAAAGAAGGGCCAGAAAAAGAGGCGAACTCAACAATATACTTTGACTTATTTTTATTAAAACATAGCCTTTGTATAAATAAAAATTTATGTTTTCCATACTATAATATAGTACGAGCTTAAAGTATTATATTAATGTTTAAATAATGTGTGAATTGCAAAAAGAAATAAAATTTGTGAATGTAAACTCGTTCCCAGATGGTCTATGCTCAAAGAACATAATGTGTAACGTGAAAGCATTCATTTGCTGACAACGACTTTTTTGCAATAACCTATGAAAAGGGCAAACATAATGAATAAACCGCGAAGCTTTTGCGCTAACTCTCCGTTTCAGTCAGCATCGTGATAAATGGATCTCCAAGCAGGTGCTCACTTTCGTACAAGACAATTTTTATTCGCTGCGTACTGTGCTTTGAATATTCTTCATCTGTGCTACCCTCGTTTCGCATATGCTAGCCCAACAATTGTGTGTACAAACTTTGTGTAACGCTTGCAATGACAAATCGGTCTCTCGAGGATACGTGTACTTCTCCGGGAATCAAGCTTTATACAGCAATTGTGTGGAACGCTTATGACAAATTTTGAGTTACGTTTACGATCAGCCAATTTACCCTTGTGCGTTGTGATTATTTTCCAAATTCATAAATAATAAGTTGTTTGTCGGATTTTTGTAATAAGTACGCTAGTCCTTGGGGTTACCTTTGGTAAATGTTACAATGGGTGTGTGTATATTAGTATAATTAATTGTATTATGAAAATTTATTAATTTCTGTTTGCATTAAACCGTATTTATAAATTTATGACATGTCGCCAAGGGAGCGCTGAAACGCTAAATGGTTTCAGCTCGTTAAAGATTTTATCGTATTTTTTTTTCACATATACCGTATACGAGTCTTTATAAATTAT